>KZ308288.1:838744-898589 GCA_000376725.2 Ladona fulva | reverse complement strand
ACCTAATATCACAGAACTAACTTGAGAATGTTAATTTGTGTATTATTTAATAAACGATACATTATTTTGGATAGCCATAATTCGGCGAATTTTCCAACTTTTGATGCATACCGTGTGACAGTCCCCTTCTGCCTTCCAAATCCACCATCTGAATGTCTCTTAGTCACTCATTAATTCCCGCCAACTATAGCGCACTGGATTGGCTTTCACGAAAGAGTGTTTCAGGGAAGTGGAAAGTGTGAAAGGGACCATCTGCTACAAAGGAGAGTAGTTTCCATTTGCAGGAGCAATTGTTTATTGTCACAATACCTCGGAAACCAACTCCCGCATTAAATGAAAATGGAGAGAATAGTAGATCGTTAGTTTCATTGTTGAAAAAGTGGAGCGATGCAATATTTTGGAGATTTGGAGGAAAAAAGAAATTAACGCTTCCGAAAGAGGGTTTTTGTGGGTTGCATTCGAAGTAATGCGCGGAAAAAACCTAACGAGTGGCTGATGAATGCATCATTTTAGAGTGGATTTTTTCCGCTATTCTTTCGAAATGGTCGGATGGAGGAAAGAGTGGCGAAACTGGGAATTGATCATTTCTATCCACAATTTGTGATTCACAATCATCTCCACAATGGATCATCATTAGCTCCGTAATACTTAACCACACAAACACTCACAGATATGTGAATATTTTCAGAATGAAATGAGTCACTCGATTCAAAGGACGGTAAAATACTGGGCTAGGTCTTCATATTTAGCCCCCCTTCATTATTATGCTCTTTATTGAAGAAATTGTCACAGAGTTGAGTAATATATGAGCTTCTGAACCTATGCAATATATATAAGAAATGGAGGTCAAAGTTGTAGGAATATAGAAAGATAATAATTACCTAACATACGAACATGGGGATTAATTTTAGAAGATTGCGTAATAAATGTCGATTTCACAAACGATGCGTTGCATTTTCAGCGTTATTTATAAGCGAAAAGCTCATTTTCAATTTTCCCTTAATTATTCCCTCGAGAATTGTGTCCTATTATGACTGTTATCCTATGGATATGAATTAAAAGTAGAACAATCTTCTGATACACTATTTATTTATTATCAATGTTACGCCTATGAATTTTTGAACGTTAGATCTTTGAGATTATTCGGAATTGTTTTATAAGTTAAATAATTTTAAATCAACTTCCCGATTTTAATAAGCTCCGACTTTTATGAAAGCGGTTCGTTCGATTCCCAGTGAGGGCTTGTGTGCGAAATGACCTTAACTGTCGATTTAATTATACTACAGGAGCTACATTTTCAAGAAAACAATATAAAATTCAATATACAATAACAATACGATATACAATTCTGAAAAGAATTCTTGAAAATAGTCTGAAAGGGTTACAACAAATGTTTTACTTTAAATTTAATTAGGAGCATATATTGGTACATATATTACATATAAATTTATAAATTAGTTCTCATATAGTTTTCCGTGGGAAATAATTTGTTAGCTCTTCTACATTAATCTCCAAAGGAATTCATGTGCAAGCATATCTTCGTGAAAAGACCATTTCCTTGGAAATTTTAAAGTGACTTACTCATTAATGATTTAACTACCTCACCCTGCTACACTCCAAGTTAGCATCGTTTCCCTCTCTTAGCCACTGATAAAGAGGATATCCAAACCGGTCTTCGGGCTGAATACTTTACATGATTTAGGAATTAGCGTACTAACTTTGCAACACCGATTCCGGGTTCGAATCTCGGTCGGGGATTATACGTTTGTGGCCGTTTGTAGTAATTGCACTCATTTTGTTTGCTCTGTAATTGTCGTTATAAGGCTACTGGTAAATGATTAGTTTAAAAATTCATCGCTCGAATTCTCGAAATTTTCACTCATATCGTTCACATTGTCCTCATTTAAAGCTTTTATGCTTTAATATCGATATTGTATCTGTAAGATATTCCGTGGTTTGCAGGTAAGACACGAATTATCTTTTTTCCTCCACACTTTTATCCGCAGCTTTAAAATCCACTGTTTTTTTCAACCCACAGAGCCGTGACACACTTAGCCTCCCCCTCATAATATACTTAACGCAATAGCAAATGCAGGCTTCGACGATGAAGTTACGCTTCACTTTCTTACTCAACCTATGTAAAGGAACGCGTGTCGTACTCTCCGCCGAATATATTCAATTAGGTCGAGCTTATATCGCAAGGCATCGCTCAGAAGAGCGCCGCCTCCGAAACTTTGCCCACGCGGCGGCACCTCAGGAAATCCGGAGTATACAGAGCGCCTTCGTTCCATTCAATCATTAAAATACTCCTGAGGAAAACTCATGTGCTTCCTCTCAAATATTTCCTTCGCTCGACTTCGGCGAGCAGTTTTCTTCGTTTATATGTTTCGTCTTCTGCCGCTATTTTCGGTCGGGAGCAGAAGTGCCCGAGGAGCAAGTAATGGCAAATCTTCTATCCCTTTTCATGTCGGAGTTGAAGAGATTGAGTTTGGGGTGCACTTAGGAAAATGAGTGGTTGACGAATCGGCTCTCATTTATTCATAATAGGGATGAACAACTACCAGGATTGATTCTGAATTGAGAACTACAGCGGTACCTCGACTTAATTAAGAAATTAATTCGCTCCAGACCGGAGTTCGTATCTCAAAACCCCGTTTTCCATTGTATCTTATTGTAAATTAATTAATCCGTTTTGTCTTGGAAAATTTGAAAATAAAACTTTATTTAAACATTTTCCGGTTGCATATGATCCCTGAGGGATCAGAGTATGTACAACAGTACTCGGTATTATAAAAGCACCAACGGTTCGTATGACGAAATTAAGTTGTTATCATTAGGTCATAATGGAGTACGAAAAAAATTCGAATGTCGAAAGTTCGTCGAGCGGTTCGTAAGTCGAGGTAACATCTTATTGGTTAGAATTAGGTTTCCTGGTATTCCGGATGCTCAAAATATTGCATTAGGATTGTTGAATCGGATGACCCCGTTTTACTGGCTGGAGGATTAATTTTTTCTTAAAATCGGGTTGTGGATTCAGTTGTCTATAGGCAACGTGCATTCCGAAATCAGATATCCGATTAATGTCCGAATCCGAAAAATTTTCCTTGTACTTTGTTATGCTTTTTGCCAAGCAAAATTTACAAACTTCTATAACTCATCTTTGCGCTCTGGTAGCAGAATTGTTTACTATTTATTTCTCTCTCGAAAGCGAATACCACCTAGCTTGTTCCCTTTTTGTAGACAATACATGTATAGAGATTTATACTCTGTCTAGTTGCGATTTTTCTTGATTGAGATTGGTGTTGGTCAGAGATATTGTTATATTCTACTAAAATCATCAAAATGTTACCTCTTTTCCCCAAAATATTACGAGCTAACTTGTGACGGAGTTTATACTTTCACGTCCACAGCATTACATTTCTGTGCTCTTTTCCCTCGAAGTTAAAATCGCTTACCTCCATTCCCTGTTACACTCTCACAGAGACATACAAACCGCGCGATTATCCTCGTTTTGGAAGTGTAACCATGACGACTTGGCGTTGACCATTTATTTACTCGGCGCCAAAAACTCCGCGGCGCTACGAAGAGCGTGAAACTGTGAACACGGAAGGATTACAACGGCGACATCTGCCGCCTGTTTCTAAACCACCGCTGACCATTTCCCCGACTGAACTACTCCTCCCTGGATTCCACTCGGATATCTGTCTGCGGTGACGAACATCTTCCTAAGCCATTAAACAAGTTTAGTTCTCTGGTTACCAACGACGACTTCTTCATGTCCTGCTTTCGTAAGAGTCGCTGCATTCGCATCAGTGGGACAATGGACTCAGTGCTTCCGCAAGAGAATACTTACCAAGCAATTACATTCATACTTGAAATTTCCACAAAATAAAGTAAATAATAAAGGTTTATTTTATGGTAGATTAACTGCAGTCTGAATAAGTATTTTGAAAATTTCCATCATTTAATAATGATTTAGAAGATATCCGGATGGAATAAATATATTAGAGGAAGAATTAATTTTTATTCATGCGTCCATGTGGAAACTCGGACTTATCTAGACAATAGTCGGCAGGAGCGAAGAAGAAATCCTTGAGCGATGTTACTTTGCGTTAATTAGGCCTCATTATGAGTATGCTTGTGGTGTGTGGGGCGGAAAAGTGTCGATTTCGAAAATTAAAAAAGGTACAGCGAAAGAAAATACTTTTCGTAAATAATTGATGGCACGAATTAGTGAGCGTTACTTGGATGCTTCAGAACGCAGAATGGGAAACTCTAGAAGATAGCAGATTCAAACACATTATATAATAATCAACTTTTAAATTTACATATCAAATTAAGAAAAAAATGTTTTATTAAAGGTGTAGGCGATATTATGCATCCTCTCTGTTAGATAAGCCTTTCCGGTTGTGTGAGAAAAATCACAGTAATAGATGCTAAAACAAGTCGTTTCAGGAATTCATATTTCCGCGAAAAATGCGCAAAAGTAATCGATAAGGAATTTTAATGTGGATGGATTAAAAAAACTGAGAGGCTTTATACGAAGAAATATATTTAAGTATTACAAACTAGATATTTCCAAATCAAACATGGAGAAGATGCATTTAGAGTATAAATTTACAACTATAGAGAATCTTTAGAGATAAATTTCTATAGAGATAAATGTACAACTATAGAGAAATTTCCGGGCTAACGACGGGGAGAATGATTCGCGAATAAACGGATATTCCGATTATCTGATTAATATGGAGGATTATAGGGAATTCATTGGATAGTTGTTTACTGTGCAACCCCACAAATCAAATTCCAATCAAAGAAATTATTTTCGGTTTGGTATTCTCAAAACTTTTGCGAATAATAAGCAAAGTTTCGTTATATTCGACAAATAAGTGTCTGTACCTCCAAAGCGTTTTTTCTTCGCTTACTCACTCTTTTGTACTTCATTTGAGCTCACATTTTATTCCAGAATATTACCTTTATTAAATCAAAATATTTTTTCTCTATTTTAAATCCCATTTTAGAAGAATTCCGTTTTAATATTTAATATAGTTGTATGCATTTTGCGTACCGTTTCACGGACCGCTAAGTCTAGAAGCAGCTTCCAAAGGACTTTCAGCGCACGCCGAGCCACATTTTCATGTAACCGTCGGCGCCGTAGCGATTGCAAAGCGGGAAAAAAATTCATGTGCTCGTTATTGGATAAACATGGGAAAAAGCTTTAAACCGACCCTTTCCGTTGCTTTGGAAGCGTAACTTTATATCATTAAAACGAAGATCGTGACTTATTCCTCAAGTGGAGTTGTTACTCAATCAAACTAGTGAACGTTATCCGCTAAGGATTCGGACGAAGACTCAGAGGTAGTCATAGCGGATTTGCCCATTGAGTCTTATTCATAAACTCTTAACCGTTGTCTGTTCCACTACACTTGCCATGTCCCTTGTGTTGTAGGAGACACACGTGAATGAAATATGCTTAAGCCGAATTCGCAACATAATTTATTCCTTTGCCTTTAGAGGAGCTTGCTTTTAGGAAACTGTTTATAAAAACCTACATGGACTGTTCCTTTAATGGGAGCAAAAAATGGGCCGTGACAGTAGCAGGGGATGGAATATTAGCAGACATTGAGGCTTGTGTTAACGAAGAATGAAGAAATAAAATTGACGGAAATTATTAGGCGCACGCTAAGACACGATAGTCTGCTGGCGACTTTATTCGATGGAATGGAGGAATTATTTGAGTGGAATATGAGAGGAGGGTAACGTTTAATTATTCAAGTTAGAAGCAATGAGAATATTGAATAGAAAGCATGTGGACGATGCAAAAAAGCAGTTTTTGGATTGCTGGCCCATTTATTTTATTAATGTGTAGTTCATTATATGAAACAGATTTAGCTTTCTTTGTCCCTGATGGATGAAACATTTTTCATGTCATTTAGCTCACGGAAAATTTTATTTTTCATTTTATTTTGTCCCAGTTTCTTCATGGCTGTGATAATATGAAAGCTACTGAAGTGTAAGTGATACTAAATAATTGTATTAATGAAGATATTTCCTAACGGTAGTCGCTATCGGACCAAAAATTTCGAATCGTAATCAGTGTAAAGTCATGAGTGAAGTTTCAGTTCCATAAAATACGTGTAAAAAACACAGACACCCTTATTGGCATTTAAGCTCTGCTTGCTATTCAAGGAAAGAAATATATGTCGGAGTTCAAGTTAAGACTTCCATATTTCTTTTCTTTAATGCCTGTTTACGTAACATTGCTGGATGGATTCGACTATTTGGGCCTTAGTTTCGTGGTTGGACTCCACGAAGAAACATGGAAAATATGTGCTTTTATCAACTTTTACAACCTTTTGTGCTGCTACTCTTTCATCTGCGTTTCTATCCCTAGGTTTCCGTTTTGTTCAATGTTATATTTGCAGGGATACCCCAGTAATACTACGTAATATATCCGAGTGTAAATATACTTCTCGAGTCGAGAGTTAGAAAAATGGGGAGTCCTGGAGAATTCTCGGACATGAATCCAAGTTATGAGGCACTCCTTAATTGGGCTTTTTCTTTAGTTTTAAGGGCACCGAGGAAAGATCCGCTCCCACCTTAAATTTCCCACCCCTCATCACCCTCTCTTCAACGTTCCCTCTTCGCAAGACCGACTTTAGACAGCAAACAAGAATAGCAAAATCCTTGACATAGAGGGCTGTCGCACAAGATATTCTTAAGGAATTTTAATACAAATAACTTTGTACGGGGTTCTCGGTATTTACCTATCTTCTTCAGTAACATATTGTAAAATATCGTCACCTTAACACACCTTCCGCTTGACGACTGATTCAAATGTTGATGTCTAAATGGTTTCTTTCTTTCTTGCTTTCGTTGAAAATAAAACTCCAAAACTATCAATGATATTATTCTGCCCTATGAACATTTCGCTATCAATGATAGTAACTTCAGGGAAAGAGTCAGATTCTGCTCCTTTCCTTTACCTTTAATGAGTTCCACCTAATAACTACTTAATCCATCGACATCGACATGGTTGGACATTATTTATTCATTATTCTTTTTTGCTATTTCCAGCCTTCGGGTCATTTACATAACTAAATAAAAAATAATTTTCTAATGGAATTGAGGGAGGTACCAAGTAAAAACTTGAATAAAGGTTCTTATTTTGGTTGTGAAATGTTGTTCTGAGTTTGAAATTGCTTCGGAAAATCTGGTTGAAAGTATTATAATTTTGTGGTTATAAAGTCTCTTCTTGACGGCCAAAGCCGAATAATGTTCTTTTCAAAAGTAATGGTGAAAAGAAAGTAATCCTTTCGAAGACTAAATCTTTGCGTAGGTGTTCTCCGTGAGCCGGAAGGAAGTACTGTCAACTTTTCATTCGCAAAATTTGCTGGGTTTGAACCAAGATCGTTCAGATAGATTTCCATAAGAAATACATGTAAAGTTCGATTTTATCAGTAGCAGACTTTATTTCTTTAACAAATTTAATTAGAAGGAATAGTCGCATAAGATCGAAATAAGTACCAAAAAATGAAAATTGAATACAGATTATTATTATTGTCGTAGAAGAAAGCTTTCGTTTCGAAATTGCGAGAATTTAGATAAAATATGCGAATATTTTGTGAAATTTTGAGGTTGTAAACAACCCGTCCCCCTGACGACCAATGCGATTGTTGATTCCGAGTTCATGCATTTTCCCATAAGAATGCATTTGTATTTTGGCCCATTTAGAAGCAAATGACGACATGAAGAGGATGAAACATTTCAGAGATTTTAATTATATCAGTCACGAACAATTTGTAGTGATGAATTACAGGGGCAACAAACATGCGTAGCACCGTAATAAATTAGTGGAGATGGAGGAGTAAATTTTTATTTATCATTTCGGACTCTTGACAATTATACGATTAAAGTTACCAGAATCGGAAGTTGAAAAACTTGCGAACTTAACCATTACTTTGAGACATGTTAATAATAAGAGGGAAATTCCATAATGATTCACATTCTTATTGTTGATTGTAGATTTCGGCCTCGAACTTTGATTAGTAAATTTTTGTTTACAATAACCTGTTCCATTGGACTAAACTAAGATGCAAGATGTTATTTTCTCTTATGTACAAATAGGTATACTATATTTAATCCGACATCTATTTTCCCCGTTGAGAATCAACGGGCACCAGCTAATTTTCAATAAAATTTGACTGAGCTCTGTGTATTTTGCTTTCATTTTCATCTTTGAATTCTAACACGATTGATATTTATAAAACTTTATGGTACGAATAAGTTTTGAATTTTATTATTATAGGCTTCATGTTCAATTTAAACAAGTTCCGGCATTCTTGACTCGAGAGTTCAGTAGCAGATACTTAAATGTCGTGTTTACTTATAAAAATAAAGGTTTTAGATAAAGTTGAAAGAGAAAGGAATGTTGTCATGGAATATAATCAGGAAAACAGCGATTTTATCTTTAGAGTTATCTGGATCCTCTCCTTTGCAGGGAAGGGCGGCTGTGCTAACAAACTCTTCTCCTGCCCACGCTTCCATCTTTTCCCTCGGACTTTTTACTGCAGCGGCAGAGAGCGAAAAGTGCGCCCTCACGTGTTATTTGCGTTTGCGACGAAAGCGAAGCGGAGAGTGTATGCAAATGGCAGGGAGAGGATTTTTTCCCAGAGGACGTGTCAATGTGATCGAATCCGATCTCACCGCTGGCGATACGAGAGCGTGCGATTTATCGCCGTAACGATTCGATAGGTGAAATTCTCTCAGGTGAGATGCAATGGCGGTTGATTGGTGCGCACATGCCGGTCGTAAAATTGCCGTGAAAATGTTGAACGCACATGTCGTAGGGTTTCTTGCAGCCAAGTGCAGTTGTGCATTTCTCTTAATGCTGTTCTAGGCTACTGTAGAGAAAGATGACGCCTTCTGGATTGATACAGTATAAATTCTATCATGCATATAAAAAGCAAATGTCTGTCCGTCCGCCCGTACGTCTGTCCGTCTATCCGTCCCCCTATTTATCTCAGAATCGGCTTGACTTAGAGGTCTGAAACAAACTGCATTGTCTTTCTACGATGCTGAAACCCCCAGGAAAACTATTTCCATCTCTGTAAAGGCCTGGGTTCGAACCCAGGAGCACAAAATATGTTTCCATAAAAGATGTAATTACGTTTCAATACTTGCAGAGGTCGCTTCTTTTATAAAATTAAATTAGAAACAATGGTCCTACGAAATTGAGACAAGTGTCACGAGAAAGGAACATGATCATATAATCTTATTTTAGTCGTGAATCATTCATATAAATTCGAAAATGCGAGAACTTTGATAAAATAGACGTAAATTTCGTGAAAATATTTGGAAATAAACAAACCATCCCTTTGACGACCAAGGCAATTGTTGTACATCGACTTGATGATATATCCCATATTAATGCACGGGGAAAATCAGTTAGTATACTCTTCCATAAGAAATGTACGTAAAATATGTTTTCTTTACCTGCAGAGATTGTTTCTTTTACAAAATTAAGTTAGAAACAATGGACCTATGAAGTTGAGACAAGTGCCAAAAGAAAGGAAAATGATCATAAAATCTTATTTTGGTCGTGAAGCATTCATATAAATTCGAAATTGCGAGAACTTTGATAAAATAGACGGAAAATTGGTAATTTTTTTGAGAAATAAACAACCCATCCCTTTGACGACCAAAGCAATCGTTGAACATTTATTTCCTTAGTCACCTCATATAAATACACGGGGATAATCAGTATACTTTTCCATAAGAAATATACGTAAAATAGGTTTTCGTTAGCTGCAGAGGTTGTTTCTTTTACAAACTTAAATTAGAGGCAATGGTCCTACGAAATCAAGAGAAGTATCTAAAGAGAGGAAAATGATCATAAGCAGAATTGGACTGATATTCTGTTGTGCTATAAGATTTGGTACTGGGGCTCCTGGATAGCATAGTGGGCAACGCGTTCAACTTAAATTAATGCGGTCCCGGGTTCGATTCTCGATTGAGGCCTACATGCGAAATGATCTTAGCTATCGAAGCCTTTTTAGCAATACTACTAATAGATTTGAAACACTTCGCACATTTTCTCAACTACTATCAAAATATTTCTTTTAATCGAAAGGTATTGTAATAAGTTGACTGTGTACGTACTTTCATTGAATTCGGAGCTTAAGTTGTCCTTTCGTAGGTCGGTCACGTTAGTAAGAATCGTGGAGATAATGAGTTTCTCTTACACCTCTCGTATCGCCCACAAAATAACCCCAAAAAAAGGAAATTGCCTGTTTATGGGTAATATGATGGAAAAAGCAGATGGTAACTTGAAACTGGCAATCTTAGGAAATTAAAATATGAATAGCCTGCAATCGATCAGTTGCTAGCAAAGGCAAAATATCAGAGATGAACTCATGTACCGTGATGAGGCTTTATTCACTGATTCCTTTCTCAACTCTGTTAACCGGGATATATTATAACTGGTCCGAGTGAAATCACTTTATAGTAGTAGTAATTTTAAAAGTGCTTCGACAAATACGGTCAATTTGCATGTGAGCTTCCACTGGAGATCAAACCCGCAAACATCGACGTTGAACTCGTTACCCACATGGCTATCCGTAGATATTATGCGTCCTCCTTGTTACATAGTATGTTCTACACTGTAAGACAAGGTAAACAGGAAGTCGATGCTAGAACTAGTAGTAAGAAATGTTTATTTACCCTCCTCCGGCTGAAATGTATTCTTTATATTTGTAAATAAATTAAAATAGTGTACATTTTAGCCGTTATTCGTAAAAAATATTAAGTTTGGCGAAAGAAAAATATTGGTAACATAGCATGAACTATTTTGTAAGGTACTATGAAAGAGGAAGATTGAAGTGAAGAGTAGTTCAGTATAGATTAAAAGTTAGCAAATGGGAAGAAGTTTCCGTGAAGCATTACCGAGAGCTAAAGCAGACAGTTTCTCGTCCGCAAACAAAACTTAGATTACGAAGCGGACGTGTCACTCACGAGTTGCGAGCATGCGAGGCACTGAAACTTGTTAAGTGTAAGCGAAAAATTGCAAGTCTCAAGAGATCTGTTCAAAATCTTAGTCGCATTTGTCGGATTAGCAAGCACCTGAGCATTGGATGAATAGGTTGCGCACGAAACTAAAAGTTAACTTAAACATTTAAGTATTCCTTTTCTAAAAAGTTTTTGAAAGTTAGAAATTAATCTGTCATGGTTTCGAATGGCAATTGTTCCGTTTGGTTTTCCTATTGTAGTGTTATTCTCAATAGGTAAAGGATGAGTCATCCATTAGTATGTAGAATTCCAAGTTTTCCAGAAAAAATCTCATTATCGATGCATTCAGTGTATTAGAGTAGGAAACACTTTACAGTTGTGTTTATGCCAAAATACCCGTAAATATTATACGATGAATACCTCATTATTAAGATAACGTTTAGGTCTTAAGTATTGTTGCACTTTTAAACATTTTCTCCTAAAATACGCACTATTTCATTGTTTTTAAAATTATTAACAATAACCGCCCGAGAACATTAACTTTATAGGAACTAAGAATGAATGATTAACAATTTCCTACGTAAAGAATGCTCAGCAGCCAGTTATTTAGGTAAATCAGAGATATTCTTCATCGTCTTCTTTTGTAAAATAAGAACACTGTTTCAGTAATGAGTTTGCATATTTGATCGAAGAAAAGAATGTCTTATTTAACGAGAGACCTATATCCTTCAATCCTCCAAGATAATTTATTACATCACATTATAAATAAGAAAGGTATTTACAGAATTACAATCATGTTACCACGTATACATTACATACCACAAAGAAATCCAGTTATAAATTCTAGGTCATCCTGAGTTGCTCAGGTGGTGATCATAGAAATAAAGACAGTTGTTTTCACATAAAGAGTATTTTCAAGGTTTTAGTACATATTAAAAGCACGAATCTTGTAAATTACATTTGATCACTTTTAAAATGGATACTGAAAACTAAATAGAGCATTGAAAATTACTAGAATAGGTGGCATGTAATTACAACGTAGTATACATTTATATTCATTTTTTTCCACTAGGAAAATTCGCCAAACGACTTATAAATATAGGACATAGCAAGACTCACAGGTAATATCTTTTTGTATATTTGAAAATTCTTATGTAAGTCTCTCACGCCATATTTGGCACCGTGTTGTTAGTTTTTCCTTCACGTGAAACTCCTTGTGGAATTTCAATACACAGCCTTATTCGGTGTAACAGTATTGAATAATGTGCATTCAGTTCTTGCTCAAAGTAGTAACGTGAACGCACACTCTCCGTACATTCAGCTGTTGCTATTAATATATCGTAAAGTTGACGCATGCAACTACTACGATCTGCTGGTATCATAGAATTGTTAGAGGATTCCGTTGAAGATAAGGATGTTGGGTTCATTTAAACCGTAAACATTGTAGAATCCAGTAACTTGGCCTCGACTTCGTGGTAGTCTTCCATCATGAAGATAAATAGAAAACACTTCTACGCTATACCACACAAGGTTTTTATTACACGACGTATTATCAGGTGTACCTGATGATGACCCAACGGGTTGAAACCATGTTCGTGTAATAAAAAACCTACGAGTAGATTATAAGTGTTTTTCTATTCATTTTCACTGTAAACATTATTAAAATTTCTCCTACAAAATGAACCCGATTCGATTTGTACTTCAATCAGAGAAAGAGAAGTTTTGAATATTTAGAGGTCAATATAATGATCATGTATTACGTAAATCTACATACTTAACGCCTATTCCATTACTCCTTGGTAAATACCACTACTCTTTGCTGCACCCAACCTCGTTTTGTCTTTCTCCCCTATCAGATCTTTCATTGCAAACAGCGGTATATTATTTTCTCATTTAACCCATCATTTGACCCATTTATTCATCTTACCCTCGTTTTATTTCTTAAACCAAATTCCTTCAAATGTCACAATTTTTGGAACCTTTTTTGTTTTTCTTACAAAGATAGAGGATCGTAATTCTAGTAACTTTTTCAGAATGATTAAAAATCGAATAATATATTTCGCCTGTCAATGTTTGCAATAACCAAAGTCAAGATGTAAAAATTCGTGTCTGAAAATTAATGAGAATTCGAAACTAATATCCACGTAGACAGCCTACTTCATAACGCTAAGAGGCGTGCAGAATATTCGTATGTAAAGTTGTTAAAGCATACTGTCAAAGTTCGACGTATTAATCCAAAATGTTGATTTTGGGCCGACCTAATGCACTCAGCACGCTTCAATATGATGCCGCGATGGGGAACCAATCGGTGGGTAGGATGTGTGTGCTGAGCATTATCCCGTTAGCAGCAATCGAACAGGTTGTCTTCCCTTGGCGCGCCTCTTGAATTACTAAGGAACTCCACCTGAATCAGTTGCATCGGCCAATGAAAGCTTGAGGAGGCTTGAAAGCTTTACCATTGAAACACGTTCTGAGTCCATCATCGATCAATCACTTTCCGCAAAACCACGATGCATCAACCGAATACGTCAACCCTCTACGTCTCCATTCCCTGTCACAATCATTTCTCGCTTCCCTATTCTTCTACCTTTTCCCCTCTTTATTCGGATATTTCTCAAGCATTGTCTCTTCATGCTATAACCAAATATGTGGCAAACAGGAAAACACTTCTCTGATAGTTATTATCTCATCCATCAAGTTCTTTGCACTGTATCTCCCCATTTAATTTAGAGCTCTCACTCCATATTCGCGTTAACTAGGCATCATATAGTTTATTCGAGTGGTTTATTAAACCGTGCCCGTAAGCATTGTATTCGGGAATTAGAAAAGTGGAGCGACATGGCGATACGATATGTGAAGAATTACTGAGATAAATCAGTGAGCGTTACACACGTTCCGGACGATATTATCTATTATCAGTTGTGTTTTTGATATAATCGCGCGGAGGTGTATTTGCTTGAACTTTTTCCACTTGGTAAGGAAAGCTTAGTAAGGAAAAGTGGAAGAAACTATCTCATTCCACGACTGCCTTCACCATTTCATGTTACTGAAACTCGAGGTTTGGGATCCTTCTAGCCTTCTGGTTAATATCCGTGCAATAATTCAATTCCATGTTCGAATTAAGTATGATATAATTAATTTATCAGTTTGAGATAAAATTGAATTTCGAATATACAAAACCTTACAACGAGCATTGACTAATGAATTCCATTTAATCTCCTCATTATCCGTCTTTATTTTTGGCAAAGAAGAAACTTTGGAATCTCCTATTCCTTTTAACCCATCTTTAATGCCAAAGTTAATAAAATAATAATAAAAATTAACTTAACTAGACCAAAATTGACAAGATTTGGTTGTGGATTCAAAGAGCCTAAGTGAAGGTTCGGAAAAATATCCACAGCAAGAAAACACCCACAAAGACGGGGGATGTGAAAAACCTGCACAAATATACTGAGAGCAATGACTAAGGGATTTAAAACAAATACCCTTTTTGCAGCCTGGAAATAAAAATTTGTTAAATGACAAACAAATACCTTAATAATTTTTCACTGTCGCTATGATTCAATAAAAGTTCTCGATTAGTCAATGAAGCGAGTCAGTAATAATAGCATATGCAAATAAAACACTAACATAAATGCTAAAATTACACTATTGATATTACTTACAATATATAAAAGTTAGCTATTGAAAGATAAACATAAACATCACTAGTTATTTAATACAAGTAATACATCTCAGAAAACTCGAGTATTTAAGGAAACCAAAGAAAAAGAAAAAGATAGCACGAGGAAAGAAGGTAAATAATATATGTAATAAATAATGATAGGAAAGTAAGAAAATAGAATAGAAATACTTAAAAATATATGGCTAAAACACATTACATATGTTAGATGCTCAAGGTATTATATGACCCTCTGAAATCATTCTGAAAGCGATCTCCGAAACAGCTGAATTTGTTAGAACATCCATCTGAAGATTCGGATGTGTGTCGAGGTTTGTCAGACTTTTCCGTCACTAATCTTAAAGGCGTTTTACCTCTCAGCGCACGAAGTTATTCCTCCCAAGGGATAGATATCTAGCGGTATGAAAAATTGAGAAACAAAAGAAGGGAAGACAGGCGCACTCTACCTCTCAATGTTGAACATTTGCACGTGAGGTGCTAAGCTTCCGTCATCACGGAGAGAAGATTCAATGAAGAAGGAATCCGCCTTTCCTGAAACGCTGTCCACTTGCACAAATCCATTCCCTCGCTTGCTTAACGACCGTCTTTTGTTTCATCCACCATTACCTCGGCTTCTTTCCAACCGACATCGCAGACATCTCGTGCTCTCTTCGCTTTTTTGCCCGACAGCTAACACAACCGCCATCTTCTTAATACCGACGCAACGCCATAGCAACGGTTCCCCACTCCAAAATCCCTCTTCCAAAACGCTCGCCACTTTTTTTCCTGATATTAACACGACACTTTTTTCACCGCTTCCTTTTGTTTTCTTGCTGTTTTTTGCCTGGCACCTGCACCTTTCTGGAGGAAAAATTCCTGTTTGTGGGGAGAAATAGGGGGCCTTTCCCGGTTTTTCTTCCACTCCTCCGACTTATCCTCTTTCCACTCTCTCCTTTTCTCACGCCACTTATCAATCTTCATTTATCTTTCTCTTTTTCCGAATTTCGGGTTCTATTCCTCCTTTTATGTGGTTGAAATGCTGTTGTTTTCCTTACTTTTGTCTTGCTTCGCTGCTTACGCTAGGATGTGATCGGTTGCTTTTCACCTTTTCCAGATCGTTCGATAAAATCCACAAACTTTATATAAAGTAATTGTATGAAGTAGTTAGTTGGTAGTTTAGATGTATTTTAATTCTCGGTTCAATTTAATTCCTAACGAAAGAATACCATACTAAATAAGAAAATCGGCCAGTTCTCTCGATTCATTCAGATCATTAACCAATCTCGAAGTCATTATTCCGAATCTTTAATCCGACACTAAATTCTAGCATCTCTTCTGTGTACTTACGGTGGAATGTGAATGTTTTTTTTTCAGTAAGAGATCATTCTCTGTGCAGTTCTTAAATGTGTTATCCCAATTCGTTTTTACATACTTTGGAGTTGCGATTTTAAAAGTGCTTCGGCAGATAAGGTAATTTCGCACGTGAGTCTTTACTACGAGTCGAACCCGGGACCGCTTTTACTGCATTCGAACGTTTTAAAATTTTTTTTCGCTATTTTAGAGATTGTGAAACTTTCATTTATGTCAATTTTAAGAATTTCACTAATTGTTAATTTGTTATCATTTATAAAAGATCTTAAATTATCTAAAAGTCGTTAAACAATAGTTGCTATATCGTACAAATAATCCTCCGTAAGACCGCAGCTATATCTTTCTCGAGTCATTCGATAGCTTCTTAGGAATTGTGGCTTGTCTATATATGTAAGTATGCTTAAGTTTAGCTCGTTTTAGGATGAGAGGTTAAGATTTTTCAATTGAACTTGAGACAAATATTACACTACAGGAAACCTTACAAAGTGTGTCCTTTGGGAAATGCTTAGTAGAAATGATAAAATATTTTTTTGATTCTCAAACGCTAATTAAGTTCAAATATGGTTGTGAAAAAGCGCTCTCGGATAGCCGAGGGAGGAATGCGTTCGACTTCTGTGAAAGCGGTCCCGGGTTCGATTAGCAATACCGCTACTTTGATTGTGGATGTCCTTCCACAAAATTATATAGTCTATGGAAATGTTTAGTGATTATTTTCACTAGCTTTCTGGAAAAATGCTCCTGATATTTATGATGTAGCATGGACAAATTTTCTACTCATACCATAATGATGCAGGGATTTCTCTCCGCCTTCTCTCTAGCCTTCGTAAGATATGTTTTTAAGCTGCTGTGCAACAATAGAAATAATATTCACTCATTCGCCAACACATAAACAAACAATACATCTCTCCGCACTTCACGTGGCATTTTCTTTCCAATACTTCCGATGTTATTTTTTCTTCCCTCTATTGTTACTTTTATATTTATACACATTTATTTCACACCTCTTGTGTGCCGCCCGTTCTCTCACTGGCGATGTGTTTGCATTTCCTCTTTCCAAGTGAGAGCGACGAAGTTTATTGCACGAAAGTAAGTCTTCTGCGTAAGGCGATTTTGCGCCACAACCGGAAGTCTTTGTTCGCCATTACCTCCTCTATTCTCTTTTCCTCCTTCGAGAAAAATGTTTCTCAAAAAGCCCAGTAGGATACGCTCCATTACTTGTACGTCATTCATAAGGTAGAAAAAGGCGAAAGAAACTGTTCACTCCTATCTATATACGCATTGGTACTCGAATGCTTTCCCACGTACACATTATTGATATACCTGTCAATTGTACCCAGGCGATGTGCTTCAGAGTATTTAGTAATGCACAGTTTATCTAAATCTAGCTGTGCCTTATAAGCGGTTATTAGAGTGTCTTGAGCGGTATTTACATATTTTATTCCGTGTGGTAGGAACAGGGATCGAGAGAAAACCACATCATAAGCGGTCTAGCATGTTGACTGGGAGCATTATGAACGGGTTTTACTGTATTTGCTGCTTTTCCATTTATATTGATCTATTCCATTTATATTGATGGAGAAATAATAGAGAAAAAGGCCTTCTTCAATCATGACGGATCGTCTGGAGCACACCGTGTACCATCGTAGCCTCAGAAATTGCCAGTACACAATTAGTGGAATGAATATAAATATGATCGATTAAGTTATGTAACATTTGCCCATTTTCTGAGCTGTACGATTGAGATGTCAGAGGTAGTACGCATACGTTCTTGAACGTATCTTCGAACGCATTCACTTAAGATAAATCATATTTAAAATTAAGTTAATAAGAGATTTTTCTAGTGTTCTAAGAAACGAGCGATTGGTTTCAGGAATCTATCTCCATCATGCGGTATCACAAAAATTACAATATATTTAATCATAACTAGTAGTACATAATCTTTAATAAATTAATAGAGATGTTCCAACAAATATTGCTTTATATGCTTCGTTATAACGAGTAGAAATGGTTCAGGTGAATGAAAGGGGAAGGTGAGATTCAAGGGTTGTAATGATTAATTCCCGATAAAAAATATAGAAAATTGTCGCAGTTGAACATTAGTTTAACGGATCGATTTTCTAAAGTTTACGTAAATTTTCCACAGAATATATTAATAAAGATGTGCTTNTCTATTGTATAAAGCCTAATAAATTAATCTTGAAGTATATGGTTTCTATCGAGATTGGGCTGGCTGGGTTTCAAATACAGTTTATCCGACCGTATGTATGTGGATAATATGAAGCAATATTTTTTATTTATGTATCAATAATATATCAATTCTAGAAGTAAAGATTGTTTTACTTCTGAGGTATATTCCGTAAGTGATGATTTGTTGTTTTAGAAGTATTTGTTTCCAGTAAAGAAAAATGTTTAACTTCCTTCTTTTAGGTCGGTTGCAAATTTGAAGATGAGCTCTTGACAGAAATATAAACTTGACCGCTACTTGGGATTTCATAAATCGAAGTTTAGTTAATTTTTCCGCAAAACAATCATTTGAAATTTTTTTAATACGAGGTACATTAAATTCGAGGTTGTACACATTAAAAATAGAAGGAATTGAATTTCACCACTATCAATTTCCTGTCTGTGAAATACAGTTCATCTCATGTAAATGAAACTAGCCCATAGATGATTCCAGAAGGAATTTTTTTTTCTTATTTTCTTTCCGCATTGATCTTGACAATTGTTCGTGTTTTTACCAATGAAAAATTGATAATATTCGTGATTTTGGCTACAACAGAAATTATTTACATCAAAGAAACATACTTTTAGCCGCCGGAGTATCGATTCTCAACTCTATTTCACAGTTTTGTCTCTCAAATATAAAAGAGCTCTAACTGATAGAACTGAGCGTGGATCAGATTCCTAAAATCACGAGGATTTTTTGGGATGATTCGCAAAAATGTTGTTCTCGCAGTATGAGAATAAACGTTATCGGTTCCTATTTTTTTGTTAAGTACGATTCCAACTTTTGCATGAATTCATAAGGACGTTTCAACTTTTCCTTTTACGAATTGAATCTGCCTAGTTTTTGTTGTCAGAATTTTATATCTATATCTTATGTAGAATTGACACTAATGTGAAGGTATTTGCAGATAAATCGGTAATATAAAGGAAACTAAAAATGTCGCAGATATCAAGCGATTTCCCTCATATTCAAAGGTGGTTCGAAAAATGAATAGGTACTAGATCTTAATGTAAATGATGTATTGTTTATTTTTTTGAAAGGAAACCATTACGTCAAAATTGCCAGTACACAATTAGTGGAATGAATATAAATATGATCGATTAAGTTATGTAACATTTGCCCATTTTCTGAGCTGTACGATTGAGATGTCAGAGGTAGTACGCGTACGTTCTTGAACGTATCTTCGAACGCATTCACTTAAGATAAATCATATTTAAAATTAAGTTAATAAGAGATTTTTCTAGTGTTCTAAGAAACGAGCGATTGGTTTCAGGAATCTATCTCCATCATGCGGTATCACAAAAATTACAATATATTTAATCATAACTAGTAGTACATAATCTTTAATAAATTAATAGAGATGTTCCAACAAATATTGCTTTATATGCTTCGTTATAACGAGTAGAAATGGTTCAGGTGAATGAAAGGGGAAGGTGAGATTCAAGGGTTGTAATGATTAATTCCCGATAAAAAATATAGAAAATTGTCGCAGTTGAACATTAGTTTAACGGATCGATTTTCTAAAGTTTACGTAAATTTTCCACAGAATATATTAATAAAGATGTGCTTATCACGCTTAGGCCATATTACGCTTAGCGGTTGACTGATATATTACGAAAAACTCGATGTGCATGCGTTAAACTTAATGATGTTCGGTCTGACTTTCACGTACGTGTGTTCTATGTGTTTTTACGACGCCGATAAGAAGTGTCTGTGGCGGACGCCGTTATAATCGGAAATAACAGGGTAGTAATGCCTTAACACCATAACTCTGTTTTGAAGCAATTACTTCCTAATCATATGCATTATAATATATATGATATTTTTTCCTCCTTTTCTAATATACTATTTTTATTTTGAAGACGTAAACTCAGTTCTTTCAGACTTCTCCTGCATGAGGGTTCTTACTTTCTCAGTTTATCTGGAAATATTATTTAAAAACGAATTGATGCGAATCATTAAATTAATCCTGATAGAAATGAACTCCTCGATGACCACCCTTGATCTCCAAAGTTAGGAGTCGTCAACTCGACAACCGAAGAGATCCGTCCGATTTATAACTTCTAAAGCATTTCGACGTTTTACTTCGATCAACTGAAGCCAGTTGAAGTAGGACTTCTTTCTTTCGGCTATTCCCGAATCTATAGTTACCGCTTTGACGGAAGAAACTAATTGCAAGTCGAGTAATCCTCTGGCCCGATTGCTCTAAATATTGGAAACATACGATTTCTTGAAATGGATTACAGATCATAATTGTGTGACCTGAATGTGAATTCGAGGTACATAACGGATTTTCATTGCCCTGGACAAATAATAGGGTTGTATGTAGTGGATTCTTATTAAAATTCTTTCATTAAAATAAGAACTTCATTTAAATATGCAACAAACGCTCAGTATATGACTTGTTTTAAAGACCTTTTCCTATTGATTTAACTGCATTGGTTCTCCCTTTCTGGCTTTTGTTAATGATTCTGCTTCATGCCGGTCGTATTTCTATGAAAATCTTCATTTAATAGAACAAACATAACGACTCACAAGGAAAGAAAGAATAAAAGGTTTTAAATACTCCAAATCCGTTTTCCGGTGCATTCTTGCGTTATTACTGGTTCTGGGAATATCTACCCTTTAGTCGGTAATCAAGGATTTGCACTATTCCTGGAACCGGTGCTAACGCAAAAGGACTCAAGAGCGTTTTAAAACCTCTTAGGTAATGAATAGCTGCTTCTAATATTAACTTAATATACGAAGGCATGTGAACAAATACTTTAACAAAAGGAATAAGAAGAGTAAGAGAAAAGAAAAAATGAAAATACATATGGAGAAACAAAGGAAAAAAGAGACCGAAAATTACAAACAATGTATCATTAAGCATCTAAAAATAAGAATAGCTACAGAAATGTTAACCAGATAGCATAATCAATGAAAGTGAGAGACCCGGGTTCGTGTCCCTGCGACATATTTGTCCTCCTTAATTTATTTCTCTAAAGTTCAAAAATTTGAATCATGCGTTTTCATCGTTTATTTATCATGATCAATTCAGGTATTAAAATTATGAAATAATTCGATAATAATTATTTCAGGAAAATGCATTCGTCAAATAAATAGTGCTTATTTCAGAAGTATTTGCCACTTTTTCTTGATATTATTTCTCACCAATGAGATAAAACTGGAAATGTAGTAACAGAAAATGCCATTGATTAAGTTACTTAAGTTTAAAATTCACATATTTCATACGATTCCGGCTATAAAATGTTTGAGTATGTGAAAAACTACCTCATTCATCTTAAATAGAGGGAAAAGGAATTAAACATCTCACATAATTATGTGCCAACTACTTAATTTACGGTTATCGTTTTTTGTCAAATCCAATGTGTAATGTTTTGATTGGTAAAAGGTAGTAAAGTTATGAATAATTGGAATTGTGATTATGAAGTTCTTTTAAAAGTTCCAATTTAGGCTGAATATGTGGGAGCAATCATAACTGCATATGAAAGAAGATCTCTATCAGGCAATAGTCACTAATCCCTCTGAAGGGGTGGAGATTTTAGTTTAAAATCACTTTAAAAACGTATAATGTTTCCCCTGATGAAACGTAGCTGTAAAATTATACCCATATTTAACGCAGATATGCTTTTCTACCTTTAAATCTATTCCAGAGCTTGAGCGCATATTTCCTTATCGATTCGACTGCCATTTTCTCACCAATTTTTCCCACCGTCTCCTCAAAATTCCTCCAAAAGGACTGGTTATAAGTTGAAGGAGGCCCCATTTCCATTCACGTCGAACTGGCCCCCAAACTATTAGCCGCACATCTGATTAAAGGCGAAGGAATGGCGCGGACCGCTCCGCTGGAGGCAGCTAATATCGGCGCGATGTAGTACTCCGCCTCTTATGAAAAGCGTGCCTTCAGACCTTAAGTGCGCTGAAAGAAGGGAAAAATGTGGCCGCTCGTTAAAAATAAAGGGTCAGGTAGTGCGTGCCTAATGTTGTCGCCTCTCCTCGGTAATTGGCCGGGAGATAATGTCTCTTGCGAGTTGTGTCCCTTCCCCTCAAGAAATATCATCCGAAGAATGGAGGACTCAAGAACGAGTCTTTGGGGTAGATTGCCGCAGTTACTCACGGCGTTTAAATAGAGGCTTAATTAACGGACGGTGCAGCGATGCATCGTTTTTTTGTCTCCGTTTTAATTTGGTGGTGCGCCCATATTATCCCGAGAATAAATTGGCTCCTTTTCTCATCTTAAACTGTAACCCCTTTTCCAACGCCGGAGAAGGAAATTAAACGGGCGCCTCGCTGTTTTATGCAGCTAACGCTGTGTGCATTCTTCCGAGGAATGGCCGAGACGAGAAGTATGAGTCGGGGCTTGAAGCCAGTGTTTGGGGGAGGGGGCATTCCTGGAGTTGGTTCTGTACCCGGAAGGTGAGGAGATGAGCGGAAGCTAGTGCTGAAAACACCCGGCAGCATCAAAGACAGCAAATCCCACTGTGATTGCCATTTGTCGTATTGAAAGATGTGCCAGAGATATGCAGTAAAATATAAATGACTGTAACCACCGAACCTTTTGGTAATTTTATGTACCCTCCATGTTCCGTATTCAATGCTCTTTCTTTAGTAGACATAAGGGTTAGTGAACCTTGCTGTTTAAGGTATCTAATAAAAATAGAACTCCGAAGCCGTACATTTCTAAGGTAAAAGTAAGGGAGACTTACCTGGATGTGCTTTCTCTGTCGCACCTGGAGTTATGCAACGTTGAAACAAGAGACACACAGTACCTATCCCGAGTTCCCCTTTTTTACCTCAAAATTGACGGACTCTGAGTTCTATTTTCATTTGTTGATTTTATACCATCCACATCTCTTTTATTTCCATTCCCAATGAAAGAGATAATTACACTAAAATTCATTCCTTGCGATAACTTTACCAATAAAACAGAGCGTGATTGGAACCTTAAACTCAAGAAGAAGTCACCTGAGAGGAGATACGATTACTCTGCACTATACGAATTGTTGGCGTTGGTTGGGAATTAAACATTTTCACGTATATATGTGGCGTTTGGATGATTTTTTGCAGCAAATCCTGTAATTTTGAGATTTATATATTTCAAAGTTGTAAACCAAAGTGATACGAAGCTAAACATATTATTATTTTTCGAAATGGAAACGGTAAGCTCGCTCTCAAATTGATTTCCCAGGGAGTAAGGAAAACCCTTGGTTTCCCTTTCTCCTAACCAAGTAGAAAATCATTAAAGAAAACACCCGTTGATAACGGCGATGCAGGAAATAAACATGGTAAACTCATTTATCTGAATGAGCCACTTTGAAGAAATTTCTGATTAGGATAAGAATTTAAGCATTTATGCAGTCAATATGGTTTAATTGTACTTCGTATAAATCGATGCCAAATTAATTCGAAGAATTCAATCTCACATACTCAAGCTGGACTTATGTTCTTTTTAAAATACGTTTACTAAAGATTTTTTCGTTTTATTTATTTATTTGAAATGCAAAATCACATTGTTTTCCATCTTCACTTAAAAGACGTCGAATTGGATAAACCCAAACACCAGGTCTTTATTAGAGACGACATTATCTCCGATACACCGGTATTATTGTTTATCGTGACGGACTTTGCATTCAGAACATAGTCCAGTTGGTAGCTCTAATAATTTTTTCTTAAATACATGGATTTCTTTAAATTTTTACCCAATAAAGTAATTATATAAGAAAATGTTATAAAAAGTAATACCTTTCTGGATTAACTTTAGGGGTAATGACTGCAAAATTGAGGAGAATTTTGCGTGTTAAAATTTATCGATTTGCTGTTTCGTATCGTAAAATAAACAGTAAATGATTTTTGGAGATTATCCATCTGGAAATATAAAAACTGTTTTCAGAAATCGTGACGAATTCCAATATTTCTCGATCATCATCCCATAAATGTTAGTTTGTTTACTTTTCAAACTTAAACTTCGAATACTGTACTGTAGAAACTGGATAAGAGAGAAAGACGGGATAATCTTTCCTCATGAATGAGAAAAATCTCTCTGAGTTCTAAGAAAAGGTCTTCTCGAACGGTATTGTAGCTCGAATCTATTCGTTAAGATAGTAGTTTTATTCTTTATATTTGGTAGTGTATTCAGTGAACGCCATGTCATTGGTGTTCATTTCCGCTAGTGATTATGATGTAAAAAAAGCCGAAATGTTGATTGAATTTTATTTTGACGAGTCGTAGAAAACAATTTAGATTGTTGTGTAAATATATTGTTCTGAATTGAGGTATCCCATTTTAAAATATTCAGGCATTTTATTTTTAATAATGATTCCATGAAATTTGGGGAAAATGTATCTATTTCATTGATTTGGAGTCGATAGAACAAATGCACATCCACTACAACTTTTACAAATAACCTTTTATATGAAAATAGTTCTCATATTTTATTAGCATTATGATTAACATTGTTTTAAAACAGTTTTGTAGAAACAAACTAAGCCACGAAAATACAATTTTCTGATAATTTTAGAGGTACAATATACGTACGCAATATATAATCTGCAAGAACAAGCAAAACAAACTATAAGTATAAATAAATAGAATTGTAACGTATTCTTACGATATCTTAATATGTAATTACATTTTGAAGTTATGTATTAGAGTACATTAATGATTCTTTCTTCTTTTCTTGCAGGTAAGCAATAGTCGTTGTGTTGTTTTCAATGAAGAAAGGACTTCCACGAAGTAAGTTTAGCTTTACAGTCTTTTTACTTTTAAAGAAAAAGTTTTTAAAGTGTTTAGAATGTATAATGAATTATGAGGCAGGGAACTACTTGTGAACTTGTAGTGTGAACTTTTGACTGTTGAACAATCGATATATGTATATTTATGTGATTGGGTATATGGTTAGGCTTGACAGATGGCTTGACAAAATGTATTGTAAATCTATGCGTTATATATACCATTAATATATTTACTGCATATGACGTAATATTTGCAAGTATTTGTATTCTAATGCCTTAGGAGCCGATGTAGGTGCAGTTAAAGCTCATTCCTTACGATGGTCATTCTGTGGTAGGATTTAAACAACTAAATAACAAAAAAATATATGCACGCTTAAATTGCTTCAGAATTTCTACGAAATATGATTTGAAGAAGGCAGTTGATCTATTTACACCATAATCCAGTCGATTACGCAATTATTATTCAACAAATCGGCAGATTCAAAATAAGAGGCTCAGTTAGGTTAAAGAGTATTCAAAATCCAAATTTACATATTTGCTTTCGTATTTATAATCACTTATCATGGAAGCATATCACGAGTTCTCTCTTGAACGGTTGCTGAGTTTGGAAAGTTTCCGTGACTTCAACGACCTTCTATGAAAGGAAGACGAATATATCGCTGAGGAAAAACAAAACCGTGCAACTTCCTCTTTCGAAGAGAAGTTTCGACGATTCTTGAGCCTTCCCCGCCCGCAATTTCCCCAAAATATGTGGAAAAATGATTTTTTGATATCTCAAAGGTCGATGAATCCCGTATTTTTGCAAAGCGGTGTGTTTGCCTGAATTTAGGACGTCAATTTCTTCAAATTTAACAATAATATCGAAGTTATTCATTCTTAACTGAATAAATTCAAAGGTCTCCGAACACACGTTACGTTGATTTCGATAGGAGTTATGACGCCTTTTGGAACAATTTTCTCCCAATATTGTGTTTTACACTTTTGCATAAAAAATGACATTTTTATAGAGAAGCTACTTAGATTTCCGGAAAATTTTTCGCATATTAGCTAAGGTGAGAATAACCATTCCTTCATTGTATGGTACTGCAATCATATATTGGTAACAGTACGTTTTTCTATTAATAATAACGTATGTGGTCGAAACAAATCATCTGTCACAAATTAAAGGATCATGGAGCTACTTCCTGGATTTCTAGAGATTGCTGGAATACGTTCTCAGAAAACAATTTTTTTTGCCCGTCAATCGGAATAAAAATGATTTACCCATACAATTTTGTAATTAAAAGGATGATTAAAATCCTTTCAGTTATTCTGGGGTGTACAAGTTAACTTAAAACAACTGTCATGGTATGTACATCGGACAGACCACTTTCTCCTGAAGTCCTTCTTTTCATACTAATGGAGCCAGCATAAATGCTATAGGAGAAGGATAAACAGGTGTACAAATATAGACATGCCAGGGACCAGTCTTTAACTTTCCGGGCAGGTAGTCTAACCATCAAACTATCGTTACGCGTATGGTAGTTTAGTGCCTAGAATGACCTCCCGGAAAGTGAAGGACCTGGTTTATAGTCCTTTTCATGTCTTGTTTATCCTTGAAATTCAGTCACACGGCTTATCTGTGTTATGCCATTTCCCATCCAACATCCTTATGCTCTAGAGCAGTTTGAAATTTTGCGTCACTTCTCAGACTTTTTCCTGAACGAGCAACTATCTTTTCCCTACTTCATCTCCAATATTACTAGCCGCCCTCGCTTTTACCCCCACTGACTCTCATGCTCCTTTAGATTCTAGTATCCTAACCCCTTTCTCTCCCCTTCTTCCCCGTCACCTACTCCTTCCACTCCTTGCTTGACATTTCTTATAGTCTCCGAGACCTGATGATGGCAGTGTTATGCCGGTAGCCTTCAAAATGAAATTGAGTTGAAAAGTAGGTATCCTTCAAAACGCAATTTTCATTCCCCAATATCTCTCCTATTCGTGTAATTAAAAACAGATTTGTTGATAAATACAAGAAAAATTAGAAATTAGTCATTTGAAAAGTGTTAATTACCAGCAAAGGGATTAAGCATGCATACAAAATCTTTCATTTATAGCTAATAACTTTATTTATAAATTTTAAAAGGTTGAAATGCGAAAACTAAGAACATGCAAAGTCGTCGAGAACTATTCATGTATTTTGCTGCTCTCCTGCGATTTTGGCAGCTTTGACTTTTTAATGTTCTCTCATGGGTCGTAAAATGAACAACTACCTTGTTTAGTCCTCTAGTATGTTCCCTGACCGGTCTTAAAAAATCCTACAAATCTGTAGCGTGCATCACTTGACTTTTGATAGCGAATGAATAATAAACTCCTTTAAGCATTAGTAAAGGCGGAGACCTTCGTGGCACACTCTGGAAAAAATAGGAATGATTACACTGTTGCGGAGAAATTCATCGTTCATTGGTTCAATTATCCGATAAACTGAGCTGATGTTAACCTAGGTTATTGATGAAAAGGTGGAAATTATATTTGTGTTCAATATAGGATTATACACAGTGATTATGTGGGTTAGGTAAATCTTTAAGTGGCGATAGTTGTAAATATGAACAGCTTCCATATAATTCCGGGGATGAAAGGTAAAGTTATTGAAATGTTCAGTATGGATGTATTTAGTATGGATTTTATACATTAAATTCCTTATAATTACATTTATCAATAATATTATTATAGAAACATCCAGAAACTGTAACGACGCTATTACATTCCCACTATTCAATTATTTTTACTGTAATATTTTTTAATGAGGACAGATTTCATCTTAATAATTGTTCATTTCTCTTGGATCAAGGAGAGCAACTGAATTAAACAAATTTTAAAATATTTGATTCTTTTGCTCTGTATTGATATGTAAACTACTTATGAAGAGTTATAGCTATTTTGGGATTGCCTATCTCCATTTTTATCATCCAGATACTCTTCTTACGACCCAAACAAGATCTTTCTTCATCAATAAGAGGAGGGAAAATGTTCGATGTCATTTTTAATGTAATGATTGTTGTTGTTAATTTGGATGAAATGTAAGGGATGCTGGAAGTAGTTTGTAATGTGATTGTTGGTTGTTGTAGCGATTGATGTATTGAGGTAGATCTGTATGGGGTTGTATTATCGTTGCCACCGTATCGTTGTCCGATTGTAACGCGTGTGTATAATAATAATAGCGTAAATGTGTTGTAACATAAGTTCTGTGAGTCTCTGATTAATTAACAATACAGCTTATAACGGAAGACTTCGCTTCATCTATCGAATTCACTTAAATTTATTCTTAACTGAGCAATAGGTTTCAATGAACGTTTTCATATTCCTTTACTGGAAAGAAGCCATTAAAAGAAGATTGGTTCGGAAAAAAATAAGAATGAAAATCACGGTAAATCATTCCTTCTCTGTCGCGAAAATTCCAAGAAGTTCTAGATATGGATTCCCAAAGTTTCTCCCACTTTTCCCTCTTTAGTAAATCCCCAGAAAAATATTTCACGGAAGGATACGGAAATATAACCGATCAATGAGAGATCAGTCGGAGGCATCATGGCAGTCAGTTTTATATTCATCGCCATTTGCTACTCAAGTCATGAAACATACCGGATAATTTTCTATGATGTAATTGGTGTATTTTTGTGATGTCATCTGTGGTAAAAAAGAAGCCGGTTTGCACATCGTCCTCTCCACCAAAAGCCCTCTGGAGGGTATGAGGTTTACTTGGCGGGATGACGAGTGGGGAGCTTTCCCTTGATTGAAGTATTACTTTAAAGTCATTTTTACGGAGGTCTATGCGCAAGTAATTGGAATCATACCTGAGGTTTTATGGGTTCGATATTTAGTCCATGTTGACGACAACCTTGTTCAAACTTTAGCTCGGCACACTCGGGTGTTAAACCAAACGTCTTGGCAAAGATAATCAACTGTTTGGTATATTATCATTTCTAATCAAAAAAAGCAGAAAACCCCTGCCTTTAAATGTAATATTAAGGCGTCTCCATTATGAACTGGAATTCAGAGTTAAAATATCCTTGAAAATGGAGGTACAATATAAAGAGTGAGATGTGATGAATATCTTACCCTTGTTTTAATTTGCGGTTATTCATCTGTCATAACTCATTGGTTTCAAATAACTGCTTTTATGCACAAAACTTATCACACTTCCAGCAGCATGAGGCTTTTGCTAAGGAAAAAACTTCACATATCCTACTCGAATAAAATCTTTAATATCGTCCTATTTTTATCAGCTGATTTGCTTACCTCAGGGTAGTTCTAACTTTGAAGGGTGACAGAATTTGCTCTATTTTTGTGAATGATTAGAAAGTTGATATCATATAACAAAACCCTAAACTCTTATAAAAATCCTATAGCAGAGTTCGAACGAATAAAATAAAAATATTTAATTTTACTATTTACGAACATTGACAGTAATTTCTACATCGTTTGAAATGTGTTCACCAGCGAAATGTCAACGTTTAGGTAATAAACGTGCACACACACTCACAAACAATTAAACACCAGCTATACCCAAACGATATTATCAACAATATAAGATTTATAGATTAGCAACATTGATTTAAACTTCCAGGATCAGAAGTTAGTCAGGAGATTAAGAGATGGTAAAATTATTGAGATGACTGATACCCTTTTTTGTCTCACAGAAAGAAAACTCACAAATTATTTGCGAGCGTTAACTATGTTCCCTAATTGCCACGTTTAGGTACCAATTTCAGTGATTCCATCTACAGCTGTGATATCATAAGTATTAAAAAGATTTGAAATTATCGCTCGAAATAGTTCTCATGGCTTATAATCAGCGTGAACATTAAGCTGTCACTTCATTTGTAATTCTCTCTACTTCTAATTTTTTTAATTGTCTTTTAAATTTAACAAAGTAGACCTGGTCGACTCTGTTCACTCCTCTACTGAATTTAAGTTATGTAAAGTTATGTTGAGAAAGAGATGCTTTTCATATTAGTATCAACATTTAATAATTAAGTTTACTTTCATACCTTATTCAGTTTCAAAGCTACTTGCACGTTCCCAAGGACACACAAGTGGCTCGCGAGCCACAGTTTGCCGATCTCTGCAATACACTGAGGGGATTTCGGTTAGCATAAACAGTATTCAGCACGTTGGGTGGGTTATATATATCAGCAAACAGGGAATGAGGTTAACCAAGCAAGATAAGGGGGTACATACCTTCGGTAAGATGAAACCAATCCATTTTTTTAAGTACGTATTTTGATAGATACATCCTTATGGAATATGCACACAAAATATAATTACGAAATTCTTCAAAACCTTTCGGGTAGAGCCTCCGAAAGTGGAAGCGGTCGAGAGGCTCTCGACGACCCTCCGACCAGCGCGTCGCTTAGCGTCTTTCTATGAAAGCTTTTCTTTTACACGACCAACGGAATTGTTTCTCAGGGTTTTACCAAGCCCTGTTCACCGGCTTAGATACCATAGACTCATTCGTTTCTCACTCACACGTGTCCTAGCTTCAGTCATACTACGTCTTGCGTTTAGAGCACATCGAAAATTTTCTTTGGAGAATGTCTGGCAGTAAGGGTTCCCGTGAAAAGCATCGAACTGGGAAATTTAGGAAAGACGTGAGAAGAAGGAAAATTCCACCGAAAAATCCTCGTACAGCTAAAAGAGAGACCGCGAGCACGAGCACAGCATCAAAAAAATTCAGAATTGCCCACGATGTACCGGTACCCGAAGAAGAGACGATTGGCTACAGGTTGCTGAATTTTATCACGGTTTTCTCCGCTGTAAGTGAGTTTGTCAAGTGTAAGAAGTGTCGGGGGAAATTAATTTTAAAGCCGGAGGAACTGGAGGACTTGGTTTTAAAATTATGATAATTTGCGAAAATTGTGACCCTATTTCCATTTTCTCATGCCCATTGATTAGCTCCGGTTTTGAAATTAATAGGCGATTCTTTTTTGCTCTGCGATTGTTAGGGATTGGGCTGGGCGGTGGAAAGAAGTTCTGTGGCATCATCGATTTACCTCCTCCCGTGGCACATAAATCATATGATGCCATGTTAAGAATATCCATTGGGCTTGTTCAACAGTGTCTACAGTTCTTTTTAGAAAAGCAGTCACGGAGAAAGAGAGGCGCCGGGGAAAGAAGGACTGAATGATACAGAGTTCACCGTTTCTGGAGATGGAAGCTGGAAAAAACGTGGGTTTACTTCCCTCTTAGGATTGGCTTCTTTAATTGGGTGGTACACAGGAAAAGTACTAGATGTCTTGGTAAAGAGCTTTTTTTGTAAATCCTGTGAATATTTGGAAGATAAAGTAGGATCTGCAGAGTATGAAGAATGGAAGGAAGAGCATGACTCTAAGGGTACTGCAAATCATACTGGATGTGCGGGAAAAATTGAGGTGGATGCCATCGTTAAGATGTTTTCTAGGTACGAAGAGCGCTACGGGATAAAGTATGTCAATTACATAGGTGATGGCGATTCTAAAACGTACAAGGGTGTTCTTGATGCGAAACCATATGGCGATGTATTTGTTATTAATAAAATAGAGTGTATTGGGCGTGTACAAAAGAGCATGGGAACGCGCCTTCGTCAATGAATAAAGGAGTTGGTGAAAGAAACAAACTCTCCGGAAAAATGATTGACAATCTCACCATTTATTATGGGTTAGCCATAAGAAGGAACAGCGAAAGTGTGGACAGAATGAGAGATGCTATTTGGGCCACCTATTACCATTATAAGTCCAACGACGAGGAGCCCATTCACGGTAAATGCCCTCTTGGCCATGATTAGTGGTGTTCTTGGGGGAAGGGGAAATTGGCTACATACAGCCATGATTACAAATCGCTTCCGGATGATGTTCTGCAGGTTATTAAGCCAATATACACAGAACTGACTGCAGAGGCTCTTTTGCAGCGTTGTTTCGGTGGATACACCCAAAACAACAATGGAAGCCTCCATAGCTTGATTTGGAAAATTTCCCCAAAGGAAATTCACTCTGGTGTTGTTGTGGGAGAAATTGTGGCGAATATCGCCATTTGTATATTCAACGAAGGGAATGTAACATTATTAAAGGTGATACTAGTTATGGGAGGGAAATATGGAAAAAACGCGCACCCATGGGCCGTTTTAGAAGATGCTGGACGCTTGAGCCGTGCAGAGTATACAGCGATGAGCTCTACGAGGGAAGGACGGGCGGCAAAGAGAGGAAAATGGAGGAAGTAGAGGCGTCTACTTCCAAGGAAGGGAAATGTTACGGTCCAGGTATTGATTATGTACTGTAAGTGTGTAGAAAAAAAAATACTTTGTTGAAATCCCTTAAAAATTTGCATTCGTTTCTGATACTTGAATCTTTAACACCGTTTTTCTCGAAATGAAGTTTTTGAAAACGATACCAGAAATATATTTTTAGACCATTGAACCGATTTTTATAGAATTTTACANTGTCGGTCTCGATTTGTGAAGCACGATTGTGGAACTAATTCACTGTGCTAGCGAGGGAAAGGTGTACACAAGGATCTTGATATTAACTATTGAAGCCTCTAAATGCTCATCTGTAATGTGTATTCTGCAGAGTAAGTCACGGCGGTTTATGGTACAGAAAGCTGTCCAGAATTGTGTTGGGTGTATCTCTGAAGGATAAATGTATTGATAGATGGTCACAAAAATACAGCTATTTCACGGAAACATGGACAATAGCCACAATTTCTAAGATACTTCCCAACTACCCATCTAAATTTGTTATTAAAGAGCTCAGAAACATATGTTCATTCATTTAGTTCTGTTGTTTAATACATGTGCTATTTTATAAAATATCTGTTTATTCTTTATAGAAATATTTTTCTGTTTGTTTTGTCTATGTAAGAATGAGTTTTTATCATGTCTGTTCGCCTTTAATATCTAATTTAACCTGCCTTTTCCTTAAAACCTAGTTAACTATAGTAAGCTCCGCAGGTTTTTCCGCCTCCCCTTCTTGTCGGTTTTTTCTTGCTGTGGCGAGTTTCTCCCTTAGTGCAAACTAAGGTTTTTAAGCACAAAGAGTGATTTTCTTCAGTGCATTTTCTTCTCGCTATCTCCTTTAAATTGAAATGACAAAAGGTTAGATTTAAGAAGAGACTTGGAATTCTCAATCTCGCCTTAATAAAGTCGCATGATAATTATTAATATTCTCTTCCACGAAAGGATTTAGAAAAAAAAACATTCTAACCATAAAAATATTGTAGTTAAAACGTCATTATATTCCAGGGGAAATTTAAATTAGCTGACTAGTGGTGAAAAGATGAGTTGCTCCAATTTATCTGCGAGTGAGTCGGTCCCTTTTTCTGTCTCCGTTGCTCCTTGCCCAATGGACATCTCCTCCTTCCCAACAGAGTCTTTGTGATTCCGCTTCCTCTATTCGAGTCATAAAGCCCGTCGCGTGACTTGCACTCCTTAGCAATCACGATTCGTGATCGCTTGTTTTCTTGCGGTGACGTCATCAGTGCACTCGTGTTTAAACCTCGTCGTCTGCGGACGGACTTCTAAACTTCCTCGACTCTTATTTTTTTTTTGATTTATTTCCTCTCTTCCGTTCAAGTCCTCAGAATTCCATTTCCATCGCAATTCTTTTGTTTTTCTCCCTCGAGTAAATCGTGCGTCTTATTCCGGACTCCGTTCCAAAGCTTTTTCGAATTTCGCTTGCATTTTCAGCCATCATCCCCTACACAATTAACTTTTAAACTTTTTGACGTATTTTTCGCCGATGCGTTGCACTACTTTCTTTTATGGGAATGTGATTCTCTCCTTGTGTGGAATATATGAATAACTGCTGTGAAAACCGCAGGACTCAGGGTATCGTGAAGCTCTGGTATTCCAATAGAACGTCCATTAAACAAATTTGTCTCTATTAACAGTATTATTCTAGCTGTGAATTGTAGCATAAATATCCGTTCAGGGCGCCAAATTTTATAATTTTAGCTTGTTTCTGAATCTTGATTGGCTTAAATAATACACTGAACTGAGACTGGTTAATTGCTAGATTGACCAAACATTGAAGGCTATCGGTGCCCTTCTCAATGGAAATTTGCACTGAATTATGGGCCAGTAGTAACCAAGACTTTAGAAACATTGAGTGTCTTCTTACCGTAGACAATTTTTTGTGCCTTTTTTATCTCCATTGAACACCACCAATTTATCAAGTACCTCACCTCCTCTCATTAGATATAATTTCCTTTTCATTTCTATGCCAACATTTATTTTTTCCATATATGTTGGCTAAAAATAGTTTTTCTTTGTCATGAAAATACCTCAATGAAAGGTACAAAGATGGCATTGCCCACAAAGTCGTGCGTCTAGGAATATTCCTATGTCGAAATGTACATAAAAAAATCAAAGACTCCAAGGTCTCCCAAAATAGTCCTTGCTTACTTTCTCCCAAACGGCATGAAAATTAATCTGGTATGATAGCTAAATGGTCAGAGTATTCGATCTGTAAGCAGGAGACTTGGGTTGGAGTCCCAGTCCTGTCTGATATTTAATTTTTATTTTTCCTTGGGAATGAAAAACACTACCTTTACCTACATTACAAATTTAACACTTCCAGGAGTCAGCTTTGGATATATATATCATATCATGCAATTGAAGTCTTTATGATAATTTCGGATGGTGTCACTTAATTGAATTATAGATATTCGAATGGAAGATAAAAGGTCAATGTGTATCCTTTGTTAAATCAATATAAACCCTTTTCTTTACTGAAAAAATAAGTATGTTGAGAAAATTATCAAAAGTTACTTTTCTAATATTTGACGAATATATTTTTCTCTCGGAATGAGTAAGAAGCTAAGCACGAATGAGAAATAGTTTAGTTCACAGTTCCAATCGCTAGTGATTCATGTATTTTTATAATAACCATTTTTATTAAGAATTCGCGGCAGAGTTCAAGTAAAAATTCCAACGTATCGACTCCTGTCAAGTTTTAATGACGTCATTAAAATAGCTCGATTTTACGAAAATTGCGTATGTTGGGAACGGGAATGCTCACTTTTATGCAACTCAACCCTTAATTTACAATATTTTTCAAACTCCCACCCTTTATAAAGTCTTCATCCGACAAAGTTTCTTAGTTGGCTCGATGGGAATTAAACAGTTAATTAGTGAGCCACCTCGTATCGAACACGGAGAGCTTAATTAGTGAACTGTCTTCTTATCGATATTCCATTTGCCAATCAAGAGAGTGTCGCCGATTTCCAGGCCTTCGATGAAGTTTGCCTATTCCGAGACACGAAAGTCAAACATGTTTGCGTTTTTTTTCCTCGTCATCAGCTTAGAATTTAAGTTTCATCGCTCTTATTACTTCGCGTGCTTCGGAAAGTTCTTCTTCGCACTCTCAGACCAAGTTAACGAGTCGTTCTTTTTTCCTCTCGAGAGCAGCGTTTGTGCACACAGATGGGTTATCGTATCGCTCTGACATATTTCACGCCCACGGCTTATAATGATAGACCATCAATCGATTCTACTGCGATGCACTCGATATCTTTTTCTCCTTCGCTAGGAATTAAGCTTTATTTTTTAATTATCATTGAAAATGACGATGAGAAGTCAGTCTAAAAGGTTTACCCTCAAACCACATTTTGAATTAAGGACACTCCTTTCTTACTATCAATATAGAATAGCATTTCATTTTTTTCTAAATCCCATTATTTGCATTTTTCATCGGTCATATACATGATTGGTAATTATATAATCGTGGATATATTATATTGCACTCCCAGTTTTTCTAGCAATAATATTATAGTTAATTGGCAATCCAAAGGAGGGTTTCTTAGCCACCTCCCTCTTTACTCTTCCACTCATTCATAGCCCCCAAACACACACTATCACCTCACTCCCCTTATTTAACCCTGGTGTTTCTACACAATTCCTTCTAATAAATCCTAGAGAAGACTTTCGTTTATCCTTAATGAGTAACGGATTTATTTTGCTGTTTATTAAACAATTGTGTCGATACGTTTCTCTAGAATTTCCATAAGACGAGCTTACCCATTCTGTATTTAGTGGGTACACTTTATTTTCATAGTACTTCCAACTCTTTTCTGTAGCGATTCAAGAAATCACTCCTTATTCGTTTGTTTGTTATTAATTTCTTAGTTTCTTCTTCAGAGTCTAGTGGCAGAGATTATGTTTCAGTCCATCTTTCAATTCCTGTTTATCTTCCAAAGACACCTCCTTCCATTCAAAGAACTCCATTTCAGAATAATTATTTTTATTTCAATCCTTCGACCTGCTGATCACAAAGATAATCGTCATTCATGTAAATTTAGTGTTATTCTCTGGGTAGTATAATTGTAGTTAATGCATTCCGCATTAACTTAAATCTTAATTTAAATTTAAAAAAATATTTTTGCATTCACCCGACAGCTCATAGAAATGGTCTGTGTACTTACATAATGGTCTACTTTATTTTACTAGTAGTGATTACTATTTTAAAAGTGCATTTGTGTTTTTATCCGAATTGTTTTCATTTGTGCCATATATTTTATTTCTAGGTTATGATAAGGACATTTGTTTATTATCTATTAGTTATTACTCTCAGAAGTTTATGCAAGTTTTTCACATCTCTTTCTTCATGAATAATTTTTGCGATGGGTACTTCTTTCTGGGAAACACTCAGTTTTCGTTTTAAATCCTCAAATATATTTTCTTTTCCAATTAATTTAATTACCTTTTACTATTGTTTGTTGATTAGATTCAATTTACATTTATGATGGGTTTATAGGAAGAGTAGATTTTAAATTCTCAATTTCGCCAAAATAAAGACGTTATTTATATATTAACTCATACGAGATTAAGTATCCAAAAATTAAAGAATTATGCCTTCAGTGATACATATTGATTATTCATAGACTTCAAAGTAAATTAAACGCAAAATTGTGAATTGCTGAGAAAAATGCCGATAAAAGAACAATACTTCTTAAACTTTTATTTCCTTTTGCGTATAAGAGAGAATAGTTATGTACAGGAAATAAGGTTTTCTCAACTGCGAAACAAATAATTTAGAAAATTATGCAATTGGCTGATCGAAAGTAATCAAATATATATCAATTAATTCACATTGAGCATGAGCCGGCGATTCTATTCTCATTTGGCTATTTATACCAAAATAAGTTTTTCCGCTAGTGTAATGCTGCCGGCTCTGATACATACCGAAATCGTCAACAGTGAGTTCAACTCGCGAAAGTAGACCCATCTTTATAACTGAGACTGGGGTTCATCTCCATAAGAACTCAGCGAAGTAAAAGAGCCACTCTTTCCGTCTCCTCGAAAATGTCAATTCCTCACCTCCTCCTCTTTCCTCATCCCGAAAAACGGAGGCTATTCCGATGCAAAAAAGGCCAAAGCGAGTATCCATTTTGTTCCCCCGACTCTTTCAGGACGTTATACCTTGGATATTTGCCGCCTCAACAGAAATGGGACATTTCCTTGTCGTTGCAAGCACACGGGTTTATCTCCGAAAGACCTTATGGGTCGTATGAGTCGGGGGCCTTTGCGAAAGTGGCGCCACGCGCGCACGTACGGCTTCCCCCGGAACCTACCTTAAACGTAGAACTAAAATGGAAGAAGCGCATAAGAAGGAAAAAAGCATTGAAAAGGAGAAGAGGAAGAAGAAAGTGGGCGGAGAGAATTCTCTTCGGGACGACTCCATCTTGCAATTTCGGCAGAGGACGCTAAATTTCATGTCTCTGGAGGAAAGCAATGGGGCGAGGAAGCCCTTATGTAATTGCGATAACGTTCCAAAAATAGGGAATGTCGACTCCGAAAGCCTTTCGGCGAGAAGATCGTAAATGTTCACGATTGCGATATTGCTTATTGGGAATTCAATTTCTGGATTGATGGAATCGTACCCTTTCGTAAATAGTCCTGGAATGACGCGCGGAGATTTATTTCGATGGCAAATGACCGCGATTCTTTCCCTTGATTACCTTCTGATGGTCATGGATACAGGAATCATTGCGTAGCTATGGCAACTCGATCAACAACATTCATCAATGTGGCTTGTTTGGCAGTGTTGTGGGTGTCCAAGCAACGGCCGCCAAGCCGCATGCGGCCACATTTGCGTTTCCGTGTGGCCACTCGCAGCTCGGTACTGATTTCATTCCATGGTTACAAGAGAAAAATTAATATATATTCTCAATTTTAATGGTTATGCAGGACAATTAAGTACGAATCGATTTACTTTTGAAGTTTTTACCAACCAATTTTCACAATATAACAATAAAAAAGTGATTAATATCAACTGAAAAAAGTTAATTTCAAGGAATTAATGATGGAAAAGTTTTGACTGATATTAATGAAAGTTTCAGTGTTCATTAATTGTTGATCAAAATTATAATTTTATCATCATTTCATTCATCAATCATGTATTGATGAATATTAAATTCCTGAGTTGCGTTTAAATAATGTTATTATACGTTTTAAAATGATATTCTTTTTTATTATATTTATTAATAATCATCAAAATGTATTCAATTATTTTCGTGAAGGTGTGTTTTCGTGAAGAATTCAAAATTTCATTTCATTTCTTATGTATCCAAATTGAGGCAAAATCTGTGAATCTTCGCCATAAAATAAAAAGACTTTTTAATTGTGTTTTTTTAACTTTATAACGTGGTTTACCGGTCTCACTCCACCTTTTAGAGCTGTTATTGACAAGTTACTCACTTTTTTGTAAAACTATTATTGAAGAGCTTCATTGGTGAATACTTTAATCTATAACATTTTTAGATCAGGTATTATTATGTATAGTTAGAATGGAATTTAAGTATTCGTTTTAGGACGTGGGCCTGATCGCATTAGGGAATTATTAGTATTGTAATAAGGGTTTCTTTAACGTAAATTGCAGATAGTTAATATCCGTTCTAATCCATCCAAGGTATAGGACATTGGCCATAATCATAATTTTAACCCTAACCTACCGTCATAACATCAGGCCCTCAAGTAAAAATTAATAAAAGTCCATTTTAGCGACACTATATTAACAGGACTAAGAATGTATGTAATATATATGATTGCTCATTCTTCGTTTTTTCTTCCATAGCACTGAATTTGCACGCAGTTATCAACGGGAATGGCAATTTATATGAAGTAAGAACGAATCAAATTTTAGACGAATTACTTTTGTTTACCGAGACAGATATTGTGAGAATTCACTGCGAAAGTATTAAAAAAATAAAATTTTATTCGATTCTATTGCGTTTCTACTGAGTTTTTCTCGTGCGACTTAACCCCTTTTCTTCCGCCGAATTCCATTCTTCTCCTAATCAATTCATACAATAGACCGACGAGAAAGGGTTCGCCCCATAAATATTGCTTTATATGTATATATCTCTCGGACGTCATTCTCGAGAAGTTTCCCAAAGGCATTCGCTTCAAAAAGGGTAAGAATTCGAAACAGCTGATCGATCTTCGGGGAATCAAGCTCAAAAATCCCATTCAGGCGGTCACCAATCGGCCGACCAAAAAAGCGATCTCGACCACAATTGAGATGAGAGATAGAGAGGGAATGGGAAAAAATGGAGAAAAAATGACATTTCAATACGGCTCCCCGTATACGGAGCACAAAGGGAGTCCTTTATTTATTTTTATGTAAGGAGAGGGGTTTTTTTCAGCGAAGGAAGTGAATGAATGAGTTCTTTTGAAAGAGGAGAGGTTTTTCATAGGGGAGGGGACGATTATGACGGGTTAAGAGCAGAAGACGAGCTGGGGAAAAAGCGGAAGTGGACCTTTTGAATATTTCCCCGTAATTTCAATAGGGTTGTCAAAGGCAGGTGTTCTCTGATCTCAAGGCCTTTCAATATCTCCGCTTTGACCACCTTTTTTTCTGACCCACTAGTCCATTGCGATCCTCAGTTTATTCCCTTGCACTCTTAATCCGGTCCTCGACTAAAAATATGTACGGGTCACTCTGCGGGTAATTTAAAAGCTATTAATTTGGTCTACAAGACAATTGTTGTGGAGTACGTGTGGAATCCGAGTGCCGGAGCGCTTGTTTTTCGGGATTTGGGAAATATATGAGGGGACGTGTAGCTTTAAAGGTCTCTCAGCACTTTTCTTCTTTACTCTCTGTTAGCTTTTCAGTTTGTTTAAAGGACTAGAAAGGACAGAACTTTAGTTAAGCTTGCTGCGGTATGTAGCTAATATTTATGCTTCGCAGTCCCCTATGAACGGTGCGCCGTAGTAATTTTTAAAATGTTATGAGTTCCTTTTCAAGGAAATTAGCGCCGGAATAACTTCTATTTTTACATCGTGATCTAAATTTGACGAATTACTGAAATTTTACGTTTCATAACTTACAAGTTTTTAGTCACAATAGTTTTAATGCATACGTATTTTAAGAATTATTTTCTGAATTAATAACAAGACAACTTGGCGATTTTCGACGTAATTCGATGTTGACTTTTAATGTAACAATGATAGTGATTATTTAAAAGCATTGTACAATTTTAATGAAAAAACGACTCTCTTAATAAAATACTATTAATAAGAATAAATGACAATACAAATAAATAATAATAACCCTTCTTAAATCAATATCAGTCAATTCTAATATAAAAACAATTGGTGGCGAGTCCTGCGTAAGATGCCCACGTATTTATGTACTTAAATTTAATAAAGTACCCACAGTAATCCCAACCACAATGTAATAAATGTCAACAAATTTATCAGTTGACAAAGAAAATCTTTCTTATCTGTAATTATTTTTCAAATAAGACAAGAAATATTAGAAGCGAAGTAATAATTTTCTGTAATACGTGTAGGAAAACAGCAAATGAAATATGCTACTTACCATTTCTCATGCTTCAGTGACTTTAAATATTATTTTGAAATAACTAAGGTGACACCTTACGTTAAATATTAACAGATAGTTCAATTCTTTAGCAGTTTAAGCTTCTATATTATTTAGGTTTTTTGGTAAAGGGAAGGGAGGCGTGGTTAGTACACCGATTTTTAAAATGATTATTCAGACGTTGCCTCTAAAATGTGAATATTTTTATCTGTGTACCTTGTCAATAGTCAGTGATTTGTAATAACGAATGACACTCATTAGAATGTATTAATGTCTGATTAATCATTGGTAGAAAAAAAATAGGTATAAAATAAGGTCTAAGGATTTCTTTCTTTGTGGAATGTTGCGCTCATTTCTCTCTAACAGACGAAGAAGCGGCTTAATGACTTCACTACGAGTACCTCTGATCTGCTAGACGTTAAATCATTAGAGGTTCCCAATTGAACTAATCGTATACCACTACTGTATCTTACTGAAAAATATTGGTATTTTCTGATTTTTCTCAAAATGATCTGCGGTTAAGTTTTTGCATAAATATTCAAGCAATAATTTATGAACGCCGCTTGCTTAAATGTGGGGAAATTAGATTTTCCTCGTAATTTCACGCGTAAAAGTGATCATATTTCTTGGGTAGGCGAGGCTGATTAACGAAGGAATACATTTGCTTCACCTCGTGCGAGAACGAGGTCAGAGGATGTGGAGTAAAACATTTGCGCAAGCCTACACTTTTAATGTACGTGTGGTAGGGGATTGAGCGATGAAGTGGGTTAGCGTCCCGACACATTCTGCAGGCAATATACATTAATGCATTTGTTTGTGCATATGTATGCATGAGTGTGTATCTTGTCATGTGCTATGAGACTGAGCGGCCGATTAGGTATGCCGTTTCAAATATGGGCAGTGTTAAGTTATATTACATCGATTTTTACGGATTGCGGAAGTTAATATCGAACAATCAGTTTGGTGGTAATATTCCATAGTCTTCATAAAATATATAAGAAAACTGTGGTAGTAGTAATAGTAGTATTTATAAATTGCTTCGACAGCTCAGGACATTTCGCTCGTAAGCTCCCTCCAGAAATCGAACCCGGAACTGCTTTCACGGAAGTCGAACGTGTTGTTCTCTTAGCTAACCGGTAGCCATAAGAACAAAGCATATGATGTAAGAAATAATGTTAATTGTTCTCTATAGATGACTTTATGTTGTTCTCTAGATATTTATTAGGGCTCCATATTACTATGCAAGAAGTCTAAAACACTTATCCTCTTTAACATTTAATGCAATACATTCTTAAGGAAGAAGGAAAGAAGTTTTCGTAAAATACTAGTAGCCAGGAAAACGGGTAAGGGTGACTGCGCAAGATGGTGCGCACCCAAGAAAAATCCCAAGGAAGAATGGACTTGAAAAAAGTCTGACGGGACCGGGAATCGAACCCGGGTCTCCCAATTGCTCTGTCCGTTGAGCTATCCCGGCAGAACATTTCTCGAAGCCATTCGAGTGACTTCACAAAGTTTTCCAAATATGCCGGGATAGCTCAACGGACAGAGCACCCGACCGGCAATTGGGAGACGCGGGTTCGATTCCCGGTCCCGTCAGACTTTTTTCAAGGCCATTCTTCCTTGGAATTTTTACTAGTATCTAATTGGATTGTTGCTATCGCTAACTTTATTTCAACTGCAAAAGTTATTTTAAATGATAAATTTGACGAATCTCTTTCCTCAGTATCATCCATATTTGTTTCGAAAACGATGTTTGAAATAATACTATAAAATTGATGGTAAAAATCCTTATTCGAGTATTCATTTGGATATTAAACTATTTGGAATCGAAACGATTTCTCGCGGAGTGCACACATCAGGTAAAGACCAATGTCTGGTCTGCAAGTTAAGAATTCCTGGAATTAGGAGCAGAAACGATTAATCAAGTGGACGTCAGTTAATATACCTGTTCGGATCACCAGTCGTAATTTTCGAAAGTAAAAGAAAGTGGAAGATTACAACTGTAGCCGCTTAGACAAAAGAAATAATTGAAAAATATTCAAGTAGTTTTAAATATAAATGTAGTTTTCTTCGGTGCACTTTCTCAATCTATCTCTTTCAAATTCTATATAAAGAAGGTTGAGATGCAAGAAAAGGTCTCGATTCCCGAATGAAGTCGCATTACTATTATATTATTTACGGCTCAATTTTATTTTCTTTTACTTTTTTCTTGTATTTCTGATACTATTATCGAAATGGAGAAGCACTAAACCAAAACATTATTGATAACACACAAGTGGAAGTTAACTTATGTGGATAAATAGACATGACCTTCAGTGATAATGTAACTCCCTTCTGGTTAAAGAACGATAAAAAATATGGAAAATAACGTTTGTAACTTTTGGATTGAAATACCTCCGAGCAAATTTCGATTACAATCGAGCAATTAGAGAAATCGATTTGCCCGTGAAAGTGTTTATGAATTCATAAAAATCTAAAAGATATAATTACGCCCAAATGAGGAAGTTTGAAAATTGATTCGGAATTCAAACTGCCCACACATACCACCTACGACTGCTTGCTTACGCATGTTGCAGCCAAAATAGATTCAGCTGTTAATAACTTTGACGAATAAAAGTTGTAGAACTCCAGTTCCTCGACGCTCAAAAGTTTTGACTCATTATAAAACTATTTATTGGGAAAACTTCCTCTATTCTTAAATATTTTAATTTTTTATATATTTCGAAGAATGTCGTTGAAGGCTGAGTTTTTCAGCCTTTTCTGTCCTCACGAATCCCTTAGTGATACTGGTCAAATAACATAATATAACATAATAATAAATTCTTCTATGGAAACAGTAAGACCCCTATTACATACATTTTATTAATTTTTAATATTTAAAAACACAAATAATCATTCCTGGAAATATCTGACTAGCCGGGACTTGAACCTGGGACCTTGGGGTTGTGGTTCCGCCACGGTGGGCGTTAAAATTTATTATTATAATCAGGATCTCTTGAAATATAGGAGTCACAATAAAGTTAATATTATCACATTCAATTGAGGTCAACCCTGCCTTTCTCCTGACGTAAATCAGAGGCTAGTTTGGTTCTGCCTAATTTTGTTGGTTTTTAAAAGAAGGATAGTCTCGTGTTTGCGCTATCTTTCATTTCATTGTTAGTTTTTTTTATTTCGATGTTTGTCATATTTATGTCTATACCATACGTTTGGGAGTACTTTGAGAAGAAAGCGTGGAATAAATTTCGCTGATTGGCCATTTTTTCTTATAATTTGTCCTACAACAGCATGTTGTAATAGTACATCCTTTTTGATGCATTTGTTCAACCTCAAGTACTTGAAGACACAGAATCAGGAGTAACTTTGTGGTAATGATTAACGTTAAAAAACTCCATTTTAACCAAAACTTTTACTAAACCACAAGATTCATACACGCTCGACCATGGTTTCTCAAATACAGGAAAAGATAATCCCTGTAAGGATCACTTGATACATCATATAACATCAATGTGCGGCAGCGCTATTCTGTGTTTCAAAGTTCAAAGATTCAATACATGCATATCTACATTAATGAAGATTAGGGAAACTAGTTCCTTTTGTAGGAGGCACGGAAATTCCTTTATTCACGGCGCATTTCAATACTTTCCTATCCTTTTACTTTTTTCACCCGAGGTGCATTTATATTTTCTCATCGATTCTTTTGTTTGATACATATCTTCAGCATATCTTTCGCCACATTCAATCACCTTTTCCTCTGTCTTCTTTTGGTTTCTTTGACCTTCTTTTAACTCGCATTCATTAATTATCGTTAGACTATAACTCTTTTTTCTGTCGCATGTGATCATGTATAATTTCAATATGTAATTTACTTTTTATTTTCACTAACTTATTAAGAAGTACAAAACCAAAACTGGATGCTATAACTCGTGTAGATCTTTAGAAAGTTGAAATTCGATCCAAGTATCGCAGTTATTTTGTGCTCACATTTTTCAGTATTGCGTGCCGGTGTCCTTGACTTCTCAGATCGATTTGAAAACAGAAACACATGGTTCATATGCTTGATTTTATAGAAGGAGCCGGAATAGAAAAGCGTTCCCGAGAACGTCAAAATTTTCCATTTTGACTCTTCCTCTACTCTAATCGATTTTGACGTGAAAGACTTAGAGAAGTGTGCGAACTATCGGAAAAGTTATTCACAGAAAGTTATGTTCCCTCAGCCTGAATCAGTATTCTAATGGACTGGTGTTTTGCGGTATAATCCCATCCACACATTAAGTATAATACTGGAGTAGGGATTAAAGCGAACTCCCGATTGATCTTCGAGAGCTTTGTGGCTCTCCACCGCATAATGAGTTCGGTCGGCTCCCATTGCATTCGACCACTGCTCGTTTATGGTCATCGTCCTAATCCTGGGTAAGCTCTAGGAAGCATGAATGCGTCCCGCGAACAACATTCAAATCTGCTTCTACCTGTCCTATTTCCAAAAATGAGCTATTCCCGGACCTCATACGGATTTTCTCATTCGCTCTCTATTAATAACATCGGATACTTTATTCGTCATAAAATGATACATTTATTGTCATTGACGTTACCTTTATATTTAAAAATAAGAGCCTGGCGTTTGGGGATGAATTACAAAAGTTTCGCTCTGAAAATCGCTATTTGAACTTACCGCTTAGACCTGAATAGAAAATGTTTTCCCTCAATTTTAGCTGAAGTAAGACAGTGACGCTTTCGAATAAAATGGCAGATTTCCGAGAAAGGCGCATGGCAGGTTTTCCTTATTGCGTATGGAATAGGAAGTTTAGAGTATATTTGAATTTTATGCAAATATGTGGCAGGTGATCGAGCATTTTCAGCGAGATATATAATCCAATAATAAGTGAATCATTCAATCGTCCAATAGTGTTTGTAACTAATATAATCACATAAGTAGAGTTTCGGTGGGCGATCTCACTGCTATAACTGATTTTCTCAAAAATTAATAAAAATAACCCAAATAAAATTAATATGTTCAATTCTCACTTGGTGGAATGTAGTAGAAACCATCTTAAACTCATATAACTAAATACATGTAGAATGACGCTATTAAAATTCATGGAGAAGTATGTCGCTGAATCACCTTAGGGAATTGTAGCTTTTAATAATTGCACACCCATTTCAGTTTATAAACGAGAAAATATTGTTCGTTTATCATTAGATAATACCGACAACAAAGACAGATTAGCTGGTAAAACACTATGCTATACAAGTATTCAGGCATGATGCAACGAACAATATAGTATACACTACATACATCTAAAGAGAATTAGCTGAATAAGACTGGTTTAAGCTAAGTTACATCACACAGAAGAGCAGAACATGTAATTGGAAACGGAAAGGGCCGTAAGAGAAGGTCGATATAAATTGTTTCAATGCTGATAGCCCGCAGTTCCCGTAGTTGATTAAATCAAATATGTATTTGTCTTTTATAAACTCCTTTAATTAGGTGGTAGATTAAACATGCTTTAGGGATCATGCAATGCCCTTTTCTAATCAATGATTGGAACAATTCGCGTTTTTATTCAATAAATGTATACAGAGACAAAGGAAAAATACTGGAACCGAATAATGTTATTTCAAGAAAATCAAGGGTGCTTCAACTACATGTATAAGGAATTTAATAATCTAATTGAATATTGTGTGATGGCATAAATTATGAATTACTTTGTACTATGTCACTGAATGTATTTGAATCCTTTGTGTGTATTTCTGCATCTCGGAGGAATACTAAGCGGAGTCATCGGATCACAACTAAGTATTTCCTTATCCATATTATTAATGCTTTTTGCAGGCTTATACCTAACCACATTACATTTTCATTGCTCAGCTTTAAATACTTTTCGGAGTATTGTTATCAAATAAGATACCTATCTTAAAAAATAATATAGAAAGGCGTTTTATGACAATTATGCATATCTCAATTCTAGTGCTTTTTTGAAAAATTCACAAACTTGTGTGTTCCTCTTATTTGAAGTGCCTGCCCACGGTCGCTTTTTAGCGCAAGTGATGTTTTACGACCTCTTTTTCATCCATTCTGTCTATCGCATTGCTCCGCTTGGCTGGTGGTAATGTTGGAACGGGCTCCACCAGAAAACAATGCTTTCGTGATCTCGGGGTCATTTCGACAATGTGGTGGGTGGTAAATCCCCATGATGCACCAGAAGCCTTGGAATTTTGACTCGCCACGTGGTGACGCCCAACGACCGTATCGATGTGTCCCACAAGGATACGTTTTGGGGCCTCATTATTTAACTTCCTCATTCCCTTACAATCTACACTTGGGACTGAGAAAAATGACAGCAAAAAATGTTGTATATAAATTTCCAGACATAGAATGTTCAGTAAAAGGGAAAGAGGAGTACCTGAGAGCGGTCTTAATTGTTATATAAACGAAGTTATTACTTATGAATGCAATAAATTCAATTCCATCGTCTGACAATTCATGGAAAGCTTTCACAACAGCGAATATTTCTGAAATATTTGTTTTAAATTGATCTCGGTAAATAGTTTCCTTTGCGAGAGAATATCTGCAGGTCATTTAGTCAGGTCAGGTATGTATGTATGTATCTCTATAAATGTTGACATTTTGATATGAGTATAACCTAATTATGTCAACTAAAATCTAGTTGGCCAAATAATTATTTGGGAGAAGCAAAGTCGTCCTGCTTATTCACCTCTTCATCAATTTTAGATAATTTTAATTGTCTTCAGTATTTGTGAATGAAATTACATCAATTTAAATTAAACGCGATGATTTCGAAAGCTTTGTAAATTTTCAATCCACCCAGCCCATCTAGGCTTGTTGGGAATTATAACTCCAACATTACTTATAACATTTGTTTAAATTTATACCTTTTTTATGTAACTCTATGCTAGAGTATTAATTTGCGGCTTTATTTACTTAATCATAATGGAATTGTTTTAAAAATAGAGCATTAGAAAGAGAAAAACGATACATTCCGTAGAGTGAATCATTTTCCATTTATGACGGGAGAGATCTAAGCTTTCAACCTCTGTTTATTTCCCTCTGACCCCGAAATAATTTCCTAATAAAGGAAAACGTACGTTGCGACTAAGCCCTGAAATCCTTACTTTCTGTTCTAGATTCATCACAGAAGACGGGGCCCCCATAATTAATTTGAAATTTAACAAATAGATTCCATTACGGATTTGAAACACAGATTCTCCCTGAGCTGTGTCTTTAATTTCGAGGAGGAAAATTGTGAGTTTGGAATTCGTCGCTGATATTTAGAGTGGAATAGGGGCACAAAGCTGAATTAATCCAACGCATTTCGTATTACTTCGCAAATAGTTTCTTGAAATTTGTAGAAAAGTTAGAATGTTATTAAGAATTCTTAGTGATGCCTGTTACCAACTTTTATTGCGACGGGAATTCATTTTTGAACATCAATAAGTATTTGGCAAATATGAGTGTGCTATTTCCCCCCAAAACCTTGCAGCTCATGCAAATTATAAAAAGAGGGAGAGAATTTCTAGTCTTAATTTCGCCCAGTAAAGACCTTTTTATTGTAAATTTTAGAAATATTTCTCGAGGTTTTCGACAATATACAACATTTGAAAGACTTTGCAGGTGGCTTATTTTCTCAAATATTTACTTGCTGTTCTCTATTTTGTTATTGTTTCAGCTTCAGTTTGTTTACATTATTCCTTTAGCTCACAAAAGATAATTTTATGTTTATGTGTTTTAATCGTATGGATATTAACTTTGAAGATTATTATGAATTAAGTTTAGGTATTAATTTTTATTATCAATGCGGACATTTTTCAATCCCTTATCTATCAGTCTATTCTTAGTTTATAAACGTTATTCTTTCCCTTTTACTCTCCCGGAAAAACTTGGCAAAATACGAAAATGACCAAATGGGGCCCGCCATTAGAAAAGTTGTGCACAGCAGCAGCAAAAAGTATATGGCAACATGTTTTGCTCTCTCCAGCATCCGCCGTTCATATGGAAACGAGTGGGCGTTTTTGCATCTCTAATAGGGTTCGACCTAATGCCACCGCACACCACACTATAGGCGAAACCTTTCAAACTTCGCCTCCTTCGATGGACGGCAGATGCGACGCTTTTCAAGCTCTCAAAGTTGAAATCTCGTTGCAATGGTCTTAACCATCGACCTCTTTATGCAGCCCAATCGATTGTTTCCGTTTCTGCCGCGGATAAATGACGCAAAACTATTTTGATTGGACCGAAGAGAAAATATACTTCAATGGCTGGCACTTGCAGATTTTTGAGGGAGAAATATGGCCTCATTTATAGCAAACATTTGAATAGTAGCGCGTTTTACTTTGGTAGAAGTGGTTCCGGATTCGATTACTGTTGGGCACCCATATGTTAAAAACGATCGCAGCTATTGAAGAACTTTTAAAAGCACTATCATTACCATCATTCCTTTGGAAGTAGAGTCATCGGCATGACTGAAATAATGATTTTTTAGATGAAATCTTTCAAAAATAGAAGTTCAACGATACAGATATCTCACATATCCATTTTATAGTCTAGGTGAGTTGTTAATAAATGAGAACTTAATGCGATTACTTCCATTTCTGCCATTATGTTTGTTTTATAGGGCAATGAAATACCCAATGTTTTCCAAGTCTTCATCCGATTTCAAAAATTCGTATTGCGAAAACGGTTTATGGCATTTGGATGAACCACCTACCATTTGAAATAGGAGGTTCTCAAGTTTTGTTGTGTTGCTAGTAGAGGCCTCTATAATGCATGTAAGGCTGCAGTCCCGTCAGTGTTGTTCAAGATGTCGAGCCCCCAAGAGAAAGCATTTTGCGTTCTGAAGTTCTATGAGTGCAAGTCTGTTAAAACTGTGCGACGTTCGTCACTTCAATATTTGGCGATCTAATAATATAATAATATTATACAATTCATTTTATAGACTTTACAAAGTGATTTTTCTTTCTTCATGATTATAAAGAAGTTCCAGCAAGTCACACCTCAAACTGTCATGTTCACACAAGACATGCTAACTTCAGTGTAGCAGGAATTCGACTATCGTGTTGGTGTGTGCCATGCGGCTGCAGTGAGATCCATTGAATATTAGTAACAATCTGAAAGAAAACTTGAAGATATCTTAAGAGTATTTCATTTTGAATTATGTTTCTAAATTACCATTTCATTAAAATACAGTGTATTAAAATCGGATGATGACTTTATAAACAACCTGTATACTCTCGATAACATTATTGATTAACACTAATACTACTTACTTACTAGTACTTAGTACTGGGTACTTTAGAGCCAATCAAGAATATTTATCGTTATCAACGACTACTAAAACTAAAAATTTTTCATACATTATAAAACGAAACACTTTTGCTTCGACCTATTTGATAGATAAACTCTTCTATGCAGAAACGCCTAAGTTTTGTTCCAGTCTTGCGCGATAGACTGAAAATTTTCTCATTTTTCTGATAAGGCCGAAAACTCTTTCAAATAAGGCTTTTATAGAAGTTTATTAGGTATGAAATTTTGTTTTTTAAGATGTATTCAACGAATGTACGTATTAATAAAGGCTTTATTGATTTGGTATTATAAATTATTAATTTCGAAGATAATATTTGTTTTCTCTTCGCCCACTATTTTGAATACCTGCCTGTAAATCGGGAGTCCTGGGTTCGAGTCCCAGTCATGTTTTCATTTTTTCACACTTGTTATTCCTTTGAAATGTGTGATATTAACTGAATTGTTAGAATATCCTAAGGTAACTAAAAATATGTTGAGGTATCTTTTGCGATAATTGTAGAGAAAAGCACGAAGGATTGAATTTTCATATTGGTAATCATGTTGAGAAAAGATTCGTTCATAACTCTTATCGTAGAATATTTCTGCATTTATGATACAGGCAAAACTACGATCGTATTCGCAAATAATTGGGAAAATAAACAAAAACAACTTATTTACTTTAGATGAAATTGAAACTTTAAAGACTCACTCAATTCAACTAATCGTCAATTAAAATTTGATCTGAAACATGAATAACACTAAAAGGTTATTAAAATTATAGGGAATAGAAAAAATCAGTTTTGGATTTATATAGTGAAAATGAAGCTTAGGGGAAGGCATCTATAGCAGAAATATACCTGCAAATGAGGAGGATGTGAATAACATGCACAAATCTATTGGTACATTTTCCTCATAGTGATGTGAAGGTAAATATAGCGAAGAAAGAGGTTAAAGAATATCAAGGGTTAAATGAAGAGGGGCAGAAATCAGGCTGTGAATGGAAGTAAACATTCTGAAAAAGTAGGTTTTATCCCAACAAAAATTACTGTAAAGTTAAAATCTAACGCTTTGGTTGGGACATAGTAGTATGAATCCATGAAATAATAAACAAAGGTAAACTTTTTCCCATTCCAGTACAAACTTAATTTAAAATAGTTTGCTCTGAAGATAAGTTAAATTTTGGCGATTTTTCTCTCCAGCGTACTCAAAATTTAGCTCTCTACGCATTAAAATTTTGTATATAAATAGATGTGCCGCTTTAAATCCAATCATAGCTTGAAAAGATTAATTTTATTGAAGATAAGGGATATTGGAGGGTAATAAAGGATAATATTGAAGGGTAACTATGAATTCCAATGGCATTAGGCTGAGACTTTTCTTTTCGGAGTAAAAGAGTTATGACTCCATTACCGCGCTACACCCAACGATCACCCACAAATTCTCACGCCCTTATCAACTCTATCTCTAAGTAATCATCGAAATTTGTATGTGGTCCAGAAAGCTCTCCTTTGGTAATCGGTCCGTAACGCCGACGATCGGAGGAATTTCCAAACATTTCCACCGCCATTGTCTTCAGGCGTGATCTTTAACGGTCGCCGTGTCGCCTTAAGCCCTTTCCTTACCCAGAAAAAAGTTCCGAATAAACCTTTCCTTTCCCACGCCCACCCATGTAAGATTTATCTGGGCCTGGGCGATCGACATGCCACCTATGGGGAAAGGCTCACATCACCACCCCCGGGGCCATCAAGCGTGAAGGCATCGTTCCTTCCACCCAAACCCCACGGGAACATTCAAAAAAATAAAAAGCGACGTGCGCTTTCCCTGGCTGCAGGGTCCTTTCCAACCCACGTTCCGTATTCCAGGTCCTCCCCAAAAGGATTACGGCCGAGGGAATTATATGCTGTCGAGGATGGAATGTCAAACCAACTTTTGAGGCGGGGGAAGGGGTTGATAATGAGGAAGGTGTGGTTTGAGGAGAGGGAGGGATTATTTCGGATGCTGAAATGGTAGAAGAGGAATTTGTATTAGGGGTTGAAAGGATAAACTTTGGGTTACGTTTTCGGGGGCAGGAAAAGTCCCTTTAAAACATGGCAGTAGAATAGGTGAGTTTGTGCCCCAATGGAAGTTTGGGGCCTTCTTAAGGAGGGACGTGGATAAGGGAGATTTGGCAGGTGGAAGGAGGTGTTTGAAGGAAGTGGGCGATTGTGGGAAGCTGGGTTATGCGGAGAGACCGCGATAAGTTTTGGATGTTAGAATAAGAGAAAAGGTGAAATAGAATAAGGGAGATGGAAGATAGTTTTAGTACTGTATTATAGCTGGAGTAAAAGTGCTTAGACCCATATTAATATGACATGTTTGAGATTTTGTTTATCGTATTAAGACGCTGCGTCTCTTTACTAACAAAATTTGAATCTGTAATTGCATATTAAGAAGAATAAAGGAGAGATTGGTATTTATGATGAGTTACGAAGGGGCTTCTCCAATTTATTACAACCCCTTATATCGACGCGACGGTTGATAAATGTTTTCTTTACAAGCTCGATAATTTCAAAATAATATGTAGCGTAGAACAATGGGAAACATATTTCTCGTATGGGTTATTTCTCGTATGTGTTCGTGATTAAGTTAAGATTAAGTTTCCAATACTCAAACTAATAATAACTAATTGTTCAAGTATTGATATTTTCAGTATCTATCATGCAAGGAAATGCATTTCTCTTTGGCCGTTCATATTCTTTCTTTCGAATTAAAAATCTCTGAATTTCAAATTCGGCGTAGAATGTGTGATTTGCAACAGTGGGACGCAACATTTCTGTATTAACTCAATGCACTGAATTAGAATACTCAATTCCACGAACGTTTTTAGAATTCGCGGACAATTTAATGAAAAGCAGCGAATATATATTACGAGCTTAAGGCGCTGAATATAATCTTGCAAGTATTCTCTTGTTACATTCATTGGAAGACCTTGAATTCTAGCGATGAGGTCTGTAGTGAAAAAAACATTCGAAATTTATGCCTCATCATAACTGGCGAAGTAAATACTGCCCGTTATTTATGTCTGGCTCTTAAAGTTAAGTCACAGAAAACTAGATAATCATCTTGCCTTCTTTTATGAAAAATTGCTAAAGACACCTAATACGTGAATGAGAATTGCCAAATAAACCGCTCATTACCTCCCAAGCGTACCTTTTTTTCATTTCATTCGTCTGTTTGATTATCCATAGGAATTACTGTGGTTCTCCTTTTATTTGGATTTAGATTCTATAGCAATACAAAATGTTAAGAAGTTCTTGAGGATGACACACTTATGCTAAAACTTTTCGGGTGTCAAAGCGCTCCCTTTCTTACTGTCTCATGGTGCGAAAAAGGGTTTCTCCAGTGTGCGACTTTAAGCCATCTTCCAAATCCTTTCAAGGAAGGGGGGACATGAATTAGCATATTATCGAAATGGACGGATAATGAATTATGAATCAGAGGGCAAAATGCTGGTGACATTCCGCGACTGCGACTCCATCTGTAGCTTAAAAACACGAAGCATAACCTATACTCACTACAGGATGTGCTCCGGATACAGTGGGGTGTTCCAGGGTGATTGCTTTCAGGAATATTAGCCATATTTCAAGTTCATGTTTTTCTATGCTTATTATGTGACATCCGGGGCTGCTCTCAGGGCTGCTGTACCCTTAAATATTTAGCCATAGTGTTTTTAAGTATAACTGCAAACATTCCTTTGAAACTCATGCAAGAATATGAATAACATAGATTCGAATGCCTCTCATTTCTGGTACTCGTATAGAATGGCATACACAGTCTTGTTGGAGCCTTGAGCCTGGTTTTTTATAATCTCAAAGATATTAGAAAGAAAATCTTTCTTAGTATCTTATAATTACAATGAGAAGTGCTTCGTGGTTTAAGATCGCGATTATATAGGTAAAATATACACATCTTTACTAAGTGAAAGGTTTTATACATTGCACTTAGAGACGCGCGCATTAAAACTCAAGGAATAGCAAGTGCGAAAAAAAGCCACATGATTAGGATTCGAACCTAGGTCTCCTATATCCCGGGCAGGTATTCTAACCACTGAACTCGTGTATTCCACCCTTAATTCATTTTATAGCGTTGAAGAGATTAAATATGGCATTTCAGTGGTTAGAATACTTTCCCGTAAAGAGGGAGACCTGGGTATGTGTTCCATTCACGTAGCTATTTTTCACATCTGTTTATGATTATATAATAAGGAATTCATCGTATTACTAATAAGCAACATTGTATTTTGCAGAGTCGATCTTGTGCTACCTTGGTGACTACAAGTACAGAGTAGGTCGGCTGCAATCGGATTACATGGGGAATATTGGGGAACGTTAAAATCAAAACAATGGACTTTTCACATCCGATGTTTAGTGTTTTTTCTTAACTGTTCACAAACAGTCGAAAGTTCATTAAGCTAAATTGTGATTTTCTCGATGATATACTCCCTCAAATTATCAAAAAATATCAAAATATTCTATCCTTGAAATATTAAAGGTCTAGAAAAGTGAATTCAGGGACAATATATCTCGGAATTTGTTCAAGCTTAGTTCTCTTATGACTCAGCGAAGAAATTATCTTTGGAGGAGGAAGTTTAAAAACACATGGCATACCGAGAGCACTGTTGATGGTGGTAATTACCTCGAATGCTCGCAATTACCTCGCTTACTCCAAATTCCTCTCTAAACATTAACAGTTATAGGCACTTAACACAGGCACAGGTAATTTAACGCCTGCAAAAGGGCGCAAGTATAAACATGTGCATAATTTTGGGAGGAGAGGACTCCGTTAAGAGGACGCGGAGAAGTTTCTCTCGCTTCGGGAATATCGAATGGGAAGGAGGAAAATTGGTAACCGAGCGAATTGATAATCAGATCGCAAGTACGGCACTTGATGAAAAGACACCGGAAGGCGGTGAAGACGATAACTCCGACCGGTTATTCCTCGTTAGCAGCCCTCAGCCAAATAATTCCCAGAAAATGCATTCGTAATTTCGCTTCTGAAAGAGATAAAACGAAATAAAAGGTTTGCTTCCCTGTTCACGGAGAACATTGCTCCACATCACAGCTATCATCCATCTTTGATCGCTGGTTACTTCCGGATCAATGGGCCGCAACTCGTTTATCCAGCTGTATGAGCTTAATTTTTACACTCGTAACTACGCTATGCTCTCCATTCAGTTTCAAAACACGATTCATTCAACTGTGTCTAAATACATACAACTTCTGATTCTTGTTTAATGAAATACGTAAACTGATAAAATGCCAATTAGCAGTTTGGGAAAATGTGTTATTTTACGAACTATTTTTAACTTCCTTTAATTAAAACCTATGGAAAAGCAGATAGAAATACCACGTTGGGATCGAAACTAAAGTATCATCATTTCTGTAGCGTCACCATCAAAGGATCTTCGCTATCGATTTTAATTGTAATATCTTCTCTATTTTAATAAACTTCAGCACAAAAGTTCAGGATAGTTTCAAATTATTAAGTAGTCTCACTAGTATTAATTATTAAGGAGTACCTCTGACAATTTTTGTTATATTTAATGTAATTTAAACCTTTAAAGCTCGATAACTAAATATTTAAGCATCCAATATTCATCAAAGCACTCTATTGCTTATAACGGGTCTAATTTTTTCCTCGTAAATATTAGTAATTAACTTCTCCTAGATAGTTATTTACTTGCAATTCTTATGATGGTTTGTTGCCAAATTGTTTTAAATATCTAGCCACCATCAATCAAGAGCAAAGGACAATGACTGCCTATGAAAGCTAAAGGGTTAATAAAATAGAGATTATGTCAAGCTTATGCAACACATACTGTCATCTCGTAGTTTTTGAAAGAGTAAAAGTTCTTCATTTTGAGACACGGATCAATTTTTTGAGAAAGTGTCCCCTGGTTCTCCTTATTAAAGCATCAACCTATATGTCATAATCGTTTATTTCTATGTACCATACTGATTCAAAGGCTACATTTATTCTTAAAATAGAAATCGGGAACTGAGAATTTTTTGAAATTCCAGTATGTATCCGAGGACACTCGAAGTGGAAGGTGATTTATCCTTCCGTGATATCCAGTGTTGCATTTAAATCCGTCTATTGCAAAAATATCGCTCATTAATGTCACCATTGTGTTTCAATAATGTGTTTCTATGACTTCTTCGGTCATATGTTGCCTAGAATCCTCACAGTATCATCAATACTTTCGCGCCGTGAATGTCTGCAACCCGTAGGTTAATGTGTTTAGCGTGCAGTGTCATTAAAGGATACTCACGTTTTGAAATGATAGTCGAAAACGATTTCAATTATGAAAATAAATCATTTCTATTTCCCTCTACTAACTACCCTATTCATTCAGGATACCATAAGATTATTATAATTTTTCATAATTATTTTACAATGGAATCTGCATGGATTGAAAGATTTAATAAGTATTTCAAATGTTCGCTAGCTTTGGATGCGAAGTCTATGAAAGCAAATTTTAGTTGTTGTAATGATTAACCGAGATAATGTTGCACATATGGACTCTAACTGGGAATCGAACCCGTGACTGATTGCATCAAAAGCAAGTGAATAAACTCTATTCGAATGAAGCGGAAATATTTTCTTAAGCCGCGCATATTAAAACTGAAATGATTTATCTCACAGATCCATTAGAAACTTGCTATCCTTTGGAGACTTCCCTATCGATTGCCGTTTTGTAGTGTGAAATAAATTCAGGATTGTAAGACTAAAAAACTTTTCATTTTAAGATCGCGATTATATAGGTAAAATATACACATCTTTACTAAGTGAAAGGTTTTATACATTGCACTTAGAGACGCGCGCATTAAAACTCAAGGAATAGCAAGTGCGAAAAAAAGCCACATGATTAGGATTCGAACCTAGGTCTCCTATATCCCGGGCAGGTATTCTAACCACTGAACTCGTGTATTCCACCCTTAATTCATTTTATAGCGTTGAAGAGATTAAATATGGCATTTCAGTGGTTAGAATACTTTCCCGTAAAGAGGGAGACCTGGGTATGTGTTCCATTCACGTAGCTATTTTTCACATCTGTTTATGATTATATAATAAGGAATTCATCGTATTACTAATAAGCAACATTGTATTTTGCAGAGTCGATCTTGTGCTACCTTGGTGACTACAAGTACAGAGTAGGTCGGCTGCAATCGGATTACATGGGGAATATTGGGGAACGTTAAAATCAAAACAATGGACTTTTCACATCCGATGTTTAGTGTTTTTTCTTAACTGTTCACAAACAGTCGAAAGTTCATTAAGCTAAATTGTGATTTTCTCGATGATATACTCCCTCAAATTATCAAAAAATATCAAAATATTCTATCCTTGAAATATTAAAGGTCTAGAAAAGTGAATTCAGGGACAATATATCTCGGAATTTGTTCAAGCTTAGTTCTCTTATGACTCAGCGAAGAAATTATCTTTGGAGGAGGAAGTTTAAAAACACATGGCATACCGAGAGCACTGTTGATGGTGGTAATTACCTCGAATGCTCGCAATTACCTCGCTTACTCCAAATTCCTCTCTAAACATTAACAGTTATAGGCACTTAACACAGGCACAGGTAATTTAACGCCTGCAAAAGGGCGCAAGTATAAACATGTGCATAATTTTGGGAGGAGAGGACTCCGTTAAGAGGACGCGGAGAAGTTTCTCTCGCTTCGGGAACATCGAATGGGAAGGAGGAAAATTGGTAACCGAGCGAATTGATAATCAGATCGCAAGTACGGCACTTGATGAAAAGACACCGGAAGGCGGTGAAGACGATAACTCCGACCGGTTATTCCTCGTTAGCAGCCCTCAGCCAAATAATTCCCAGAAAATGCATTCGTAATTTCGCTTCTGAAAGAGATAAAACGAAATAAAAGGTTTGCTTCCCTGTTCACGGAGAACATTGCTCCACATCACAGCTATCATCCATCTTTGATCGCTGGTTACTTCCGGATCAATGGGCCGCAACTCGTTTATCCAGCTGTATGAGCTTAATTTTTACACTCGTAACTACGCTATGCTCTCCATTCAGTTTCAAAACACGATTCATTCAACTGTGTCTAAATACATACAACTTCTGATTCTTGTTTAATGAAATACGTAAACTGATAAAATGCCAATTAGCAGTTTGGGAAAATGTGTTATTTTACGAACTATTTTTAACTTCCTTTAATTAAAACCTATGGAAAAGCAGATAGAAATACCACGTTGGGATCGAAACTAAAGTATCATCATTTCTGTAGCGTCACCATCAAAGGATCTTCGCTATCGATTTTAATTGTAATATCTTCTCTATTTTAATAAACTTCAGCACAAAAGTTCAGGATAGTTTCAAATTATTAAGTAGTCTCACTAGTATTAATTATTAAGGAGTACCTCTGACAATTTCTGTTATATTTAATGTAATTTAAACCTTTAAAGCTCGATAACTAAATATTTAAGCATCTAATATTCATCAAAGCACTCTATTGCTTATAACGGGTCTAATTTTTTCCTCGTAAATATTAGTAATTAACTTCTCCTAGATAGTTATTTACTTGCAATTCTTATGATGGTTTTGTTGCCAAAATGTTTTAAATATCTAGCCACCATCAATCAAGAGCAAAGGACAATGACTGCCTATGAAAGCTAAAGGGTTAATAAAATAGAGATTATGTCAAGCTTATGCAACACATACTGTCATCTCGTAGTTTTTGAAAGAGTAAAAGTTCTTCATTTTGAGACACGGATCAATTTTTTGAGAAAGTGTCCCCTGGTTCTCCTTATTAAAGCATCAACCTATATGTCATAATCGTTTATTTCTATGTACCATACTGATTCAAAGGCTACATTTATTCTTAAAATAGAAATCGGGAACCGAGAATTTTTTGAAATTCCAGTATGTATCCGAGGACACTCGAAGTGGAAGGTGATTTATCCTTCCGTGATATCCAGTGTTGCATTTAAAATCCGTCTATTGCAAAAATATCGCTCATTAATGTCACCATTGTGTTTCAATAATGTGTTTCTATGACTTCTTCAGTCATATGTTGCCTAGAATCCTCACAGTATCATCAATACTTTCGCGCCGTGAATGTCTGCAACCCGTAGGTTAATGTGTTTAGCGTGCAGTGTCATTAAAGGATACTCACGTTTTGAAATGATAGTCGAAAACGATTTCAATTATGAAAATAAATCATTTCTATTTCCCTCTACTAACTACCCTATTCATTCAGGATACCATAAGATTATTATAATTTTTCATAATTATTTTACAATGGAATCTGCATGGATTGAAAGATTTAATAAGTATTTCAAATGTTCGCTAGCTTTGGATGCGAAGTCTATGAAAGCAAATTTTAGTTGTTGTAATGATTAACCGAGATAATGTTGCACATATGGACTCTAACTGGGAATCGAACCCGTGACTGATTGCATCAAAAGCAAGTGAATAAACTCTATTCGAATGAAGCGGCAATATTTTCTTAAGCCGCGCATATTAAAACAGAGATGATTTATCTCACAGATCCATTAGAAACTTGCTATCCTTTGGAGACTTCCCTACCGATTGCCGTTTTGTAGTGTGAAATAAATTCAGGATTGTAAGACTAAAAAACTTTTCATTTATTTACTTTTTTATACATTAACTGAATAAGTTCGAGGACTAATTTCTACAACATATTATGA
>KZ308288.1:801036-830314 GCA_000376725.2 Ladona fulva | reverse complement strand
TAGTAAATTCTTTTGCAAACCCGTGGTGGATAGAATATAATTCATCGTTCTTACTTGATTTTTGTTCTTGCTTTCTCCATAGAATTCTTCCAGCATACGACGATTGATGAATCATAAGATACAAGTGACATTCTATGCGATTTTTAAAATTGTTACTTTAAGTTAAAGTTTTGCTTCTAAGATAGAAAAAGCAGTACATACAATCATATTGTCGACAAAAATTAAAAAAAATATTTTTAAGGAAAATTGTGAAATCGAAGGTACTTTGTTTCCACCGGTGTTTATGCTTCTCTCGCTACACAAGGGAACCTTTACTACTGCGTCAAACGTATCTCAATGATGCACAATTGGATATGTTTTTTGGCAAAAATAAGGATCAAGATGTTCCAGTTTTAACTAGTTTCTCAATAAAACGAGTTCAAAAGTCTCCCTAAAATTTATAAATTTGAACTTTGAATATTTACTAACACATCGGTGTCGTAGATATCGTTAGCCACTGTGTAGAGGTAGGCTTGTCGTGGTCGTTATAAATTAGGAGAGTGGATAAAAATAGGGGCGTAAAATAAATTCGCGAGAATTTGTGTTTAAATCATCGTCGTCGATGAATATGTATTTTCCGGATATATTTTAAATATTATTCCGCTACAAATACATCAGCCGTAAAAACAGCGAAAAGTTGTTCTTAAAAAAGGTTAAAATTGGTAAATTATATTCGAAAAGGAAATAAATGTGTGGAAGAAAATGTAGGTTACCAAAACTCATAAAATGGGAATCGAACCGATGAATCAACCGAATTCAAACCGTGTTCAAACGAATGAATTTTATGCCGATTTCTTAAATTGTTTTAAAATCGCCTATTCTTGAGTCATTTGCATCATTAAGACACACAGGTCAAGGTTCCCTTTACATAGTTCCCTCGTTTCCTTGTAGGTACAGATGACTCCCTTCGACGGTACTTATAATACTTTACTAAACCGAGCACTCAGAAATGGCCATAGTGCTAATTGTAGATACGCGTAATCAAGTTTGTTCTACTTAATGTAAATATTGAAGAACATAAAGTTGGCATATAGTCTATTTCTTATCGTTATCGTCTGACTTCCAGAGGAAAGCTTTGATTTTTTGATTCAAGAAGTAATGAAAGTAAAGTGCATATTTACAGATCATTCTACTAGCATATTTTGCTAATAGCACGTTATAAGTCAATATTCAGGCCGTGTATACGTCGTTTGTGAATCTAAAAATACAAAATATTTACACACTGAAGCAGTACATTTAATACGATACATAATTATATTGAATATATATTTATATTGAAGTCTCTCAATCTTGACTTTACCTTCATTGATTGTAATATTTTTACTTCTCCCAAAGTCTTATAAAATGTTCATATACTCCATCTGAATTCTCGCGATTCCGAATCGAAAACAATATTAAACGACCTAAATAAGCGTTTCTTCTTTCCGTTCTTATGTCGATATCAAAGGACTATTATTTCTAATTTGATTCTACCAAAGATGAAAAGGCCGCAATCGATCAAAATGATTTTAATGATGCCCTTTAATAAATCTCTAGATTCCATTTTTCTGTCTAATCGAAAAATTTGTGAATGTTATTTTCTAAAACGTTTCAATGTATTTCTTATATAGAGCTAGTGACCTGGGATGAATAAATACATAAATAAATATAGAAACGACGGTAATCATCTGTAAGATTAAGTAAATTGGAAAGAGTGACTTTTTCAATATAGAAGAGTGTTTTAGACCAAAAAGATGAATTTAAGGTAACCTCAACGGGTTGCTAAGAGGAGAATTCGTTTGCAAGGGGCTGCAGACTGTGTAGGTGTTTCTTAAAGTTATCATCGATATGAAAATTATTGATTTAACTTATAAAAATATAAAAGAGTTTGGGGATTTACATCTACCTGAAGGTAGTCATCTGTAACGGGAGATACAGGGAGTTATCTGTACGTAGGTACAGGTGTCTCCCAACCGGTGGGGAGAGTCCCGGATAAGACAGGTTACGGCTTAACTGAGGTTCTATATAGGACAGATTTCACCACATTTAGTCATCCAATGTTATTTTGTTGCAAAAATACTCCGTAAATAACCCTTATTACGAAAATTTATTTTCAAATATGACTCTTAACATTTAGCAAGTTGCAGAACTACCTTTAACCAATTTTTGCAGGAAAAAAGCTGTTAAGAAATATAAATTATAGCGAAAATGTTCCGTGGCAATAAAAAAATTCGGACGCGAAAATTGTTTACAGGAAACTTGTTTGTGGCGGAAAACTTCTGTAGTGAACTTTTTGTAACGAAAATTCTCTGCAGGGAAAAACGTCGGTAGCGAACCGAATGTAGCGAATATTCTAAAACCCCTTTTCGAAAAGTCTACCATATCTGTTTGCTCGCGTGCTTTCAGTCGACGGTCATGAAAACGCCATTTTGTGTATTTTCTTCACCATTTCTGGCACGTAATTTCATTTGGTCGACTACTGCGATGTTCGTTTTAACTCTTCTTATGGCCTCGTTTAAACACTGCAACCCTCTGCCTGATGATGCCTACCTGTAGACGAAACTAGTCTCCAATAAAAACAATTCTGTGGAAATTACTGAGTGTTTTTCCTACTTCTTCATTACTAATATTGTATTGCTGTTGTTGTTTTTAGGAGCAGACTCTCCCAAATCAGAATATAGCTTGGCTTTGATGTTGGTTGGACTGAGACGTTTCAAATGAAAGTAATGTATCACATAACGATGTCCAGTTTTTTCCATGTTTACGAATTCACTGAGAGCACTTACATATTAATGGTTGTCAAACAAATACTAAACAACTGGGCGACGTGATACTTCAAACTTAAGCTTTTCAAGGATGGTACTTGCGACTACAGTAATTGGTTTCAAACAACAACAGCCATTACGTCAAGTCGGGTACTTCTGGAGCTACTCTCGTATGTATCCTGCAAGCCATCTTTTTGTCACTAGGGGTACATACGAAAATAGATGGAAATCTTTTGAGCTACTAATTTCATCAATAATAAAGTTGTTTGTTTAAAATAGTAACATCTTATAATGCCATAATTTTGCTGGTTCACAATGAAAAAGTTCACGTTACAGTCATTTCAAAATGATCTTGAAGATATCGAAGGGTACAAAAATAGAATAGTTCCATTCCCCGATTTTTGAGCTCGGGCGGGATAGAAAGAAAAGTATTTCATGCTCATGGTTTCTATGTATATTAGCCGAATTAATTCAGTTCTCTGTTCAACGCCTCATTTAGAAACTTCGGCACTAAAACTATCTAATTATTTTCTACTTTAGAAATAATTGCCGCCTCCTCAACGCTTTGCATGTCGCACTCAGTCCTTTTTTCGAAGTAGAAAAATTATGCGAATTTTCGGTCGATTAGAAAAGGAGGGTAACGAAATTCACAAATCAGAAACCTTTGGCTGAGAAAAGAACATTTAAGGTAAGCAATTTTGCCGCAATTACCTATCTAAAGCTTTAACTATTTTTACATCTTGCGTAGCAATTGACGAGAAGTCGCTTCCAGACAAAGCCGCAATCATCGTGCAGCCGTGATTGGTGAATATAGCTTATTTTGCTGCGGTAGGCTTTTGACGATATGTGATTATCCCATTCCACGTGCCCGCCGTAATTTCATTCGCCATATCTCCCTCTGGTGCTTTTCCTTTTTATTTTAGCTCTATCGCTGTTATTTTGTTTTATTTCCTCCACAACCATCAATTTAGCAAATGATTTAGAGAAAAAGAAGCGCCATATTCAATTTCTGGCTCATTCATTTTCCCTCGCTGAGTCCATATTGAGGTCACTTCAGTCGCTGTTAAAGTTAGTGAGTTATTATCTAACTGCAGCTCACGTCACGATAATTGTATTCCTTTTTCAAAAATACTTTATTTACTATGCAAGTAATAGTGTCACTTCGGCTCATTTTTTCAGTTCGATAGAAATAGGTCAGTGGGACGTTATTATTGTTAGGATTTCTTTTCAGTGAATTTCAGGGATGTGTTGAACTTCCTTCTACGTTTCCTCGTTGGAATTTTCCGTCACAAAATCTGTGATGATATACATTAATAATTTCTACTACTCCACATTGTTATTCACTCCCCGATAATGAATTCAACCCATTAAATTTTCCTTGACAGAGTGTTTAGCTGCGAAATTCAACTCAAATATGTATCTATTTCCTGTATCAATTTTGATTATTTCAATTACTTTATTTGTGGAGTGATTTTGGATTCTAAAACCAAATATCTGGAGCTATAAGGTTGTTCAGTGGAATACAAAAACTGGGGACAGACTTAACTGTAAATTGGAGGTAAATTGTTAAGAGAAAATTACATCCGTGGTAAGTGATGGCAATGGAAAATAATAAGAATATACATTTAAATCAATTGCAGTATTCTGAGAAATAGAAGGGAATCTTTTATAATATAAAGAGTTTCGGATTCATGGATGAATGCAGTTTTATGTATTCCTTTTTGAGTTTTTAACAAAATGTCCTCTATCTCTTTTATTTAAGGCAAACGTAAGATTTTAATGCAAACGTAAATGCAACGTAAGTCTTCCGATTCACTTACATTTAACTACTTGTATTGTGGTGGAAACAATAATCAAAAGGAAAAAATATTTAAGTTAATTATAGAGATTCGTAGTACTTCGTTCCTATGGCAATCTTGAAGTATTTGGTTGCTACGATAAGTGCCACTTTATTTTATAAATTTCTTGCTTTTTTAGAAATATTTCGGCAACGAGAGTAACATCGCTCGTGAATCCCCTCCGGGAATCGAACCCAGAACCGATTTCAACAAGGTAGACAGCATTACCCACATTTTTTATCTCTTTGATGGCCTCTGTTACTTCTTTTGTTGGGAGTAAGGAAGTGAGATGTTGTGTTTTCTTTCTTCTTGGTTCCTGTCTTCGACATTTTCTGTCTTCTTGTATGTACAAGTTGGTGAAGTATTCTGCTACTGTTCTCAGTATATCTCGTCCATTGCAGGTTGTTGTACTACCATCTTCTTTCTGTGCGGCCTAGATTTGCTTATGTCCCATTGCTAGGCGTTGGCTTACCTTCTTCATTCTCTTGTTGTTCCCTATAGCCTCTTGCTCAATATTTCGTTAACTTCCCTCACTTCTTCCTTCATTGTCACTCTGATGGACTTGCATAGCTCGACATATTGGATATTTTGCTTTGGAAAGTCTGAGTGCTTCAGTTCCTTTCGTTGTTTCGTTAGCTTCCTGGTTCTGTCGCTGAACTTCTTATCTTTTGGTCTTTTTGGTGCGCTTGCCTCTTCTCCTACCGCTGCCTTCACGACTTCCATGACTTTGGCTTCCAGTTCTACTTCTTAAGGTGCTGAAAATCTATATCTTAGTTCCAGCTGGATCTCTTTCCGATTTTCTTCTATTTTTGGAATACTTATCTCCCGTTTCCTGCTTGAGCCCAACTTCTTGCGCTCCATTCTGACGTTTGTCCTCATCCTGCAATTAACAATCCTGTGGTCACTTCCTGTGTTGAAGTTGTTTAAAACTTTACAATTAGTTATTGTGTAGAATTTGTTAACCAATATTTGGTCAAGGAAGACTTGATTCTTTCCCGGCGAATATGATGTATAAATTCTTCACAGGTTGTCAGCCGAGTTAAATTGGTGATTACCACCGACGTTTCGGCCGCGAACTCGGCAGCCATCCTCAGGGTCACCCACATATTGGTGCACTCTGCAAACTCTACCAGGTGGTGACCTCATTCATTTCTCTGGCCTAGTTCATGTTTTCCTGTGACAGCATCATCTGCTTCTTGTTTACCTACACGAGCGTTAAAATCGCCCATGATGATTTTATAATAGTCCTTCATTGTCATGTTTCGTGCCGAGAGTCTGGTAGAAATTTTCTATTTCCTCTTTGCTGCTTGCTGCTGTTGGTGCATAAACTTGGATGATCTGAACAGAGTAACGCTTAATTATCCGGAGAATGAGCTTACATAATCTGTCCGATACCCTTTTTATTTTCTTCACATTATTTATCCATTTCTTGTTATTCAGAAAGCCATTTCTTCCTAGTTTTCCACCCTTTGTACCCCTATAGTAAAATAAACTCTCCCGTGAGTTTTACCAGTTATTCTGATTTTGAATGAAAAAGAACACTAGTACACTTCCACAGATTTATTTCATTGGCGACATGTTTCGCTAGCGAGCTAGCATCATCTAGCATTTATTCTGATTTTCTTCTCTTTTTACTGAGTCCTGTGACATTTTATTTTATCTTCTCTGTATTATTCAGTAGTTCCAGGAGTCGATCTTCACTCTTTAGACTGCGGCAGTTGTAGGTTTCAAAGTGTAGTGTGGTAGTTGTTTTCTTCATGATGGGCCTCTGTAATGCCACCAATTCCCCGACATCTGAATGGGTGGTGCTTTTGCATCCGAATAAATTTTCCTTAGAGAAGCTCATCATGATAAATTTTATTTGTGCTTGGGAGTAAAAGATAGTGATTAACCAGGGTGTCCCACTGCCGGTCAGCGAATGAAAGCCACTCTAACTATTTGGGCGGAGATATTGTTGAAGCCTTCTTAGCATGATTGAACCTGAGCTATACATCGCCTCCAACCTCCGTTTACACCCCTCCGTCCAGATGAAGCAATGAACTGTGGCAGTATGAGGAGGGGAAACAGGATTAATGTAGTGAATCTAAGTACGAAACTAGGCTTGAGTGCCTTCGGGAGAAACGCCCATATTCTGGAGTCGAGAATGCTGTCAATCATGAAGAGAAAGGTATTCAACCAATGCATTCTACCAGTTTTGACGCATGGAAGTGAAATATGGGTGTTAGATGTTACAATAAATCAACGACTTAAGACTACATTAGGATGTATGGAACGGCGTATGCTTGGAATCACGAGAAGAGACAGGAAACGCAACATCAGGGTGAGGATAATGACAGGATTGACTGTCATCACAGTTAAGGTAAGATCACTGAATTGGATGTGGGCAGGCCGTGTTGCGAGGAGAAACGACAACCGATGGATATCAGCAGTTCTGAACCGGACACTAATAGATGTGAAGAGACCAAGAAGAAGACCAAAGGTCCTATGTGACAGAGACATCATTCAGTATGTACAGTATTAGGGGTAACATGGCAACGAGATGCTCAGAAAAGAGAGAATTGGAAAGCGCTTGGGGAGGTCCACATCCAACTTTTGATTGGAAACGGCTGATGTTGATGATGCTGATATAAATTTAAAATTAAAAAAACGGTGAGATATTTTGGCGAAATCGTAATTGTGGCATGGAACACTACGTTTTACTTACTACTTTATAGCAGCGTGCGTAACCAACCTTCTCTCGCATAAAGGAAGTTCTTATGAGAAAGGAGATTAGTAGCTAGGTCGTTATTTAAACACTATACGAGAATACGGTTATAGGAGATGTTGCACATATCATCTGATCTTGCCCAATCTATAACCAATCATTATTGTTCTATTAGTTGAAGGTAAATACATTTAAAAATGGTTTTGAGATAGAATGAGAGACTCCGAAGAAAAATAAACCGTTTTCAAAATCCTTATCGCTACTAATCCGCGATAGTTGTGAAATATGGCGGGTCTATGACCTCGGATTCCCAAGGAGAAACGGAGATGATGGTCGGAGCATCCGCCGGAAAACGGAAGACCTGGATTCGAATCCCGGTGCTGTCCGACTTAATCATCTCCGTTTTTCTTTGGGAGTATTCCTAGATGCATGAGTTTTATAATAACAATCTCATGTATTTCTTGCCTCCGGTTAGCCATGTGGATAACGCGTTCGACTTCGTTGAAAAAGGTTCCGAGTTCAATTCCCGGTGGGGCGTATGTAGGAAATGGTGGTAGCTTACAGGCAAAATGACCGACAAAACAATTTAAAAATTACTACGACTACTTATCATTTTCTTTATGGATTCCTCAAATTTAGGTTCCCGAGAATTACAGAGCGGAATAATTTTTAAGAAAAACATTTGCCTAATACCAGCTCTATTATGATAGGTATGTGAAAGATTGCCCTAGTAGAAAATAAATGCAGTGAATGCTTGTCGACGGATTGTTTTTCGAGAGAATTTTCCGAATTCCAATCGCTACGTGCTTAAATCTCCTATCACAGTCCGATAGGCGGCCAAAGGGTATTATAATAGTGGTTCTTGTATCACTGACGAAGCTAAATCGTTTTATGTACATTTTTATTTGTGAAAATAAACGTGTTATACGTTCAGTATTGAGGAATTAATACCCTCCTGGTAAACGTCAACCCGTGGAATGCAGAGTTTGGAGGGAGGGCTGGAATCACTGTGACGCATCCCTCGACGGCGAGGATTATCCGTGCGCGGGCACCTCTGCGCTTAGCCATTCGTGTGAGCAGGATATGAATTACGGCGCAATATCAGATGTGACCACCTTGTTCCATACGTCATCGCCTGCCCTCTCCCTCACTGGATAGCCCCTGAATTATGTTACCCAACCGAGCGGTCTTCGTGCACTAGGAGGAAGGACTTGTAAACGCAATCTGATTATGGCTTTCTTGCACAAAATGCTAAGAATCCGTTGTGACATTGAAGAAAAGAGTTGAAAAATCTCTCAATGAATTTTCCGCGTAAAGTACCCGTGCAGTTCGAAAGAAATGCATCAATGTTGCTTGTTTTCTAGGAACAAGTTCGGAAGGGATTCGAAATTGAAAGGAGGACATCAAAAGATTAGAGGCCTTCGAGATGTGGGTTTAGCGTAGAATGGAAAGGGTAAGTGAGATTCCTAGAAAAACAAACACAGAGGCACTGGAGATGGTTGGAGAAGAAAGGTTTTTAATTGAAGCAATTAAACGTCGACTGAGGGAATGAGTGCGTTGAGATGAGAGGCACTGCGAAAGAATGTAATTGAGGAAAGAACGCATGGGAGAAAGCGGAAGGGAAGATAGAGATAAAAGTTGCTACATGAAATAAAGGGTGAGGTAAGTTACCAGGAGTAGGTAGGTATTATTAGGGCACATGAACCTACCAAAAGGTGGATCACTTATGTATGTAATGGCAGTTTAAATTTTTAGAGGTTTTATGGTGAAGTATTGACTTTTGATGAAGTTTTATGTGTCTGTTCATTATGGAATAGCTTCACCACGCTTGATTGTTTTTGTTAAGTAAATGAGTAAGTATATGAATATTGAAGACACGGCTGATATGAAGTGTAAAAGAAAAAAAGAGGGAAATAAGGACTGGGAAGAGGAGAGAGAAAATAAGGGAATTTGTTGTATGTACCACCGCCCCTTACAAAATACGTCTTAAGGAGTTTTTCTTTTAAAATGAGTAAGTATTACTGGTAAGCAGTTTTCATCGGTTATAAACCAACCGTGGTTGTAATCTTATCTCCTGATTTGCAATCCCATGTAAGGAAAAATGTTGTGTGTATATCTGAGACCGTAAACTAGCGTTTCATAAACTTTTTTCTGATGAAACGTTTGCGGTCCGTAGAAGGGCAATCTTTAAGCGATGCGAAAGACGTTTTCCATGAAATTTTACGGAAAGTTATAAGAAAAATCGTAAAAAAATGACGCGAGCCACGTTAAGTTCTCAATGCTGTTTTTGAAATTCAACGGTTGCTTACATTGGGAGAGAATTATGCTGTCCCGATGATGACAGTATGCTTAGAAAATATGGACGGTTCAATGAAATTAGTATGGCGCGGTTAATGTTTGCCTTTATTTTCTTCCTTCAACGTATCCTTCCATGAAACTAAGGCATAAGCAGTTGATTCTATCTCTGAGCTTTAAGATTTCCTTGATTTATGAATTTATTATTAAATAGTAACTTCACATCAACAAACCTAGGTATTTTGTTAAAATTTAGAAGTTATAAAGTATTTCGTCGGTAGAAGTCTTAGAAATGCTGCAGTACACTATTATTACAGCTTGGGAGAAACTGCTATTGCATACGGAAAACATACCTTCCTCAAGTGCCGTAGAATATTATTTCTTTTGAGGTATTCCTATTATCAAAACATTGCACAGCTCATCTACTTTTCAAAATTTACAAATTTCATTTTCACTGAGCCATGGTAATGAATCACCAATTTAATGGTAACATTCCTACGCCAGTGAATTCCACCGCCTACGAAAATTAACATTTTATTTATTATAAATTCGAATACCTTTTATGGTGTTGACCAAATTCATCAAATATATGAATTCCCTAAATCAGCGTTTCCCACTAAATGGTCTTACGAACCTATATGGTGGGACTCGAACAGGTTGTTGTGATTATATATTTTCGTTTGGTTGTTTCTATTATTTTGCACAATTGCAAACAAATCCTCCGATAGTTCCACTGCTTCTATTATCAAATTAAGTATTCCTAAGATATTAAATTACAAATATTAGTAGAACAAACTCTTTATACATTGGAGGTACTTGGTTGTCTAAAGGGCACTGTAAGTGGAACTTAAGACATAGGCAGGGAAACTCTGCTATAACAAAAATCCTAGAAAATCTATAGACCTACTTAAACGTTCAAAACTTACCCATTCAATGATTGAGCATAAGTTGTCAAGTAAGGCCATTAATTTAGCAAAAATCAGGCAAAGTGTACAATGCAAAACAAGATCAGTCCAAAATGCATTGCGGATTTTATCTTATATTTAATTTTTAATAATTAAAATGTTTTAAAACGGAATTCCACCTGATGTTGCTGCGTCCAGTTCAATGAAGATATTAAATATCAAAGTTAAAAGATAAATACAGTTACACCTATTTGGTGTTTCCATGAGCATCATATTTTACTTATCTTACTTGTGGTATTTCAAACTATTGATGTGCGAAAAGTAATATCACATTATTAGCACCAAAAACATCTTCGTTGAATTTTCAAGTATTCTTTAAGAAATAACAAGTGTGAAAAATAGTGACAGTTACACCTAATTAGTGTTTCCATGAGCATCATATCTTACTTATCTTTTTTGTGGTATTTCAAACTATTGATGTGCGAAAAGTAATATCACATTATTAGCACCAAAAACATCTTCGTTGAATTTTCAAGTATTATTTAAGAAATAACAAGTGTGAAAAATAGTGACATAGTTCCTTATTCTTTAAGAGCAAATAAAAATCTGATCGCGAATGGCAAAAAAATGTAATTTATTTTAAGATTTTAAAAATTTGTCGGAACCAATTATAAAATTACTCAGCTGATTTAAGTATTACTTCAACGCCGCTATATGTGAAAGAAATCCATCATTTAAAGGTTAAAAAATGATAAACCGAACTAATTTTCACAATTTTCTGTTTACTCAAAATTGAGAAATTGTGAAATTTAGAAAACCTCTCTGACGTTAGAGTCCCTTTTGCTCTTGCGCCTATTTCAAAGCGATCAGTGTTACCAAGTATTAGGTTACAAGGTAATTTTAGCGCATGTTTCAATTGTGATGAGGTTTTTAATTCTTGCGAAGCATATGAGATAAAAGTCACGATAAATTTAGTACAGCTTGTTTATCTAAATGCATGCATTAATTATTACGTTAATGTATTACTATAGTCGAGTTCGTTCGGTTATTCACTCAAAGCACAGGTTATCTTGGCATAGGTTCGAGGAACATCATTGTCGTCAATTAATGTTACGTTGTAAGTGATGTATTTTGCGGGAGATTAGTGGCTCACAAGGGACTGAGCGTTGCAGATTATATCTTGTTTCGGTATTCCTGGAACGGTTATTCGTCCGCTCTATGATCACATCGATCCTGAGAGAGCGTGTCGGTGTGCCTTTTATGAAGACGAGGGATTTATACGTATATAATCCTAAAGAGATTATCAGATCAAGGTACATTTAAAAAGTGCAGAAAAATTGCGCTATATGAATATATAAATTGCCTATATTGCCACCTGGTTGGTTTTGTTGCAACGATAATGTAAATAAATATAATATAGCTATGATCAAGTCAATAAAGAAGGCTGAGTCAAGTTCATCGTGGAAAGGAAAGATGATACGCTGGAAAAACGATTGATATAAAAAGGGCGCCTACGAAGAAGAAAATAACTTTATACTCTTCATTTAAATGTATAATGCTTGGAATTTTTGTGCTTGGGCTACTAGGATAGATATCGACTTTGTCCCCTTTTGGAAATTCGACATCGTATGTCGAATAATGGGGGGCTCATTTTACGAAAAACATTCGAACGAAAAGTGATCTTCATAACATATCGAATTCCATTACATGCTCGAAGAAAGGTTATGGATTTATAAATGTATTTTTTCTCTTTTCATAATCATCATTAAGGCTGAATTGGTCCTTTACATTCAGAAGAACCCGGACAAATTTTGCAAACTTGCATATTAACTTGAGACAATTTTCGTATGAAAGAAATTCGATAAGGATTCACATTATTACTGTTGACTGTAGATTGCGGGTTCGAACAATATGAACTTTGATTAGATTGATTTTTTTGTTTTCGATAACCTATCCCATTGGACTACGTAAACTAAGATGCGAGATGTTTCTCTTATGTACAAATATGTATGCTATATTTAATCCGACTTCTATTTGCAATATAGGAATGGCTATTAGGTGTTTCTTTTTACTGTCGTGATGGCACTGCATGAATTAAGGGATTGCTTATGGGTGACACACGGTGGGGATCTAATCCGTGATCACTACGTTTGCCGAGGCCTTTTATGAACCTCGAAAAATCCACAGAAAGCAAACAATTGCAATGAATTATTATTTTTGAATTACTTAAATATAAAAAAGTAATTATTCGTGTGTGTATATATACAGTTATCAGGTAGTGGTGTGTATAAACTAAATTTGTACCATGTATTCATGGTGTACATATCATGTAATTATGTAGGTATAAGACTGCCACAAGACAAAAAGCCTAACTGCAGTTTAGTATGATAGCGGCGATGATGATTATATTATTTAAAATCTCTATTATTCCCTCTGAATTTCTCGGGATGTTGTGGTACACCTCTTGTTTACTTGCAAAAACCTACCATTCTCATCATGTGGCGATCGAAAAGATATTTCTTTGAGCCGATGATGTTATCATATTAGGGATGAATCACGGGCCACATTGCAATTTGCTGGTTGACTCGTAATTGATTGGATACATGTCGAATGTTTGGAAGTAGACCGTTATTACGTCCGGCTCTTTCATTGCTCTACAAGTCAATTAGTAGTTTTCAAAGCGGACGTGCTTTACCTTTGATAAGAGTCCAATCGGAACGCGAAATGCTCGCGGACATGAATGAATTCCGATATTCGGAGTACATCTCCTTTGAAGTATGAACGAAAGGTTGAACGTATCACGCTCTATGTTGACATATACGAATCAGAAGGTTGGTGTGTCAATGCGGTAGTTCTTAACGCTTATAATTCAGGAGTTTATAAGGTTGGAAATCAATTCTGAAATAACAAAATACAATCTCTACTTGTAGAGATTTGTCATAGATGCTTATTTAATACCGTTTGAAACACTTTATTTCAAATATTGTTATTTAAATTATTACTTAAACGTTATTTAAACATTCAAAATAATTTTACGATATTTTAATCAATGGAAAATTATTCATCTAAATCGTAGGTAAACTTCGAATGTATCTTTCATTCTAGAATTGAGCGACATGTACAATAACATTACGTAGCATTACATCTGAGATTGGTAATTCATCACCATTCAAATTATAATTTTCTTTGTTTTACTATTAGTCACAATTATTACAAAAACAGTGAAAAAGGCAATACCGAAAGATGAAGTGAATGGATGTAATGACTTTAGGATAGAGTAAAATATGTAGATTATAGGAAAAGTAGACACCAAATTCCACCTTTCAACTGATTGTGAAATGAATTGAAGAATCCTAAATTAATAATTGTCAATTCTACCATCTAGATTCGACTTAAGGTTGAAAGTTGGTTTCGATTGATACAAGTATAGGACATTAATGTAGAAGCTTTTTCCTCTGTTGTTAATCGCAAGATTCTAGTGTAGAAAACACAATTTTATGCACCTTAAAAAGATAATAAATTGAGGAAGAATAAATTTTCTGGTGCTTCCATGCGTAAACCCCTGAAAGCCTTTCGTCTCTTTAGGCTGAAGTTATTCTCGGTACACTTGAGTCCCACTAACTCGAACTCATTGGGACCGGACGTTGTAAGGATTACGAAATTTTCGGTTTATTCAAAAAATATGCATTATTAAAGTACAAACCCATTAAAATCACTTTATTTCGTGTATTGAAAGAATATTATGTTCATTTCCATACAGTACAATATTGCCCATAATTTTTCACTTGATATAGCACAGTGTAAATTATCCGAATTGTGAACCAGACGGTTGTAAAAGTTAACTAAAGAGTGTTTCTTCTATGTTCGTAATTATGTTCGTGTTTTTAAAATTTTCCGAAAATTCAGTTCGGATTAAGCGACTTTTCGGATTATCGGTGTTCGGGTTAGCGGGACACTAGTGTTTTCTTTTTTAAATATGGTTGCTGAGAAACAGCCTACACTACCCCTTGTCTCGGAGTAGTGGAATCGTTAAAATTAGGCGCAGAACTTGATTGTAAGTGGTACACTCCTCTTATGATTTCGAAACAAGGAAAGTTTTAGGATTAAAACTGTTGATCACATTATTGTACTCTAAAGAGAGTTATGTGATTTTATTTACCAAAGAGAGTTACGGAATGTGAGAAATAGCGCTTTCATTATACGCAGTATCAATCTTATTGCTATTATCTCTGTCATAGAATATGAATATTTCTCCTTTGTCAAAGAGTTCAAATGGAGAAAGCGATTTGTTCTGCCGCATAACAGGTGGCGCTTCCAAAAATCCGTGGTTTTATTGGGTTCGGCGTAGAGAAGTTGATCAAAGTTTTCGAGGATGACGAGAAGAAACAGGAAATTCTTGTCACATTTTGCTTTCGTCTTCAGAATATTGCCTTCTGATTAAATGGGCGACCCCAACTATGTTCGGGAAACTTCCGACTCATTATCTACGAAGTCATCCCAAGAGAGAATATTCATCTCCGCCTTCCGCCATTTTGCAGGCGCTTGCGATGACTAGGGGAGTATACAGAGGATTGTAAACCCTTTTCTTATTCAGTCAGGAAGTCATTTTACTCCCCTCGTTTCATTCGTGCTTAGCCGAGAAGGCGTAAGAAGTGACTAGAAAAAATTATGTGAACAGCATATCAGAAATGGGGCGGATGCTTCGACCATAATAATTTGATTGTGGAGCTTTTTGCTTTCCTAAGACGCTTGAATGAGAGTAAAAGTCGATTAAAATATGAATATTATCATGAATATATTTATTTCGTTTGAACGGAAAAATTTAATATTTCGTTGAGGGTATATCCGTTCCTAAGAATTATGCCCAAAGTGTATTCTCCTTAACTTTAAAACATAATGTTTTTTTTTCTGGTGCCTCAATACAATACTGCTAATGAAAATGTATTGNGAATATATTTATTTCGTTTGAACGGAAAAATTTAATATTTCGTTGAGGGTATATCCGTTCCTAAGAATTATGCCCAAAGTGTATTCTCCTTAACTTTAAAACATAATGTTTTTTTTTCTGGTGCCTCAATACAATACTGCTAATGAAAATGTATTGCAGTTGGTGCGAGCTGTTTAAATTCAGAGCATTTACGCCTAATTTACATAATAAAAAAGAAAAAGATAGCATTCTGCCATGAAATACCGTTTCCATGAAAATGTCAAGAAAAACGTAATACAAAATTTTGGATTCACGATTTTTTAAATGACGATATTCTATTTTTCTATAATTATGAGTTCATGTAAAATTTTAATTACTTCTAATAGTGATAAAGAATAATCTCTTCTTCTTAATGTTATTTAATAACTGAAAATAATGAAAACAATTCACACACTATTCAAGATTTACTGCCTACTCAGTTGATTCTCATATACAGAAATGTACAAATTAGTCTCATTTAATGAAAAAATGTATGGTTTACAAACTTTTATGCTAAAAATGTGTTCTAAAATAGGTGCAAAATTTCCGCACGTTTTTCACACACTCCTATTTTTGGGTGTTTTCCTGTTGTGGAAAATGTTTATGTCATAAAAAATCAGTTTTTTCCTCCACAAACCATAATTTTTCTAACTTTTTTTTATTTTCATCGAACTTGCTTAACTTGCTTAATACATGTATATATGCTAGTTTAAAATGTTATAACAGGTTATGTATTCGTATTTTGCATCAAATTCTGACAAGGGTTAAATGGAAGATTGGACTCTGTAATTCCAATTCTCCCAATAAAGATGTTTTTATAGTATTTTATATACATTTTAATTTATAGATTACAAAATGGTCAAAAATAACTATATCGAAAGAAGAATTCAGCGCCTACCCCTTGCTATGATTTTTGCAATATAACTGAGTTATTAAAAATTATGTATGAGAATACAACCGAGAACTTTACGATCGTATGTTTCCTTATCAAACCTTTATTATCTTTTTTTAATTTCAGTTCTCGATGTTGAATCTTTCTCTGCCTGCTTGTAATTCATCCAGACAATCTCTGACTCATTCTTTCAAGAAATCTAATCTCAACCATATTCTTCCTGCTCCCTTTTTATGCACGCCGTATTAAGTCCTCATAAACCCTTGTTTGGCACATATTCAAAGTCTCTCCTCTAATTTTCTTTGCCTCGACTTCTTACACCGAGGAAAAATGCTGTCCGACAATTCGGATGGCACTCAATGTTAAAAATCAAAATGAGATCGATGATTAGCCTAATTTCCCGTCACTGTTTCTAGCATCGAAGAAATTACTTTCGATGTTTTATATCGCATTTAATTGTCTTCACATCGTTTATTCTATTAGTTTCATCATTTACTTCATTTTTGTAATTGCAAATGCTACACTTCCATCTCTGAATTATTGACTAGACTGAAATGAAAACTACCGAAACAATCAAATAACAAGTCGTAGTTACGTTTTATCCTCCTGTTCTAAAGTCAGGGAAACGGTAGAGGGGTAGAGCATTTAAAAACGCATTTGGAGCTATGGTATTTGGTTTTGTCTTACGGTCGTTAAGACATGGAAAAAGCAAGGTACATTACATTTAAATCAAATTTATACATAGTTAAATGATAAAAAAATTAAGGCATTACTTACGTTATATTAGAATTTACAATTACTGATGAGAAATTGTCACGGATTTAAATATTTCATATCGCGGTGTCTCTGTCAAGAGAATTCGTCATCATAATAGTCGTTCGTAACATTTGTAATCTGGATCGTCACTCGAGGCTCTACGACTCCCTTCTCCATAAAACAGCTGTGCAATCACAATAAAACAGGCGAGAGCACCCTAAATAATTATTACTCTTGATAGAACGAAACATAAAAAGGAGTTTTAAATTAAAAATTGAATCAGGAAAGCTTTAGCTTTCAGCGAATTTATTTCTTTGTTTTCTTTCTTGGAACTGTTATGAATGAGCTCTCTCTTTTGCTTTATTTCTATGGTTAGGCGTACAAGAGTTGCAAGGCTGGTTCGTAATAATAAAGAGATTATATGCTGTGATCTGTTTAAAAGGTTAAAATTTTACATGTGCTCTTTTAGTATTTTCTTTAGCCAAACACGGTCCTTGCTACAATATGAATTTTCTCTCGAACTCTAGTAAAATACAAGACTGGGAATTCGGCAATCCAAATATATTTTCTTCTCTGGGATGAACATGAATAAAAATTTCTTACTCTCTAACTTTAGATTCATATGATTTTCAAGATAAAAATAAAATTGAGAACAATAGGGGAAAAAGTGAATCAGAATTTATCAAGTTTTAACAATGTTAGCGATAATAAGAGGAGTACTAAAATAATGAATGTTAAAAGTTGTAATCATACCAATGCAGTGAAGTTCTATGTATTTCAACAATTATTTACGCTGAGTTCAGTACAGAGTGTTATCTTAGCGTGCTAACCAAGGCGAGTATTCCCAATATTGCAACTTCGCCTTAATACTTACACTGAAAGCTCCTACTCGCTAGAATTTAGAATTGTTATTGTTTTCATTACGTTTACCCGTGCTATTATCTTAACATTTTAGTCTTGCTGTATTACGTTGTATAGAGGTGTCGAAATTGGTAGTTATATGTTCGAATATGGATGTATAGAGGAGCATTAAAAAGGCTCTTTTCCAATCTATACCTACGGAAAATAGTGTGAAAGAATGCTAATAAAAGTTATGGAAAGAATGTAGGTGTTTGCTGCCTCATGATCGAATCGCATTACTCCACGGAGATAATTTTTTATGAAAATCTAAATCATCGAATCTCTTTGTAAAGTAATTAGCTCGATTTCCAGTTAACAAACAGAAGCTTCTGAGGGAAAATCAAGCTTGATAAGCACTATGAGGAGTGAGGTTGCTTATCCTTCCTCACCAATCGAAAATGCTATCAGTGAATCACGTCCATGCAAGTGGACGACCATGGCTCTATGGATAGCATATTTCCTAGAACTCAATGAGAAGAGACCAAAATGAACGTCATTATTCAGCTTTGCTCGTGCCTCAGAATCGATATCGCAGCCATGGGTAAGACGTTAGCAAAATTCAATGATGAAGGAGACATTAATCTATCCTAAAGCAAAAGTCAAGCGAAGTATACTACATTTATCAAGATATGGCATCAGGAGCAATTTAAATTAATGATGAAAAGAATGATATTCTGTGGAAGAAACTCAACCAGCTTTGACTGGACATCATTCAGTGATCCTGATTACAGTTTGCTTAATTACAATCTCTCAGGAGTAGAGTCCCTTCAGCTGTGTCGTCCTAACGTTATGTTTCCCTTTTTTAGTTAACATCCTCTCCTATCCCAGTTTCGTAAAATAGTCGGTTGCAGTTTAATTCCGCGTTTGCATTCGAGCTATTTACCCTCATCATTTTAATCTTGCATAAGCGAGGTCTCAATTCAAATCCCTCCGCTAAAAATAAAAGAGCGCAGCGTGATATTTGAGTGCAAGTGCTTCGCGAATTAATGGCGCATGCCTCTTTGCTGAAGCACTCCCTTTTGTTCACTTTGAGTCGAGGATTTTTATTTTCTTGCCTGTAAAATAAACGATTACGCGACGAAAAATCTTTATTTCTTGAGATAATAACTACAGTTTTGTATATTTAGAGCAGAAACAGTTGAAACAACAGTTTCTGGGAGTGAAATGTTGGGTATTAAAAGTGCTCCGGTTAAAGAAACGTTTGATGATAAACGGTTTTATTATTGGGACATTTTTTTAGCAAGTTATTTTATGAGTGGAAAAATAATATGGCTTTCGGATTAGACGGAATATTTGAGCCATGCATGGAATACCTTCGTCATATTTCAATATTAATCTTCCTGAATGCATGATGATATAGAGTGATACTAGCAATAAGATGTTTCGCAATGGCCCCTCGTTTTGATCTTTTTCTTAGGCTAAGCACTTAACTTGGACTACCACTACACAGTTCTTTCGCTCAAAATAATTCTACTCTTCTAAATGAGAATAAAACATAAATGATTTACTTTCGACGTCATAATGTGAATTGGCAGTGCAAATAAGGGGCACAAACGGAGAGAAAATGTAGCGATTGATGTGTTGATGCTTAATAATTTTTTCGTAAATATACGATTGCAAAATGAAGACACATCATTCGTACAATTATGAAATAACGCATGGCTGTCATATTTAGGGACATCAACCCAACTTCTTCCCTTTGAGTGATTGACTAACATAGACATGTTAATATGCTCATAATTCTAAGCCGGTAACACTAATAATGTTCATATTGTAAGCACTCGTTCCGTTAATGTTTATAATAATATTTCTTAATAATTAAATGTTCAAACAAAATAATTGTCTTATTTTAATATCATGATATATTTATATGCTATAAGAATACAAACGCATCTGACTCTGAAAAGGGTTAGATTGGACTGTTTAGACCCAATGTCGCGTCGCGCGATAAAGACGTTTTGTGTTCTCTTATTATTTTATCTTCATGAGGGAACCTCGTGATCAAAATAAAGAAATTAACTCGTGTGTGCTTTTAAAAATAGTCGCATTTGTAAGCGAGGATAAGTAAATTTCTCTTTCAGAAATTGCATCATGATAAGCACGTTAAAATAAGTCACATAGCTGTATCATTGCTGTAAATTGTTTGGGTTACCTTTGCTGCTGAGAGAGATTATAAATGCAGTATCGCTGTTGTTCATGTTTGATAATGGGAGTCAAATTCCCTCCGAATTTGAAGTTAATATTTGGACCCGCTCTGTGCACGGATCCTAAATTGACCTCTTTGTTTAGGAATTGTGTTCATTGTGCATCAGAACAACTCCGCTTCGTTCTTCCCGCGTTTCGAATTCATTTTTGTCCATAAATTAAACCTTCGGTAATTCCATCAAGCACTACAAAGGAAAATAATGAAATGACTTAAAAAATATTTTTTGTGCGCAAAACGTTTTAGAGTAGTAGAGAAATCGTACATCCTTAACTCGATTTTATATGAATTTAAGCTTGGATTAAAAAAATCTTTATTCCAGCAGCATTTTTTTCTTAGAATTCATATACTTTCAGAGTTTGGAGTGTTTCAAATGTAAGGGACAAATGATTTCACACTTTATTTCGGGGGGACTCGGAACATGAGACATTTTGTGATACAGGAGAGGGTATATGGTGCAAAATGCGATGTCGCAAATAAGAAAACCTTTGTTGCAGAATCTTTGTTATCCTAACTGTAGGAGCTCCGCGTGAAATTGAATGGAAATGCATAAAAACGTATTCGTTTCATATAGATGTAAATAAGTAGTGAGATTCAAGGTTTGTGGTTTGAAAATATACATCTACCCATATTTCGTAAATTACCGTTTCCTATCTTAATTTATGCTCGGATACATTGCATTACAAAAAAAGCTGTGGGAACCCAAGTAGTTATTTTGTGTAAAAGGTTTAAAATGCAGAATTATGGTAAATATAAAGAAATAAGAAAAGAGAGACACCTCATGTAGCATGCGACACTTTTTGACAGAGGGAGGTCAGCTACGGCAAAAAGGTAACTGTTGACCTTTTAAATGGATGGCCCCTAAAGGAACGAGGTACCCTTAAATTTAGTTTGGAAAATGTCACAAAATAAAAAGACATATCCTCATCTCTTATGGTGAGCCTTAAATATTGTTTATGAATCATCAAGTACTGACTATTATTGTTATTTTACAAACAAGAATTTAGTCCTTAATAAATCAATCAAATTATAATGAATCTCCAGTTGTATCTAAAAATAACACTTTTCCCCTTTAAATTACTCGCATTTGATTGGTAAAATATTGTCTTAGCACCTTAGTCTCCATTCTTCCAAAGAGTTTCCAACGCACCACAAGGTCAAATCGTACCCACCAGTTTTTCACCCTAATCTCTCTAACGGGATGTTTCTTATTTCCCCTCCTTAATCTGATAAACAGATTAATGGTATTTTTCTCAATTTTTTCCCTTTATTCGTCCTAACTAGATGCTTATATCTAACTGTATATTAATAATTTTATTAGTTATTACTGCTATTTTTGGCCCCATATTTGGTGCTAAATTTATCAGATCTATATCTATCTGCGATAAATATTGCGTGAAGAATAGGCTCAGTGGTATCTTTGGATTAATAATAAACACTTATACTAATTACATAGTAATTGAATGAACCTCATAATTTTGTAAGAAAGTAAACAAACTGTGTCTTACGTCTTAAACACTTAGAATGTCTTACGTTTTACAATTTTTAGCAAAATGTCTACTCATATTTAGAGAAATATCCAATATTTTATATTCAAAATTACGGGACATCTACCCTTGGAAGGAGAGTGATTTTTAAACTGGAATTACATCTATTAATGATAATTTAATGAATGTACGCCTTGCAAAGTGCTATCGTCAAGCTAATTTCAGACTTTTCCTTTTTCCTTTCATCATCGTCATCAGCCATGTTCAATCCGAGATAGGATGTATATCTTCCCAAGTGTTTTCCAATTATCTCTGTTTTGAGCTTCTCTTTGCCACATTATCCCTAAATACTTGATGATGTCTCTGTTCCGTCTATCTTTTGGTCTTCTTCTCGGCCTCTTCATATCTCTCGGTGTCCAGTTGAGAACTGGTGATGTCCACCGGTTGTCGTTTCTTCTTTTCTCGTGGCCTGCCCATGTCCATTTCAGCGATCTTACCGTAACTATGATGCCTGTCGCTCCTGTCATCTTCCTAACCCAGGTGTTACGTTACAAGCATACACCGTTCCATATTTATTTGCATAGTTTGAATGCGTTGGGTTATTGCCGCGTTTGGTACTCTTGTTTCACTTACATACATCATTTTCGTTTAACGAAACATGTTTCTAGTGATGATTAACTATGCTTTACAAAGATCATCTTTTATTGTAGCATAACTTAGCATACACCTTTTGAAATACACGTAAAATTTTATAAATGGAAACCCACTATTTAATTGACCTCCATTTTATAATATTATTATTTAATTGACTTGACTATTTGCATCTACAATCTCACCAAATCACTGTATCTAAAAAAAAAACGCTCGCCACGCAGCAAAGATTAGTCTCTAACATAGTCCATTAAAGAATTGGATGCCGTAAATCTCTAGAAAAATGAAGAAATAACGCATTCGCGGTCAAAATAGAAGTTAATTTCTCGAGCTTTCCTGTTGCTTAAAGTATTTAACGAATCTGGTAGCTTTCCCTCCATTTGCCCTTAATTACGTGTACCAGGAATAGGAAATCGTCAGCCATTGTTCCAACAGAAGACGCCGTGTCTGGCCACCGCCGCTGTCTGTCCGTTGGGCGCTGTGAGTTATTTAAGGTTGTGGGTGGGGAAGATGTGGGTATGAATCATGGCGGAGATTTCCCTGAAAGAGAAACGAAAAACATGGCGAATCTCGGAAAACAAAAGACATACGAAGGATATATATATACACATGCTTGTGACGCCACATGACTGATGACGTAATCGAGTCCATGGATAAGAGGAGCGAGAGTAACGAGGTAATTGCCGACAACTGGCGATTATTCGAGATGATGATTGCGTCATGTAAGACAGAACATCTTGCCTAGAGACTACGTTAATGATTCGTATGCTTCATGTTTTCAATTTAATTTGAGGTACGCCAGAAATTTAACTTAACAGAGGATTTATTTAGGATGAAGTGTTACGCATAGAGGACTCAGATCACGTTGAAATAAGTATATGTTTTTATATTATAAAATATATCAGTGATAACTGTTACTATTCATCCTTCCTGCTACTATATCCTAATAAGGATAATTTTTTTACATGAATTTTGGGATAGGATAGAGTACAGTTAATCTTTCATATACATTTGCGTCAGTCTTGCTCATGGCTATGGTAATACGTAAGCAACTGAGGTATGAGTGACATTAGACAATGGCATCCTGGTCACTTACCGCCGTATACTATGAAAAGTATTATACATACATCTTTTTGTAGCGCTTACGAGTACTTCGACTTGATCCACTATTAGCCAACTACCTAATTCCTCATCTTGCCTAATAACCCTCATTCCTTCTTTAAAGGAGGCATTCCTTTAGGAATTCAGGATCTAAGAAACATTCAGGCTGATGATTTTATTGTCTCGTGTTATTAATTTCGTTTCAATCGTAAGGGGAACTTTTCATTTTTATCACTTCTGAGTTTTCTCGTGAGATTAGAGCACCACTACACTCAAAGAGGAGAATTAAGGCGAAATCCTTAAGCTGTGCTCATAAAGTGGTGAGTGGGCGTATGTAATTGAGCCGTTTCTGCGAAAAAAGGCCGCCATATCCCATAAATTGCCTTTTAATCATCTTTAGAAGGAAAATATATGCGTTATTATTAGATCTAAATGTATCATCCGCTTTCATTGCTTTTCTTTTTAAGATGAGAACCTTCACTAAAGGGCCGAGTAGTGCCTAATATCTAGTGCTTTTAATTTAAGAAGAATAGCTATGGTTTGATACTTAAGTTATGTACATAAAGTAAACACTTATTCATGAGGAGTTTTTCTTATGGTTTATACAGCCACTACAGTTATTCATAGAGTTGGCAACGCATGGCATCAAATCCAGAGTTAATTAGGGAATACATAGCACCACTTACAAATCCGGTGTGGCGTAGAATTCTCAAAATATTAAAACCGAGTGTAATTTTTGTAGTTTCATGTATATAAATGCACTTTTGTTACGTAACTTACGTAAGTTTATTAAGTCTTTTTTGTGATTCGAAATAAACATTTATGATTACTGGTATTCACCGTAAAGGAATGCAATTGCACATTGAGCGAGTAAGTAAAAGATATTTTGGTACATTCACCACCAGAGTACGTCCATAAAATACCGCCATAGAAAATATTAATGGACTTTAACGATTCACTGAAACGAAGATTAAGTAAAGGAAGCGCACAAGTAAAGCAGTGAAAGTAGGGAGATTGGAGAGAAAGTCTAATTTTTATGTAAAACGTTACTTTAATTGCTTATCTGCCCTTTATCGCCTTGCAGAAAAGCTGTGGAAATAGAATACGAGTTATTTCTAAGAGGCAACAAATTTGAATCCCGCGGTAATACAACTGTTAAAATATATGATTAAATCACTATTTAATGTAACTTGTGTTTGAAATCCTGTACCATTAACCGGAAGAAAAAGATCTCAGTCATTTCGAAAAGAATTTTTAGTTTAAGACCGGTAGGGTATCAGTGAAAAAACATCAGGTGCAGGTCATCCAATACAAAACATAAGTAGTTCCTCTTATAAAATGAATTTAATGTGTCCTAGCTCTACTTTGTGGAACGGCGCCATGCTATAAAAGTAGGTGGAAACCCTTAGTAATTTCCACAGAAATTTTCTGAGGAAATTACTGTTTGTTTGTTCCTACTTCTTTAGCCAGCTATAAAATATTCAGGGCCTTATTTGAATGTTATTGTCTGTATGTGATTTACTTTCTTATCCCCACATATAGGTCATTGTTCCGATACTAACCTTCTTCTGTTGACTCAGACACATTTTATGTATATGAGTTACGTGTAAACATAAATATATACCAACATAGAAATATGAGCGAACTAAAAATTATGAATACCTAATACTAGGCAAACGCAGGTTTGAAAATCCTCAGGTCATCAGTATTAGGATGGGACAAATAAATCAATTCTTAAACCCAAAGGAAAGATCAAATACAGATATTTGTTTAAAATTAATCAATAAACGGCACAAGGTCTTTAAAATGGATTGATAAATTTTAAAATTATGCAAAAAATGTCAAAAAGGGTTTTAAAATAAATTAAAAGACTAAGCTGACAACAGAGGAATGAAACTAAGTATACAGTTACAATATAACAATTTTAAACAAAAATTCAGCTGAAAATGTAAGTCACTCTTTATCCATATTTATGGAAAAGGATCTAAAGGAAGGTATAGATAGTTTTGATTGCATAATTCTGATATTACAATTAGATATTACTTATAAAATTAAATAAATATTCAGAGGATAGATTAACCATATCGTGCGACTTAGATAAAATTATGAAATGGTGCGATGATTGGCAATTAGAACTCAACATAGATAAATGTTCAGTAATGAACTTCTTCCCAAGGAAAAATAATGCCAACGATTATACGTACAGGCTCCAAGGTAAAACTTTATCAACAGTAGAAACGGTGAAATACCTTGGAGTAACCCTCACTAATAACTTAAGCTGGGGTACCCACATCCATAAAATATGTGGTCGAGCGCTTAGAAAACTTGGATTTGTGAAGAGAATTGTCGGTAGAAGCGATGAAAAAGTCCGTGAGAGATGTTACGTTGCGTTGGTCAGGCCTCACTTGGAATATGCGTGTAGTGTATGGGACCCTGCAGAGAAGTGTTGTATTCGGGAATTAGAAAAAGTGCAACGGAAGGCGATACGTTTTGTAAAGAATTGTTACGACAAGACAGTGAGTGTAACGCAAATGCTTCAGGACGCAGGATGGGAATCTTTAGAAAATAGAAGGCTTAGACAAAGACTAAATCTCCTTGATAAATTTAGAGAAAGCACGTTCGTAGATGATGTAGCTGACATAATGCGCCCCCCATGTTACATAGGCCGTTCAGACACTGCGAGAAAGATCGGAGAAATAGATGCTAAAACGAATCGATACAAGAATTCATTTTTTCCGCGAACGATACGCGAAAGTAATAGATTAGCGAAGTAAATTCAGTAAATTCATGGTGCTTGCACCCCCTGCCACAGGCCGAAAGGCGACTTGCAGGGTACTAATGTAAATGTAGATAAATACTACTGTACAGTTACGGTAAGCGGTACATAAAAGATCGTTTAACGATCTAGGTGTAGACCAATGAAATAAAGTTTATTCTAGTCAATCGGGAAGGCATACGAAAATAATGTATTGGTGGTGAATTTTAATCTGTTGGGAGTTCTCTTGCAATTAACCCATCTGCTCACGTACAACTATCCCATAACCAAGATTAGAAATTGGGACCTCAGTGTTCCTAATAAAATTAGTAAAGAAACGCTATATTTTTCATATATGGTTGTCGTATTTCATCTATGAATTATATTGCTAAATAATCCGTGATATTTTCATTATTATTAGTACGTGTGCGTGAAATAGCGTATCTGGCAAGGCTTCTACAGCGTAAACAATAGTTTTTCGGGCATTTTGCGTGCGCAGAATATAAGGCAAAACCTCTCTCTCCGCAAGACATCTTCAGCATCAGAGGCATTGGAGTTTGCGGCAGTAAATATCCCGCGGAGAGATTTATGTGAGACAGATCAAGGCGGCGCGAGTTGGAATTATATTTATGTTTTGGCGAAGAGGAGAAAGGAAGGAACAGGGGAAAGAAAGATTCTGAGGAAAGGAGCGGAAAAGAATGTCCTCAAAGGAAAATATCGCATGAATAAGCCTAAGAAAGTTTGGAGGAGTGGGAGCTCTACATTTTATTGTCGGCTGTATTTCACCAGAAAAAAATGTGATACATATGAAAATGATAATCACCGCAAAGCGGTTGGGATAACGAATTCCTCCGCAGTCATTTTTTTTTAATGCCCGCGTTTCTAGTTCATTTAATCACGGGATTGCTGTTTATGTCTTCTGGTTGTTGACTCTCGCATGTTATTTATTTATTTGAATGTACGTCTTTACGTTAAACGAGCACTACTCTTCATTTTTGTAAATAGATGATTATCAAGTAGAAATTGAACGAAGGACCCTAGATAGAGCCGCCTTAAGATTTTTAGGGCCCTAGCCTATAATGGGGCCCGTGAATGAAAGATTGGATCGATATAGAGATCAAAAGGAAAATATCAATGCTGTTGGATTGAGGTAAAGGTGTTAACTTTGCACATTGAAGTTGTGCGGCTAAATCCCAAGGAATAACAAGTGTGAAAAATAGTACCATGACTGGGACTCGAACCCAGGTCTCCCACTTTCCGGGCAGGTATTCTTTTCCGGGCAGAATACCTGCCCGGAAAGTGGGAGACCTGGGTTCGAGTCCCAGTCATGTCACTATTTTTCACACTTCTTATCAATGCTGTTGTTAATTGAATGATGCTTGTATTCTTAACAAAATCTGAATAGGACCTTCGTTCACACAATTATATAGGATGTCCTAATATAATGTAGTTCCACGTTTCAATTATTCATAATTTTAAAATTGGTTTCAATGTCGAAAGTTATTCTTCGGTAGTGAATTTCAGGAAACCTCAACCTTCAGCTTGGTATAAGGCTCGTGATGGTTTTATATACATTTTACCATGTGTTTACGCCATTAAATTGAGGATTCTAGTCTTAAGTTCTTTTAACACCCATTTTTTGCTATAGTAAATCGAATTCAATTTTTAGACGTGCTAATTCAAACAGCGTTTGCTAAATATCTAAAAAGGGTATAATCTTAAAATCGGTAATTGGAGATATATCGTCTCAAACTCTATTGATTGTGTGTAAAACTGGGTATTATCAACTTTCAATAAAGACGAAAACTTTGATATAATTCACGGAATCGCTTTCTCTAATGGCAACATTTGCAGAAACATTCCTACTATACTTAAGATGAACAAAACTGCACAACTATCGAAAACGGTTTCTCCTCAGAGATTCGAGATGTAGTGCATCCTCCGCTATAGTTTTTCATATTCTGATTTTGACATTCCATTCGAACAGTATATTGCATTTTACGGCTTAAAGTACGTTCAAGTCTCCTACCAAGCGTCTTCGTTCATCTTGTTGAAGACAGGTTTATAATTATGCCTAACTATAAACGGACAATGGTACATATTAAATGAAATTTTAAAATATACAAAAATCGATTTCAATTTATTGAATCAGATTATAAAGAAACACTATGCGGACAGTATTTGATCCGATTCGTTTTAGTTCATCGTGAAAATATTTGGATTAGCATTATTACTTTTGCTAAATTATTCTTGTGTGAAAGATAAGGAAATATTTTTCTTTCATCTTATTTGCCAAATTAGTACGCTACACTACATGCACTACACTTTTCTGTCTTTTGCGTTAGACTTTCTTTTAAAATAGTTATGAATTATGACATTTTCCTCCATTTTCTATTAAGTTCCACGACGAAACCACTTGATTCATCTCAACCTTGGCCTTCAAAAATCTCGGGAAACGAAATGAATATTTGTCTTCTTTTTAACTTGGACTATCCCCAAAACCTCATACCCCTTCACGGGGGAATATATTGCAGACTATGGAGTAGACCACGGAGAAAACTGTATCTACTCATGCATAACAAATCTAAAGATTGTTGATGCGTGTTTTCATTGATTTATATTGTCTAATTTGAAAAGGTGTCTTAGTCTCATCTCTCGTAAGATTTTGTGTAATTGATGATGAAATGACTGATAATGAAGCTATAATATTTTAACTTTCAAGGTTCTCTTTCAAGAAAAGTTCAATTACTTTCATCCAAGGTTTTTAAGACTCCTCTGTGTGCCTAAGTCCATCACCTTTCCCTCATCCAAGTAATTTTCTTCGGGGAAATTCTTCAAACGTCACTTTGTCAGTCGGCGGCCTCAACAAGGACCTCTGGCGGTGGTTGGTGCCACTATGTGGAGCGCCAATTTTTTAGCACACAAATTATTCCGTTAACCAATGAAATCGATGTGGCATGGTAGTTTAGTAGTTGAATTACCTGCCGGGAGTGGCAGATTTTCGATTTTTTCGAATCTCAGTTATATCGCTATTGCTTACTT
>KZ308288.1:788409-800866 GCA_000376725.2 Ladona fulva | reverse complement strand
GATTCATAGAAATACTAAAAGAAGAATTAGATCCTGTAAATTTCATAGAGTTTATTTAACATAAAAAAATTTTTTGCGGATATAATTGAGTCGAGGTTTCACTAAAGCGCATATGGTTTCACAGCATCCATTTTATCTTATTTTGTTCACTTGAAATTTAAAGTCATTGCTTTTGCAAACGTAACTAGACTTTTTCTTTTAATTTTATAGAACAGCCGGAATACGTATGAAAATATAGTTTAATACTAAGGACATAGAGTAAAGGAAAATATTATTCGAAGAAATCCCCTTTCATATTTCATTTAGGATAGTTCTTTTACTTAAGCTTCAAAATAAATTACACTTAAAGTATTCCATATTTCATTTATTTTTACTTGATCCTTTTACATTTGATACATTTTTAATTTTTTCCGCTCAATTTACAAATATTTCATTTTCGGTATTTTGTTATTTATCAATTATTTCTGAAATTAATCTCTAGTACTTTTGCTTTTAACACATATTACTCCATGAACTGAGATTTAAATTTACTACTGTTTATCGCGAGAAAATAGCAATAATTCGGTTTACAACTAAAACAAAGCCCAGTAAGATTTCAAAAAGGACATCCATAGGGAAATGCGATGCCATTTTAGATTCTATGAAAAATTGGAGCCCAATTGATTCTTTAGATCTATATTTAGCTGTGGCGCGCCTCCATAAGTTAGGCGCCGATATTTTTTCATATAGTTCCTTAATAAGTGTTAGATATGGAAAGGGCGCCCTTGAAAGAACGTCTGAGAGGAGCTGTGATATGAGCGATGGATGTGTAGAAAGGGGAAATGCGAAGAAAAGGATTTATAGTGGAAATCTGGTCGGTGACGTGTTGAGCAGAAGAGTGAAGAGGGTTAGCGGAGAAAGGAATGAATTTGGTGGGGAATGCAACAGAAGGTCGCCTTCGCAGTCATAGGAAAGCCCACTTTATGAAATAAGAATGAGGGATGCGATATTCTGACGGACGACCTCTGCCACGGAAGCCTGTGGGTCTCTTTCGTTACCTTAAGATTCTCATATCAACTGTTTCGTGGAATCTTGCTGTGGTTGCTGACAATATTGCCTAAGGGTTTCTGTGATACCAATGTTCATCTATTACTTAACAGCACTGCTCTGAGAACTACCAGCTTTACCAGCAATGGTTTCGGAGTGGTTAGTGTGCTTGCTAGGGTTTATTCAGTCAGACAATGGCTCTTTGCGCTCGTAAATACTAATTATTAAAATGGATATAACTGGGGACTTCCAGTTTCAATGAGAGAAATACATAAATAATAAATGACAAGCCAAATACAGTCATTCAAGGCGATATGGACCAAAGGTTTACTCTGTTAATGCGCAATGCGTGTAGGTAAAAGTGGTATGTAATTAAATTAGATATTTATATTCTCTTTACTCTAATAATATGTAAACCCAAGCGGATAAAGCCTCTCTACAGCGATAAGAGTCGTAAATATCGCGAGAAAAAGAACAGACACTTCGTAAGAAATGAAGCAGTCGCACGATCTTTATGTAGTCTTTGATTCGTGTTGAACGGTTTATCTCTGTGAATTAATAAAGATAATGTTAAAGATAAATATGAAATCATAGGGAATATGCTATGAGGGAAGAATGACCCCTCGTCCAAATTCCGATACACGTTAGCATCAGTTGAACTTGTTTGAAACAGCCACAGCATAAGTACCTCGTGTGATGCAGTAAATCGGGAGTCAGATAATCGAGATTCTACTTCGTAGCATCTAACATCAGAGTGGAAAATTAAATAAAGGTGATAAATTTTGCCCTTTATTTTTCCAACGGTAGTAATTTTGCAATGTCTTCAAGTTTAACATCAGCTTCTTCGTACTTCAATCTCTTCAGCTGCTGAGACCTATTTCTTTATGAAGACGTTTTCTCGTGCTTATTTACCTCCTTTTATGTGATATTTATTCGAAACACGGCATAGGAATTAAATGAAATCGGTGGTGGAAGGCAATAATTAGTGGAAAGACATCGTAAGAGACTATGGTTTTTCGTATTTTTACACAGAATATTCAATACCCGACCGGTTTTAGAAGCGTGCTTGCATCTTCAGTTACTTTATACAATCTCTGCCGATCTCTCTCCATCCTTGCTTAAAGTTTACAATGGAACTAGGGACAAACCGCAGCATTGATTTCTTAGATATAACTATATCCATCATATACCTTGAAATCGATTGTGGAAGGCGAGATGCAAGCACATTTGTGCAACTGGTCGTGTATTATATACTCTGTGGAAAAATACGAAATTTCATTGTCTCTCACGAATTAAATTTTTATCATATACGTATCATTTAGTTTACGGAACGAAGATTTTAAATCCGAACAACAAGAGTTACGTATGCATCTATTTAGATGCCATACTCCACTAAAAATTGCTTCGGGATTTCACCGTAAACATATTTAACTTCTTGCGTTTCTGTAAGGACATTAAATTTTCGAACGATAATAATTCTTTGAAATGACTGGCTAAGACTCTAAGTCTCTGCAAAATTCATAACCGTTTACTTGTTGGCTGGCCCGGAAAAGTGCAATTTCAACAAAATAATAATGTTTTTGATACTCTATTGTGAACAATTGCTAAGAAGGTTTAGAGAGTCAATTACAGAAGTGCATTTAAACGATTAAAATACACTGAAATGAGACAGCTGAAATGTGTATATTGAGGCAAGCCCAAAAGAAAAGTTTGGAAAGAACCGAAAGCAGATAAACAGAGATACAGAAAGGGAAACACGAGGCTGTATTCTATGTAACGCTCCTATTGAAAGTTTTGAGTTAGACTTTCAATAATGTACTTAATGCAGTACTTCAGTACTCACGTGGATTTTTCAAACTGAGTACTCGCAGAGGGTGTGTGGTACACAACACTGTTTTATTGACGAATTAGAAAATATTTCTTGAATTTTTACTCTCGGAATATATTTATAATGATAATGAAATGATAAGCTCAGCTTAACTAGTTCCTACTTGTGTCGAGGGTAATCCCGGGACCATTCCCGGGAACTTTTTGCGCTAGGTATATAGGGCAACGTCAGAAATACTTGTTGCTAGCAGGAAGGGCATATTGCCTTGAAAATTAGAGCCGAGCCTAAAAATAACAGCATATCCATTATCATCAACACCAATATTATCATCGGACCTCTTCAATAATAATTGGAAATACTAGAGATAAAATATGCGATTTTCACAAATTAATTAGATTTGTCTAATTTTATAATTTTTCTTTAAGTATACAACTACATTTCTTCTACACTAGAAATAATAATTATTGAGTATTGGCAATCGAGTTTTACTTTATCCACATAAATTCTATTTTAATGATAATCGAACAGCTTTATTTCATAACAGGAGAATATTTCATCAGCATCTTTTCTTCCGAGTCATTTGACCTCAAACTGTGTATTAAAGTAATTTAAGGGTATCAGGGTTATATCTCTTCTAGCCGTGGGGACTTGTTTGCATTTTCACTCCATTACTTTCTTTTATTTTAAAGGGTTTAAATTCGAATTTTCGTCTCCTTAAGCCATCCTCTGAAACTCAGCAGTTGGATTTAGTGGTGCGGATAAAATAAGCAAATCGCGAAAAAGAAGTAAACTTCGCCTATCCGTGGAAGTTCGCTTTATAAGATTCCGAGAATAAAAACAGTTTTATCTGAAGATCCTCTGTCTCGACTTAAGAAAAAATGAGCAGAAATGCCTCACCCCTCTCCTAGACTTCCCTACAAGTCGACGCCCAAGTTTAAAGTGGGCCATTTTATCGCCACGGTTTCGCAGTTCACGTCTGGAATTTATATTTTGAATTTTTAAGGTACGGAGTTGTCTCTTTATACCACCAATTGGTTAGTAGAAAAAGGTTCAATTAAATTTCTTGAAGCGCACTCGATTACATTCTACATTGGTTCCCTTTCCTTTCGAAATTTTGCACCAATGTTTAAAGTCAACCAGAGATTTTTAAGATAAAATATTCATTAATCGAATCATACTNATATAACTTATTAGCTGGGTTTCCAACCTATTAATTTTGATGATTGTAAAACTTCTTACAATTATTTTCTCATATCAATTTTGAGCTGATATCTCGAACTTATTTTTAGTTGTCTTTCTTGAAGAATTATGAATGCAATTTCAAGGGTACTAACTTCATAAGGCAGAGCTGTCAATATTCAAAAGGGATCTCTTCTTTTCCAGAGTTGCAGTGCTTTCTACATCTGTATTAATGCCCTGCATACTAATATTAATATAATATTATTTCAGTCAATAAATATCCTGCATATTCAGATTAACCTAAACTATTAATAGCGTAAAATTTGAATGAACAAGTATTCTGTTCCTCAGTAGGAGTCTTAAAGTGACGCGATCTTTATCTTTTTTCCTATTTCAATTTTGGTATAACCTATATAAATATGGCGATAGTTATCATGGGTTTATTTTCTATTATAGCGTAATGAAGTTTTAAAAAATGACAGATTTTAATTCGTTTACTCTATCACCAACTAGCATCGGCATGATTTCGTGAAAAAAGCAATTTCATAATGTATGAAATAATACTGCTGGCTTCTACTAACTCGCGGAGCGTAAGAGTTCAATTTTGTTTAACTACATTTTGTTTTAAACAGATGTTTTGACCAATGACCGTCAAATGGAATAAAAGTTTTCCATACTACATCGCTATTAAGAAAATGAAGCCGTTCCATGATGATTTCTCTGCCTTTTGACAAAACAAATCCGTCATCGTTAGATTTCGGATCACACTTAATGCACCCAATAATCTCAAACGTTCTACGAACGCAGAAGAATAAATTTGCGCCGGTGATCCATTAATCGCCCTACGAATCCAAACTTAAAACTGAAATGCGTATAAATCATTATAAAACCTTCCGTAATACTTCTCAATTGGAGTCAAGGGGTTGTGGAGAGGCGCTTTCCCTCTCCAAAAACTGATACAGGGGTATTGTTAGAATTCCAAAAGCGACGACAGCTCAAGGGAGGAAAGCTTTTAACTCCGATTCTACGTCCGCCATTATAAATAAAAAAGAAGAACCGGCCAGCGAAAACTCTTTCTCTTTTTCCCAAATTTAGGATGCGTACATTTAAAAAACCCGAGGCAATGAAATGAAAAGGAAATCGAATTTGGTGCGAAAATAATGGGAAATAGATGCAATGCGAATATTCCAGTCACGTAAGGATTAAAAATTCCTGCAATGCGCAGTGGATATTGAAGGGCATTTGTATGTTTAGCGCGATCTTCTTATCCTTTCCATTCATCTCTCACTTTTAACACGGGGCTAATCTCCGTTGATATCGGAAGATTCTCCGTGTAACTAGCAGCCTTCACTGCCGGCGAAGAAAGTCCATGTGCCGCGTTTTACCAAAGGTTAGGTCCCTTTTATCGCTTTTAGGTGAATGAAAGTCTAAATACTACAGTAGAAGTTTAGAAAAACAGAAAAGGTCCCAAATAAGAAAAATCTATTTCGTACATTATCTTCAGACAAATATCTCCGTACTTCCTTATATTTTCTCTCTTTAGAAGAAATATCTCGACGTGAAAGAAATTTCAATGCCAAAGTACTTCTTGTTTTCTTTTCTTTAATATTCTTCCATGACTTCGAAATCTGCCTTTAATGTCTTCAAATTTTCCTAATATGTATTTTGTTTCTCCTTCTTCACAATACTCTCCATTTTAACTCTTTTTCTCTCACAATCTTTCTTGATGCTAGACCTTTGCCTGAAAATCTGCACCTGAAGATGCTAGAACACTAGCGAAACCGGTCGCATTAAATAACTTGTGGAAGAATAACAAAGTTTTCTTATTCTATTCTTTGTTTATTTCCACTACTATTTTTCATGACTATTGATATGTGACTATTTTCTTTTTGTTTTCTTTTCCCAAGTTCGTTTAAAGACTAAGTATATTATAATTCATACGTGAATAAAATTTAACTATTATGTAGTATATATATTACATTTAAATATTAATTTTTGAGTCCAGTATTATAATGGTTTCAATAAGAGTTAACCTGAAGATTATAGTTAATATCCATACTATTTTATCATAAATGTATTAGATTAGCTATAATCTTCACTTTAACTCTTAACAAACCATTATGATAACGGAAAATAAACAATATTCAACTCAAGAAGGACAGCGCAGGTCATTTCATCACAAATTCTAGTTTAACTTCAAAAATCTTTAAGTAAAATATTTTATTTTTTCTTTACTTTTAGACTTTGTTTATTACCATCCCAAATATGATGAAAGAAATTTTGTTATTACGAATGGGATATTTTTTACATCAAGTTATACCTAGAGGGAAGGGAAGGGGTCATTTGACCCCTGGAGTTTTTAATTCCTATTTAAATACTTACTTTCCTTTCGTAGGCCAATTTTTCAGCCTTTCTTCAAGAATTGGCCTAATAATGGACCTATGCAACAAACATTTATTGGATTTTTTACCTTTTTGTTTGCTTAAATATTAATTTGTTAAAAAATGCGGATTGATGTGTTATATTTATAGTCTATCATATTCTGGAAACATTTTCGTATTAAAACTAGACCTATGAACCTCATACCTTAGGAATGAGTAGTAGTAGGTCGGATGTATTGATAAAAGTCAGTCATGCTTAAATAATCTGCTATTCCATCTGACGATAAACATACAAATCTATGGGCGGAAAAAATTTTTTTTGTAAGGAAGATTTCTAACATGTGGCTTTTGGCCACGCCAAATCGGTATAGATGCCAAATGGCATTTGTTCATTTATATAACTTATTAGCTGGGTTTCCAACCTATTAATTTTGATGATTGTAAAACTTCTTACAATTATTTTCTCATATCAATTTTGAGCTGATATCTCGAACTTATTTTTAGTTGTCTTTCTTGAAGAATTATGAATGCAATTTCAAGGGTACTAACTTCATAAGGCAGAGCTGTCAATATTCAAAAGGGATCTCTAAATAGGGTGGCATATGTTTTCTATATTTATAAATAAAGAGATTTCCTGAGCACAGACTTTCTTGGTTTGAATTGTCGAAACTATTTATTGCCGAAAATTATTTCGTAGGAATGTCGCTCCGTGTAGCACATTATGGATTCATTAGTCAATGAAAAGAGATTCACGAATGATGGGAAGATGATAACATTATAGGTAGGCAAATTGAAAGCGATATTTCATCAGGGGAATTTCTAAGATTAGATTAATGTAAGAGAAAAAGTGGTTTATGAACATCTGCGGGAGTATAAAGTGGAGTTAATGAATCGCGGAAATAAGTGATAGATGTATGATGAATTCTGAAGCAAGAATGTAGTAAGTTCGGAATGAGAATGATTGCTTTTCTTTAAAACACCAATACCATTTTTCTTTAAAGTTGAAATTGCTATTATTGAAACTTATCCGTGATAGGAAACCGAATCTTTAGAAATAACAAATTACTTTCTCGACAAATTACTTCATCGGCTTCATCGATTTTTGCCGTTAAACGGCGCATTGCCATTGGTGCTCTTAATTTGGGAGGTATTAATTTGCTTACTTTGAAAATATTTCCAAAATTAATCGAGACGCATGCTAGATAACTAATGTANGATGAAATTCTTCTCTGCGCGGATTTTTTTCGACAACTTGCCTCCTCATTAGGCATTCGCTGCTTGTTCGCCTCCCGTACAGAGCTACAGCTAGCCGACGGCGCGATTCCAGTAATAACGAGAGTGGGAAATGGAGGCTAAAGCTTTTTGAAATAATATATTTTCTTGTCTAAAAGTATATATTTAAACTTTTTTCTATCGACGATTCTCTTTATTTCGAAACAGTAATTCAGTATACAATATCTTTATTATCAAGTCGGCTCACATTACTAAAAGCATGAACGTTTTCCTTCTCTTGGACGTTGGGCGTCTTTATGTTTATGATATAAAAGATATTCTTTCACATTAATTAAAACTTCTGATGCAAATAATTTAGAATGGACATTAAAGAACTATCACTTGAAACGTTAGTCAAATGTTTTTTAATAGTCTCAAGGAGGAAAAAATAATTTGGGGCGGATTTAAAAAGATTTTAATTAAGCGAGTGACTTTCATTGAATGAAACTTCTTCTGTTTTTAAATTTCTTCTTTAGGTAACTAGTAAGCGATGCATTGCATTCTATTTATTCTTCATAAAATGCGAATTTCAGGTAATCGGATAGTCTTCTAAGTTTATGAAACCCGAGTAACGTTAACCTGAAATTTCATACGCGTGCTTATTCCATATGAAAAGATTATTCTACTGACGAGTGACTCCACTTTAACTCTCGGATTACGAGGACTTCTACACAACTTTTGGAGAAATCAAAGATTACCTTAGCACTTGGGACTCTCATTATTACCTACTAGTTAAAGAAGGCAGTATTATTTGTAATTCATGAAATTCGCCGTGTATTCTGTCCTAATTATGTGTGTTTTTCGTTAAAGCAGTACGGGAAATTTTGTTCAACACAGTATCAAATAAAAATGATAATATTAGGCCTAAATTTGTAATGTGATTTGAAGAGTTAAATAAATTCCATATATTTATATACTTATTTTGAATGGTATTCTTATGAAGCAAAAAATATAAACACATGAGAATTCGAATTCTATTTTGGAATATGTTTATATACCCGGAAACCAAATGAAAATTTTACTTGTAAATTAGGAACGGTAAATATGTTTGACGGCTTAATTTGGCTCGTTATTATGTTCGGAAGCTTGAAGGTTATTTAATTAAGTTGATTAACGTTTTAGCTTCCGCTTTTATTCTCTTACACGGAGCATGCTTAACGTACAATTTTTATTCCGTTAAAAATCTCGGAAATCACCGAAGGGGAAGAGAGTTCATGGAGAATGGAAGACCAAAGGAAAACTCCGTTTACCAGAGAAATGCTTAATGCGTGTTTGTATTCCCTCAGTGAGAGGATGTTGCGTAAAACATGCCGCTATTGCTTGAAACGATGTTGATTATTGTTGAGTATTGTTATTCCAATACCTTTTATGTTTTTCAATCATAATTTTTCATTTGTCATTTGGTACAGAATAGAGAAAAATGTATCTTTCATTTATTTTTATCTTAGTTTTGTTCATGGCTGTTTTGATGTGGAAGCTACTGAGGTATGAGTAATGCTGAATAATGATAATGATTAAGGTCTCTCCTTTTTTAATGCAACGAAAAGTGTTACTTGTAGAGTCATTGTGTTTACTTATTAGGACTTGTTCCACTTATTCTTCTTGTTCCGCTTCTGTCTCAGTGAGGAAAACAATGGCAGACTACCTCACTCCTCATTTTCCCTAGTCGCCTAAGTCACCTCTCCAAAGCTTTATGCTGCTGATGGTGGAGGAATGAGGTTCAATCCAGCATTCGGGATGAAGACTGTACAGATATTTTCAACAATTCAGAATATTTTACCGGTTTAGCTTCTTAATTTATTTGTCTCAATATACTGGCTTTTTTGCACTGAATACCATTAGTCATTAAGAACACTAAATTACAGTAAATAATTAGCGCGGTCTCCGATGATCACCGACAAATCTTTAAAAGGAATTGATCGCTAAAACAGATCGTTTTCTCCACATATTATCAGATAAGCTATTAGGAAATAAAAAGGAACGTTATAATTTCCACACTTTAGTATGATTAGTTAATAAGATAGAATTTCTGCTAGGGTATATTAGGTAAAGTGGTAATTCACCACCTGCTATACGCCACTCTTCATCTACATACATGTGTACCCTGCAAGCCACGTTTGGCAAATGGAGAAGGAAAGCCACTGGTGGCTCTCGGGGATAAATCTAAATCTAAGAGCGGTGAAATTTGCTTCGAACTGTTATTCTAATCTATATTTACCCTCTTGCCATATACGTTCACGTTAGAGTATCTTTCATCAGTTATTTCACCGAAGCATACTGTTTTTGGAGGGAAATAAATAAACGAATTCTTAGCTTAATGCTTATATAGTATTATAATCTACCAAGTCGGCCTCGATTTTGTAGTATTTCTCCATTATAATGATTAAGGGAAAAAAACACTTCTATGGTTATCGCAATGATTTTAAAATACGACTATATTTTCGATCCTTAAGGTTATCATCAGGCTATTGTGATAATGGTAGAAGTGTTCTTTTTCTTATTCTTTACTCATATAGCATATTTTGTTGACTTACGAAGGACAGCCGTCATTTAAATTAAATCTCTGCATTCCGACTAAAAAGTAGCGAACAGATTGACGGACGTGAGAAATAAAATACCGAAAGGTCGAAAGGCGAAAACCTTTGCTAATTCTCTTGAAAATTTCCCTTGCAAAAAGCAAACATTCCTCCCCGAGGAAATGTTGACGGAATTAATCATTTACCATTACGTTCCGTACAAATTCGTTCGGGGGGAAATAATCCGGAATGTGCGTGAAGCAGAATTTTTTCCGTCACACGTCAAAAAGGAAACAAATTCTTCAAACAAGCCGCACGTACAAGTGCGTGGCGATGAAATTCTTCTCTGCGCGGATTTTTTTCGACAACTTGCCTCCTCATTAGGCATTCGCTGCTTGTTCGCCTCCCGTACAGAGCTACAGCTAGCCGACGGCGCGATTCCAGTAATAACGAGAGTGGGAAATGGAGGCTAAAGCGCAGGTTGTTCTGTATCTATCTGCGACTCATCCGACGCAGAAACGGAAATTACCAATGCAGATGGAGCGGATAGAGAGAGGAAAGGGAAAGGGGCTCTTCAAAATGCCAGCAGCGCCACTAGGTTCATTTTATCGCTTCAAATAGGGTCTCGCGTTGAAAAGATTACTACCGCGAAATCCCCATTTCCTGATCCGCATCCAAGGATTACGATTTATCAATTTGAACCTACTGTAATCTAGAAACCTTTGTACTTGTAAAATACAAAAGATTCCTATATCTATGCGAGTAATTGAGTTTTACAATACAATGATAACGTTTTTTTTTGGGCGAAATTGGGACTAGTAGTACCCTCTTTCATTCAACCCTTGTCAGAATTTGGCACAAAAATCAATAGTATAAATTGATATAGAATTTTAACTTAGAATACATACAAGCTCAAGTTTTATTGCTCTGACAAGGAGAGTTCGATACATATGCCTCTCCAGTTTTGATGAAATATGGTAGGATGACAGTCTTCAAAATACCATTCTCTAATCACTCCCTTTTGATTGTTGAAATGTGATAGCTTCAGTAAAAATAACATTTTTTTTTTTAATATGCATAAAATTGAAAAAACTCTCTGACTACTTGAAGCAGCATTACCGTTTAGCGAATCAAAAAAGGATAACCATGGTTAATTTATGTCTAAATAAATTTCAATAGCAAGTATGAGTATTGTGTATTATTACGAATATACTTTAAAATATGTACATAATGGTATTCGATTTGACGAAGATGAAGCACCATTGCTGTTGGGAAAGGTCGGTTAACCTTTCCTTTCTATGCTTCATTCCCATTGGAAATGATTTGTCAACTCGATTTTCTACTAAATTTATTTACTAAACAAGAAGTTAACACGTGAAATATGCTTTCGTTTATTATTTCATCCCATGAAATTATTACTTTTAAAAATGTTCTACTTTTTTGTGATCGAGAATGGCAATTCATCGATAGTCTTTTAGTCAATAGAATGTAGCTAATATTAGTAAATTCCTAAACACATACTATAATCTATATTTTAGCAATCGAAAAAGAATACGTCAAGTTATCCTCCTTTTAAGTAGATAATTATCCTTTTAAGTAGATAATGTGAAAGTGTATGCGGATATTTAAATTTCTCTTTGATTCAGTTTTCAGTAAAAACGTGTCATAATTTGGAATGATATTCATTCAAATAAAACTTTATTTCTTCATATTCGCCGTTTATTTCGGCAGTCCTTAAATATGATGTCATAATTAATTGGTAATTGACTGGTTGTCTTTCTGAAAACTGAAAAAGCTGCTCTAAAATATTACCTTCTTATATTTCAGAGAGCTTTACATCGTTTTATTTTAATTTTTTTATTGGAGTTATCTAAAAGAAGTATTTATTATTCTCGCGAATTAATCGAAAAGCTGTCATCCATTGACCTTTACTCCTTATAAATTCATTTCCTAGCTATATTTTACTTTCATCAAGGTATTATATATTTAACCAGGGATACACGACGGTCAACATTGTTATCATGTGAACAATTATTTATTTGTTATGCCTTAAACTTCGATGGAAGCTACTTCTACTAAATATTTAAGGCTGTTACTTCGAATAACTATTCTCGGTAGAGATTAAATTAAATGGTATCCAAATCCAGACATTAAAGAGAATTGAACAAAAACTCGCATTCCAAAACTAAAATATTTTAACTAAATACAATTTTATTTTACCAGCAGGTTTCACTTTCGATGAGATATTTGCACTT
>KZ308288.1:742724-783991 GCA_000376725.2 Ladona fulva | reverse complement strand
CTTTTTTTCCGCGAACGATACGCGATAATAATAAATTAAAGAAGTAATTCTACTCTTGGTGTTTACACCCCCTGCCACATGCCGGAAGGCGGCTTGCAGGGTACTTATGTAGATGTAGATGTAGAATATTGCATGCATTTTCTAGTTTCTCATATATATCTAGTGGAATTCGGATGAGCTTCTAGTTTGAAACTTTGGCCTCACCCTTCACTTGTTCTATGTGCATATATTCCCTACGCTGTGGAAGCCTTTCGCTCATTAAATATCTTTGAAAGGAATTCCACGTGCTTTTTATGCTACGGCTCCTGAATCGCCACTTTCGACGAGATTCTCCGTTTCTCCGCCAGGTACCGCCCCCTCGGCTAAACAACCAAATTTGTCGTGGACGCTCTTGCCGCTCCGTAAATTTTTTTAAAAACCCTAGAGGACATTTTGTTGAACGACGATACGGACTCTCATTTTTACAGTTTTGGAAATTCCGGGGCCCATTTAATGGAGTGCTCTCTTAACGACGAGATTTTTTCGCATCAAGCTAAGCAGATAATAACGAGATTTTTTGAAATGGGGAGACGGCGTTTTATGGGGCCCTAAAGTGACTGCCGCGGAAGTTTTGTCCGCCGAATAAAACGCGGAAGTAAAATTTAGGGTGCGGTGGTCGTGATTAAAAATGCATCCCGCGTGAATGCTATTCCGCCCCAGAGTAAAGCCAATCCTTCCAACGTGCGCTATTTTTCTAGGTTCCAGTTTACTTGCGTCGTAAGGGAATCTAAGGAGAGATACGGAGTGTTTAATGCTTCCAGAAGGTCTGAAATAGCTCTTAATTGTGAAGTGAAATTCAGTTTCGGAAAAATGATGGAATTATGTGAAAATTAAAAGAAACAGTCTTTCAAGCCACCAACAGCCTCACCAAGACCTATACTGCGTCTGAAAGGGAAAGCCGTAACTCTACGAATCTATAATACTACGGTAAACTTAAAGGATATGCTCCAGGGATTAGGAATCACTCTAACTGCTGTGCAGAGTGAAAAAGAGGTTTAGGAAGGAGATTGAATTGAGAGAAACTGGAAATGACGAAAACTAGAAGTAAGTATACCGTGTAACAGCAAGCCTAACTTCTGCTAATCAAGACATAATTTCTATTTTAAACTATTATCACTCATGCATTGCATGAAGTTATGTGCAGTTCTGCTTTAAAACATATCAAACAGTGTTAATCACGTAGAAAGGTTCAACCAAATTACTCGATTTATAGACTCCCGGATAGCCGAGTGGGCAACGCGTTCGACTTCGGTGAAAGCGGTCCCGGGTTCGATTTTCGGTGCGACCTGCGTGAGAAATAGTCTCAGCTGTTGAAATACTTTAAACGGCACTTACTACTATTGCTTCCTATCATTTATATGAAGGATTTAAGGGAATGGCTATATTTTGGCTGGAAAATAAATTCAAAGTGGCCACTAATGCTCGCAAATGAAGAAAGCTTTTGATAGGAAAGAAAATATGCATGAAAATGCACTTTAGATGATTGCAAGGGGAAGTAGATTGAAATTATTATACATCATTATGAATTCAGTAATACTTTTATTGTCTATTAAGGTATTGTCATTAGGTTTTCAAATATTAAATTCTTTTAACCACGATTAATAAAGAGTGACATATAAGAAATATTTATTTTGGCTGACAGTAAAAAAAACACTCTACTGAACATCAGCTGGAAATTTTCTAATAGGGCATTGTATTCTTCACTACATGGAACCGTTCTAGTAAAAGTTTGTAGGGAGGGTTATATGTTTGCGTCATGAGTCATACATTAAAGGTTTTTTTCCGATGCTAAATTTACGTAACTAATTCATATTTAATATTTACTTCCTTAGTTATAAGTATCTATGCGGTTTCTCTATAAAAATTTAAATGTAAAACCGATCGAAAACCAGAAAGACGAGTCAAATTCAAAACTTCAAACTGCAAGAAACGCAAATTCCAATTTGCGAATGATGATTGATGAGTACTGATAGGGTGAAGCAAGAAAGCTTAGAGGTCATTTAATCATCGCGAACCTCGATACCACCGTAGTGTATATATTGAAGGTTGCTCTTTCTAAAATGACTTCGAGGATAAACAAGGGGATTATAGTTTGATTAGGCAACGATGCGAAAAACCGACAAAGAAGAATGTTGTAATTTTCATTTTTTGCGTGCATCGGGGAAACCGAGTAAGAAGCCTCGATTCCATTGATGTATTGTTTATTATCGCGTATCTGGTATTAAATGCTGAATATTATGAAAAAGGTGTGTTATGGCGTATGGTGTATGAAAAAGGCTTGAATGATGAATCCTGAATTCGGGTTTCGGGACAAAAGAGGGAGTCCGTAAAGTGAAGTACAACTGCCTCAGTCGACAGTATTTGAGCACAGTGGGTTATGCAGTTGGTTTTCGTCGAAGACAGTCGCTTCTTGTATGTGAATCCTTATTGTAGGAAATTTGGTTTACTCTTTTTTATGTTTTATGCTACTACGATGAAGAAATAGGGGAAGATTAACATGCATTTTTGGACTGTTTCCCAGTTACTGTGATTCGAAGAAAAGGAAAATCCTGTTTTGTGTAGATTTTTTTTTTCATAAAATATATCTTTGTGTATTTCTCATTAGCATAAGGAATCTTTTGCTATCCGGATGAAATTTTGAGGTGATTAAGGACTCCTCATTTCCATAAACAAAGGTCATCCGCTCGCAGAGGATTAAGTTTCTGTCCTCCTGCAAAGTGCATTACTCGCTCTTGAATGTAATTCTCCGCCAATGAGACGGAGATTAGGGTTTTTTGGCCTCTTAGAGCTGCAAACGACCGCTACACGATTTCATGGCGTATTCTTCTCAACTCAAATCCCCCGCTAATCTTCGTGATTAGCTATTTGACTGCCGGGCTAAAGCCTTCCGGAGAGTACATTTGATGAGATTCTTAATGCGCTGATTTTCAAACAAAGCAGATGTTACTTTATGTAGACCTAGCGTTTGAAGTGTTCTTCAAAATCTGCATCGCATCATCATTGGAATACACCGAATGCCTGAGTATTATTGCAGCTTCAATTGGAAGTTTGATTAAGTAATCCGTTGATAATATTTCTTCCTCTGCATTTATTCGCAGCATAATATTTGACTCCGAACTCTAAGTTAATAAGTTATATATTTTGCATTATAAATAGTTTTGGGATAAGGAGATGTAAAAATATCAAACATACATTTTTAAGAGTAGCTGGAATATTAATTATTTATTTTACTTTTATGACAACTGAAATTAAGAATAAAGTCAACAGTTAAGGTTCAAATTTATATATTTCGTGAAGTGTAGATAAAGCCATAAAATAGTGTCATAAACTGTTAAATTTTGAAGTTATCATTTTAGTCTTTTACTACAACTTTCAATTTCAAGGAGAAATAGGATTATAAGAAAAAGTTAATGAAATATAAATATTATAAGAAGCGAATCAGAAATTAAATTTGTCAAATGTAGGTTTCAAGTTCAAAGAAGAGTGAGTGAGTTTCTGATTCTATGGCGTGTAGAGCCTGTCAACCAGACTTATGAAAAAGTTAAATACCTTGAAAACTTTTTTTTTGTAAATCAGTACAATGCATTACTTCTTCTGGATATTCTGGGCTGGACCTCTAGATGTTCTGGGCTGAAACCGATAATAGTTGGATGAGATATTAATTTTTCTGTATCGTCTAGTTGATGGGCTCTATACACCAAACATTTGCAACTCATTCATATATTTTATTATCCGGACGCAAAAGTACTACCGATTCGGATGTCCGGGAGGTGGTGGCATTACAGAGGTCCATCATGAAGAAAACAAATAACCCCCTGCAGTTCGCAACCTACAACTGCCGCAGCTTGAAGAGCGAAGATCGACTCCTGGAATTGCTCCATGAAGCAGAGAAGATAAAGTGGGATGTCATCGGACTCAGTGAAGTAAGAAGAAAATCAGAAGAACTGGTTACGCTTATGTAACAGTTCTTCTAATAACCTACGCACATATTCTAGTATAGGGGAACAAAGGATGGAAGACTTGGAGGAGTTGACTTCTTGATTAACAAGAAATGGAAAAATAATGTGGAGAAAATAGAAAGTGTATCTGACAGAATATATAAGCTCATCCTCAGGATGAATAAGCGTTGCTCTGCTCAGATCATCCAAGTTTATGCATCAACAGCAGCAAGCAGCGAAGAGGAAATAGAAATTTTCTACCAGACTCTCGGCTTGGAACATTACAAGGAAGATCACTATTATAAAATCATCATGGGCGATTTAACGCTCGCGTAGGTAAGCAGGAAGCAGATGATGCTGTCACAGGAAAACATGGACTAGGACAGAGAAATGAACGAGGTCACCGCCTGGTAGAATTTGCAGAGTGCACCAATATCTACATAACTAATACAGTAGTAGTAGTGTTGTTAAAAGTGCTTCAACAGCTTAGGTCATTTCGCACATGGGCCCCCACCGGGAATCGAACCCGGGAACGCTTTCGCTGGAGTCGAACGCGTTTCCCACTTGGATAACCGGGAGCCCCTTAACGAATACATAATTCAAGAAGAATCCTACAAATAAGTGTACTTGGAGAGGTCATAATGGAGTAAAAAATGAAATATACTACATATTGGTTAACAAACTCTACACAGTTACTAATTGTGAAGTACTAAACAACTTCAACACCGGAAGTGACCATAGGATAGTTAGATGATGCAGAATGAAGATTAACGTCAGAATGGAGCGAAAGAAGTTCGTCTATGCCGGTATATGCTTGGAATCACGAGAAGAGACAGGAAACGCAGTATCAGGGTGAGGATAATGACAGGAGTGACTGTCACCACAGTTAAGGTAAGATCACTGTAATGGATGTGGGGGAGAAGGCCATGTTGCAAGGAGAAACGACAACCGATGGATATCAGCAGTTCTCAACTGGACACCAATAGATGTGAAGGGACCAAGAAGAAGACCAAAGGACCTATGGGACAGAGACATCATTCAGTATGTAGGGGTAAAATGGCAACGAGAAGCTCAGAAAAGAGAGAATTGGAAAGCGCTTTGGGAGGCCTACATCCGACGTCGGATTGAAAATGGCTGATGATCGTATATATACTATATAGTAGTATAGTAGTTTGTTAAACACTGATTTTTTATCAACGAATAAAAAAGAATAATTGGAAAATTGCTTTACGTATTTAGTAGCATTTATTTTTATAAAAGGAACATTTACAACTTTAAGCCGCATAAAAATGTTCCATTCAAAATTATATCAATTGATATGCGCTCTAGGTTCCCTATGATCCAAATCTTGTGAGAGTTATTGAGGAAGACGTTTTGAGGAAAGACAACTCGAAACTCGAGAAAGTTTTCGCAACCGATTTCCATCTTCTCAAGATCTTTATTTTCCCGTGAAAATGTCTTGGCATATTTTCAAAAGCTTAATTTCGGCCATTTATGAAATTCCAAGGAAAGTTTCCCGCATTCCTCGGAACTTCTCTCTACTGAATTACCACTTCAATTGGCTTTCGACTCCCTAAAGGAAGCGCCGTCGAGTACTCGGAAACATGTACCAATTTAGAATGATATCTTGCTAATACCTTTCTAGTTAACTAGACATCTTTGCATGCCTGTAATTAATCGAGAATATGAAGAGAATGAAGTTCCTTGAAGTATATTGCTTTTTCGCTTCAATTCGCTCGATGGAGTTCATCCGCCTTCATAAGGAAAAGATGATCGCACTCCGTAATAAAGCAGTATATTGAAACGTCAATGAATCGCAATCTCAGTAATATTCAAGATTTTTCTTCAGATGAATTTTTATGATTCTTACATAGTAAGTGATAGAACAGAGATCGATCCCAATAACATATTCTGAATAGAAGCACCCACACAAGTAAGCTAAAAGGAAACAAATATTCATACGTAATTTAGTTTTCTACCTTTCGGTCGGTTCATGTGCCTAAATATTCCAAATTCAATGCCCTTACTTTCGTTTTTTCGCTGCTTAACCCACTCTTTGTGTCACCTAGCATATTTTGGTTTTATATTCTCCTCTCTTTTCTCTTGGACTTTAACCTGAAGTACATTTTTCAGTAATTGCTCTCCTCTCAATATTTGGCCCACCTATTTCCTCAGTGAATATTCAATTTTTTGCATTCAAATCCTCTCTTCCCCGACCATCTCCAGTAACTCTGCGTATGTTTTTCTATCGACTCTACTTCATTTCTTCACTCCATTTCTTCTCCTCTCAATATTTCCTCTGCCGACGTTTAATTACTTCAATTAAAACCCTCTCTTCTCTTACTATCTCTAGTACTTCTATGCTTGTTTTCCTATCGACCCAACTTAGCCTTTCCATTCTACACCATATCCACATCTCGGTGTCTTCAAAACTTTTGTTGTACTCCTTTTTAAAGGTTCATGTATCATATTCATACAGCAGTACACTCCACATCAAGGATTTTACCAATCTTTTCCTGATTAATCTATCAAGATCTCTAGTCATCTGCTCCCTTCGCTTCACGAAGGCTTCCATGGCCAATGTTACTCTTTTTCGAGCCTCATCTGTATACCTCCTATCCCAAGTGGTAACCCAACCTATTTATGAGCAATTATTTACCTGTTATAGTTTTCCACATTTACCTCATTCGTTAACATAGAATTCATTCCTTTGACAAATCTAATTACTTTGAATAGCTGAATAGCCAGGTAAATAAATGCCATTTTAGCCTTTTCCCTAGTTAAGGTTTAAGAATATTTAGAAATCAATCAAATGTTTTGCCTGCTCGAAGCATTTTCTATAGAACAGAATGAAACTTTCCAATCAAAATTCGAGCTATGAAATAAATATTTAGATGATGATACAAAATTTTGCTGAACATACTGAATGTTTTTCACGTAAGAAATTTAGTGGAGGAGAGAATTTTAAAAATCTATTTCGATACCAAAAATGTCCGAAGGTTCTCAAAGTCGTTCTGGAGTCACTTCACTTGACTTATTTTTCAATATCCATTTTTTCCTTCAGCTAAAATAATATTGCGTTTCACGCTATTTTCAGGCATATAGGGATTTTAATAACTCTTCCTCAAAATCCGAACTAAAGATTAGACTATTATCAAATCATTGTAGGGATGTAAAGGAGAGACTGAAGCACATTTCCTAATTTTCTTCTTCATTTTTTAAAATCACTCATTCTCTTTTTCTAGGTAAATTTTAGTTTTATTGGAGAAGAGAGAACACAATTCTGTAATTTCCACACTTATTTTAGAAAAATAGTTCCGCTAGTGAGCTAGAATCATCAGGACTAAGGATGCTAGCACAAAATTGCCCTAAATTGCACAAAATTGCTGCGATGTCAGTGTAATATTATTGTAGCTATGGAGTCACTGATCTCAAATTTACTGAAAAGTGTTTCCTTTTAACTTATGAACTCATAATCCTGCGCAATCGAAGCTATTTGCAAAATAAAAGCAACTATCATTTGCTAAGCAACGTTAACATTCATATATACGCCCTTCCTTTGCTTAATTATTTTAATAGAGAGAAAGTAACTCTGCCCGATGTTAGAATGAAAGAAAATGCTCGGAACGGCTCCCGGCGGCTGCGGAAAATTGGCTCCGCGCTGAAATACAGAAAGAATGCAAACTTAGTCTTGAGCTTTTGGTGGCTGGCGACAGACCCTGAAGCATATCGCAGCGAACGTTAGGATTTTCCCCTATTGTATTAAGTCAGCCTTTCTCTTTTCTACTCGTAAATTTTAGTCGCATAGATAAACCACCGAAGAACTTCTTTGCTTCGTAATAGACTCGCGTGTTGTTTGTAATACACTATACTTACGAATAAGCTTCTAAATTTAGGAAAATCTTACTCTCTAGCGGTGAGCTTTAATTACCTCGAATACTGGCTTCGAGATACAATTCTGTGCACGAAAAAACGCCTTCATAGAGATGAAAATTTCTAATATTTTGCAAATAATATTTCAGAGAATTGAACACAGGTATAGGATTACCTGGAAACTAACTTAGCATATGCTTTTGTTCTGACGAAAAATTAGGAAATAAATCATAAGTGGTGGATGAAGACATTGTAGTAATGGAACCGTGGTGATTGGAATTAAGTATCTTTATATTTCCAAATTTCCTTGGTTTATCACCTTCTGGTAAATGTTTTTGAGTCAACCTTGTGGAATGCTACTTCAAGGGTCAATGTCCACCGTTGAAACATCTATATAAGGCTGATATTGTTTATTGAATCTAAATTATATATTTTAGGCACCTATGAAAAACATTTAGTGCAAATATTGATTCATGATTCAAATTTTTATAAATTTCCACAAATATATATGTACCACTTTTTATTTCTGTTTTCTTAACATTTAATTTTTTCTCTTGACAAATATTCAATTCCATAATAAAGAAAGTGTGTTCACATTCTTGAATAAAGAGAAAGCAAAAGTACCTTTCTCTTATAAGGAAAAGGGTGAAAGTAATTTTACGACGTTTAGGCGTGCAACTGGGAAAAATCCCAAGGAAAAACGGCCATGAAAAAAGTCTGGCAGGACCAGGACCCAGGTTTTGGGAGCCCTTGCATAAAAATACGTGTGTCCTGGTCCTTTCACACTTTTTTCATGTCCGATTTTCCTTCGGTACTTTCTCTTATTTTTGTAGTAGATTGTGATATTACTTGGCAGTGATTTGGACCAATAAGTAAAGACATCATTTGTTACGAATGCTAAATCATTGATGTATTGTTTCGTACAAGCGAAAAGTTATTATCTTAGAGTTGGATAGTCCTCTTGTATTTAAATTTGTCGAACATCGTATTGGTCATAAATACTGTGATGAAATTTAGACGGGTTAGAATATTTTATTTTTGTACATACTTTAATTAATACACATTTAATGATGGGAAAGTTTCCCTCGGGCATCTCTTATGCAGTCTACATTTGAGAGAGTTTCCGATACCATACTTTATGTCACTTCGCCTTTTACTTTCAAAATCATATAGAGTTTACTTTCCATTCGACGTCACGAAAATAATTGCAACAGTTTGCCGTATAGAGAGCGGTTTTAGAAAGGTCAGTTAAGTTTTCAAGGCAGCAAACAGCCGCAGGTCACAGAACACGCACTGATCCCTTCTGGAGACCACCGTAGGCCACCGAACTGCTACGGTTTCACTGCCATCTTTCCGCTGCTCTTGACCCGGGTTTTTTTTCTTCTTCGGACCCCATGTAACTTTCCCGCAGGCAGGGAAGGAACTTTGCTGGGTGCCGAATTTTCCACGCTTGAAACTTTCGTCAGGACCGGTAATTTTTATGAAGTTATTGTTAACATTAGCTCCCCAATTAGTCATGCTTTTGACGCTCAAGGCTAGAGTCATTCATTTGATTCCTGATTTAGGTCTGGATCTTAAACGTCGACCACGATACGTTACGGTTACGAAATACCTGCCTAAAGTAGTAGTAATCGTTATTTAGGAATATACTTGTAGATATCATAGGTTTGAATTAATGTGAAGGATAATGACATCACTGCCTATCGATGTAACGAGGATTTAGTTCGTACGATATATTGGGAGATAACCTATTCATCGCGTTTATCAAATTTCATACCAAAAGAATGACTCTATATTGCAACTCGTCCATTTAATTTCCATATGACCGACTTTTTATCGTTTCTTACATTGAAAGTCGTCATAAGTTTGCATTTGCTAATCAAATAAACTTTAAGCCAGTTAGCTCAAACTATTTAATTATGTAAACTCATATGTATATGAAAGAATAGTAAAACTTATGAATAAAACATAACCGCCATTTAAAAGACACTATGATAATTTTAATTTCGATTAAGACCCCTAAGATTAAGATCATAGACGCTGGTACGTGTAGGAATTTTGTGGGAATATTTTTTTCTGTGGACGCTAAAACGTTTTTGTGTTAACCGTGCCGTGTTAAAGAAAATAATTAAAAATGGAAAGTTTTAGGAGAACCGTGTTAGTGTTCAGGAAGTTTTCTTGGGTTCTCAACCGGGTCAAGATGTTGGATGGCTCCGACGTTTCGGCAGCAACCACTGCTGCCATTTTCAAAGATGACCGTGTTCTGAGACTTCGCCTTTATCGGTATTTAGTTTACCCGCTTTCGAGTTAACCTGTTTTCACCAAATTTGTAACAAATGGCCCTAACTACCTACCTTCTCGGTGATATTCTTGTAAGCAAAGAACTGCCATGATAATAATAAACATAAAGGACTAAAATCCACCCGTGATGTATCAGTTATGCAAATCTATAATTGTTTAATCCGACGAAGTTGGTTGCTATAGTTAATTATCCAATGGCATATCATATAGAAACATATGTTTACACCTCTATTGGTAGTGCCGTTCTGGGTTCTTTATTTATTTATCCAGCTGGTTGGTTCTGCTGATATACGTGACAGTCTATCAGCGAAGGCCTTTTGGATTCTCCTTCGTACCCAATATATGTGATTAATAGCAAACTCAGTTCTCTCAAATATATCCCAAAAGAAGGGGATATGAGAAACGTTCATAACCTTACTTAGAATAATATCAAAATATAGTTAAATAAATGCCATTTTCATGACCTAGAAGTGAAAAGATGGTTCGGATAACAAACACACACACACATGATATACTCTGAAAATAGTAAACACAACCAATAAATGGATATGAGATAAAAAACATTACTAAAGTACGAAGAAAAATTCTATGATCATTAAGGTAAATGAAAAAAAAATAACCTGTGGAAAAATTACACCTGTGGAAAAGAGTAATAGTAATTTTATTTATAAGATCGTTTTCATATGGATTTCCACAAGATCAAGCCTGCCACAATCGATTTTACAGTATAGAGCTTTTGCAATACAAGAGTAATTCGTGATAAGTGATATTCGTCATAGTAACCAATATTCACCAAAATTTCACTATACGTATTAGAAGTTAATAATATCTGAGCCACATAAATAATAAAATAAACACATAAAGATCATAAATCAATAATATAATTATAACTATTTTTAAATACACAATTTGACTAAGAATTATATGTTCGTTCAATTCTACCCTCAATTTAAACATGAAAATTCAAGTATGAGAAGAGTAAAGCATAGAGCCGTTGATTTCCACTTAAGATTAACATCGCATAAATAATAGTGGATTCCTTTCCGTCATTTTCGCACTGTAATTGAAAACATCTATCGGTTAAGAAGGATTGAGCATGACCTAATTGTCCTTTTCCTGGCCTCATATCTCCGCGCAAGCATTCATTTCAATTAAAACACTCGACTGAAGGGCCTAATTTCCAAAGCACGATCCACCACATCGTAATTCGTTCACAGGGCTCGAGGAATAAATCCAAAGGTCACGACGGAGCAACTTTAATTTAATTGCCTATTTTCGAACTCTCCGTAGCCGAAATCTTTTATTGCGATTAAAACGTTTAAAGGGATTTCTCCGTTAAAATTTGCTTCACAAATAGAACGAGTTTAATTAATGCAGATCTCGTACCATTTCGCAGATTTTCCTTACAATGGCAAAATTTATGATCCGATTTCAGTAAGAAATTGCAAGATTGAATGGTCGATCTATTTCCTCCATCGCACACGAATTCCAGATATCATTAATTGCTAACACTTTTGAATTGGAACTACGTTATTAATCTCTGTGTATTAATTTAGCAGTTGATAGAATATTTCTGTGGAAATATTCTATTAGCTTTTCCGCGCAGAAGAACATTTTCATTTTTTTTATTTTTGCAAATTATTTGCACACAGGTTGCTATTTTAATTCTTGCCCCAAAGTTTTCGTAAAGTTGTTGCCGCCAATTTCTTCCGCTCTAGGAAATGTAAGCGTTAGGCAATGAAATAAGCAACGGATATCTTTATTTCTCCAAAAGATTATGGATTACCACAAAATTAAGAATGGCATCGGAGCAGTGCCTATCTGCCGCCCGGGTGCGAACATAATTTGCTGCCCTTTAAAATTACATACCAAAACCACACATTTCCTGCTCTGCAGGTTAAAATTATTTTGTAAGACTTTGTAAAACCAGTGCTTTATGACTTCTTTCCCCAGCTGACATTGGTCAAAAACTTCAGTAACATTTACTTATGCGTATTTCGTATGACATTGTGAATTTTCGTCATAATTTCATAGCTCAAATTACTTTTGTGTATCATACATATCATCAGCAATAGTCTCCGATCGTGTCAATAAAAGAAGCAAAGCTTTTTGTAAAATTGGGACAGACGTCGATCAAAACTAGTAAATATATATTCAAAATCCTAAAGAAGATTTATTCTTGGTACCAGAAAATCTTTTATTGATTCAGATTCTCCCATTAAATCCACTGCAAAAATATTCTTTCGTAGTGTTGAATATCCATAATTCCTATCTGTAAATGTTTGCAAATCTTTAATTTCATTTTATAATCTCTCCTAAAATTCGTGTGCATTACATAGAAAACAACAAATAATATATTTATAAATTCTTCAAGGGTTGTCAGCCGGGTTAATTCGGTGATTACCACCGACGCGTCGGGCGTTAACAGGGCGATTACGTGTGGCAATCCCCACTAAAATTTGTCTTACAGTTTATTGAGCTCAATGTAAAAATATTACTCGGATTTCTCAGAGAGGTAATGGGAACGTTGGAAACTTCTTTTTATATCCTATCTTTTAATTGTCAGATCTTAGTTTAGTTTTTATGGAAATTCAAGTTGTAGAACACAATGAAATCTAAAGACCGGGCAAACGAAGCTGAAGTCTTTGAGAGTAATAATAGGAAAATAAAACATTAACCCAATCATAATCCAACCGTTTGAGAGTTTAATATCTACAAGGACAATACTTTTACATTACGTTACATCCAAGAAAGTGAATCAAAAGATATAAGGATAGTATATATCTCTACAACAAAAGAATTTGACGGAAAGAATCAAAGGATCGTAGTACAAATTACATTGCTCCACGCTCAATAAAAGAATTTTACCACAACACATAACATTTTCATTGACAGTAAGAAAACATTTAGACGTACGTCATCATCATCTTCCATATTTCCAGATGTAAAGAAACGGTCCAACCTAAAGCTGTAACCATCTCATCAGTTTTCTCATAACAAAGAGATTCATACCGCCAACGTTTTGAAGAAATTGTTATTTTAATTAGTTTCGTTAAAATATTTCGATAAATAAATGTACCAGCAAGCTGAGAGCATGTTACACCTAAAGATATTGAAAAACGGCAACTTACTCTGTAAGGCGTAGATATTGTACACAACTCATAATAGACAATAAACTTTAAAAATATAAATTGTAATCAGAAGATTCATAAAATTAAAATTAAGTGAGAATGTAAAATAAATCAATTAACAAGAACTATAAAGTTCAATTCTTTTTTTTTTCTTTCAAGTACAAATATGCCTTAGAAACTAGTGTAAAGTTGCTGCGATGTCATAAAATAATATTATTATTGTCATTTCACTTGATTAAGTAATATACATATGATATATGAAAACATACGAGCATACGATACATTAATTCTAGGAAAAATATTTTAATAAATGCTCTAGAAGGAGAGCAAAGTAGAGGGTTTATGTCACGCCATTACTCACAAGTAAATGGCATGAGAAAATATCATTATATTAAGAGTAATTTTTTTTTGAAATTCTAACAGTTATCATTTTCAATACTAAAGAGGTGGATGTCAGTATTTCTAATTAAATAATAAATTGATAATTGTAAATAAACAAATAATGTACTCTGAGTTGCATTGGATAATTATTTATCCTTTTACTCCGCTAATATGTGAGATAAAAAGGTCCTAGTAGGGTCTAAAATTACTGTGGAATAAGTTCATAACTTTTAAAGCCGGAATATAACATGATAATAGCTAAAAGATCATAATAAGACTGCCGAATAGGCAACGTAACAGAATTCTTAGTGACCGTGGCGCTCAGCCGGGCCATGCCGCGGGATCGAAAAAACCATCGCAATCCCAGGGTAGCAGGTGAATCGAAACAGTTTCTTCACATTCTATATTAAAAGACCGTAGGCATTGACGTGGTATAAGAGGCTTGTTAGTTTGGCGCCGTTTTCCTAGTTGCTTTCCTCACTTTATCTCAAAAATTGGCCGAAAAAGGTGTCCGCCATTTTGTTGCGTATAATGAGCAGAGATCCATATTTGAGCACAAACCTATAACGAATCAAAAGATCAGAGACCGTACTAAAATATGGCATAATCGTTTTTTCTAATTGTTTCCATTAATCACGTCTGCATCGCAGCAAACTTGAATGTTTTTCAGAAAAGTCCGAGAACATTCTTTTCTGTGAAAATTTCCCAAGTTTGACACCCTGTATCTTTTTTACGCGCAGGAAAATCGAAAAATAAAAGGCAGAACAACAAAATTCAATCTATTCTGAATATCTATGCGAAGATTCACGTTCCTCACTCTAAAAAACCATTTTTGGTCTCTTGGCCAGCTTTTTTCGATTCTAGCCCACTGTGCGACGTTTCGGCCGCGAACTCGTCAGCCATCCTCAGGAACTCAGATCTCAATGAGAGCGGACCAATCAAAACGCGCCGTTACGCATATAAGCGAAAGATGCCATTGGCAAATATATATAAGGACGATCTAAACCTAACTTCGACACCCTACGAATAATATAGTTGCAATAATAATGGTTGGCTAAGTTTCTGTTGACGCCCTTTTTCTGCTGCCCGGGTGCGAGTCACCCATTTAGGTAGCTTCGATGGAATGCAAAAGATTAACTTAATGTTGACACGATGGTATTCCTTGTTCAACAACGTCAAGTAATTTACTTTCACTAAATACTTACCACTACTTAAGAAAAAAGGAATATATATGGAATATCTGATGTTGAATCTATCAACCTTTTTTGCGTTTCTAGAGTTTACAAAATATGGCACGTCTTAGAAATGCTACCTAAAATGCATTATCGTAAAGCAGGTGTTGTAGAGAAAAGTGACTTAAATTATAACGTTTTTAGCTAATATTTAGTTTTTTCCGTGGCCGTTAACCTTCTATTCGTGAGCAATAATCATATATGTCCGAACACTTCGGGACGCGTTCCAAGTCATGTAGCTGAAGTCTTATAATGTCGTTATAATGTTTTCTCCCTTCACGACTTCCAAAATTTGGGTTCGTCTTAGACTCAAGAATGTATTATATATGGAAATTAATAACGTTTTAAAAATATCCTAAGGTTTCTCTTAACTTCCATCGTACAAGACATTGAAAATTAGTATAGAAAACATTGCACCAAGTTCTCACTGCCTAAATATAACTTAAATGAAAGGATAAATTACTCAAGTTCAGAACTTCAACTTGGCTGGAATGACTGCTCCAGCAAATGCAGAATTCTGCGGATTGAGTGAAATTCGGTTCCCTCTGAGTCGAAAGGGAAGGGAATAGGACCTTGTATGAATAAGTAATAAGTGATGGAGGATCTGCGTGTTATTAGGTCTTTGGGTGTTGAGTTTTCTTTGAGAGCGGGGATGAGTTTAGTAGAGCGGAGCCTATTTAAGCATCGCCCTGCGGGTACTGAACTCTTGTAAACATCTCGCACGTTAGCTTCAGGGGAGAGGAGCTAGATGAATCGACGACCTCCATTTTCGCGTATGTACCACTGCCTGAATCACGTGACTCTCAGCGGTTACCCACTTAATGTATGTGCATCTACAGGAATCATTTTCAGAACGTTTCTCTGAAGTTAGCCCAATGTATGTATCGGTTTATAACATTGTTACCCCACCAAGGATGCGATAATTATAAATGCGAGGAGATAAGATATAAACCTGGTCGTAACCAGATTACACTACGTCATAATACCAGGTGATAGAATCTGGAGATGCTCACTTTTGACCATTATATCGAAAGTGAGTATTATCACAGAATCACGGTAAGCGGTGACATATTTTTTATATACAGTGGTACCTCGACTTACGAACTTAATTCGCTCCAGACAGGAGTCCGTGTCTCAACAAGTTCGAATCTGTATACCCAGCTCTCCATTCTATCTTAATAAATCTATTAATACCTTCTCTCTTGGAAATTTAAAAGAGTTTATGACCGTCCCAGTCATGTCGCTATTTTTCACACTTGTTTTTCCTTGTTATTTATACATCTGCAGGTTGCAATATGATCCCTTAGAGAAAAATGAATTTGGTCGTAATCATTCAAACAATATTTGGTTATTTGCAGTTTTACAAGTAAAACCTTCAAGCAGTTATAAAAATGTAGCAAAAGAGGACTTACCTATGACCGATCTCTTTGGTCGACCTCTATCACTAACAGCATTTTTTCTTCTGAAAATGGAAAAACGTAAACGAAACAGAGAATTTCGAGGCTACTTGTTTGATATCCGAACAGATTTTAAGTACTGACACAGCGAGATCATTTTATGAATCTTTCCTGCCTAAATTCCCACACATTGGTAGAATAGTTGGCTTAAATATTGTACATAAAATGAACACTACATAAGCCTTGTGCGAGTAGCATGTCTCCCGGAAATGTCTCTCTCTCTCTCTCTCTCTCTGAGAGCTATCTCCGTAGCTTTTTAAACTATATCAAAGATCTCATAGGAATCACATTATATATTTTTTTGTTTTTAACCATAATAGAAAAAAGATTAAGGCGATGCACTTCTGTCAAATTAGGCGAAACGGAGAGGTTTATTGCGTGGACATGGACTTGCGCATGTATACTACAGTGCTCGGGATGAAAGAAGTACCAAGGTTCGTATGTCGAAATTATGCTCGTACCTTGAGGTCATAATGGAGTACGAAAAAAAGCTCGTGTGTCGAAAGGTTTGTGTATTGTATAGTTCGTAATTCAATTTACCACTGTATATTGTTTTATAATATGGCGCAGTATTTAATCAAATTTATGGGAAGTCCTGAAAGAGGAGTCAGATGCTTCCGATAAGTTTTATCCGAGATATCTGTGAGTAGGCTTGAGAAATTTTATGGATTTCCTGCAATTGATTTGTTAATTAATTCTTGTTTTAGTCTATAGTATTCCGATTAGTACAATTTTCGTCGCCTCACGGAGCATTTGTAATGAAGAGACTCCTTTCCAATTTCTCGTTATGTCAATAGAAAGCGCGATTCATCGCGTAGAATATCAGGTGGACTAAGAAAGCAAAGCTCTACACTTAAATCTTCTGAAAGGGGGAGCTGACTGGACTCTCTTTGGGCCCTTAGAGACAAGGGATGTTTTCACTATTGGAAAATATCGTGGTGTGAGTGCAATAGTGCTAAAAGGATAGATTTATAAATAGATTTTTATGGAACAGCCTTAAAATTACCTGCAAAATACACGATGGTCTCGTAACATATCCTATTATTTTGGAAGAAGTTTAGTAGATTAATAATAAATTTGGTGATTATATTAATGGAATCCTTTAAATAAGTGATCATGAATTCCTAGAAAAAACTAGTTTTAAAGATCTGCTTCCAATTATCAATTAAGGAGGAAAATCGAATAAGTGAATATTATGGTAGTATTTTTAAAGTTACTTTGACAGGGAAGATCATTTCATGTGGGCTCTCACCGGGGATAGAACCTGGAACCGCTAACAAAGTGCTACCCAATTGTCAATCCGTCAGCCTTGTTTGAATATAATGAAAGGATTTCAGCTAATAGAAAAGGAAACCAACAAGCCTACATTAAATCCTCCTGCAATGAGAGCAAAGGCCTTTCTTGAAATTATCAGGCAAATCAATTACAATATCCAGTTAGAGACAATAAAATCAATGGAAGATTTAAACAATTTACTTAAAAAAATTCAGAGAACGTACGTTCTTGGAAGTTGTAGCTGACATTATATGTCCTCTTAGAAACCAAGGCCGCCCTGATACTGATCGTGAGAGAAAAATCAGCGGATTAGGTACTTAGGAATTTTTTCGCGAATCATACGCTGATATAAATGATTAGGGAATTAGAGGCATGATGCATGCACCCGATGCCTTATGCCGAAATGCGGTTTGAAGAGCTATGAAGTTTGATCTATGTAGATAAAGAATAAAAAGTGTTATGGCGACTGCAAAAGTTTATTACAAAGGTTACGATTAAAGTTGTTTGTTACTCCCGAATATTTCGGAAGCTTAAATGTTCACACAAACTACCTGGTTATAATAGTATTGACTTCTTTAATGGAAAGAGGAAGATAATATGATGAACATCCAATATAATTATTTTTATAATTACCATTTACACAAAACCATTGCCTAATCAGACAAATCCGGTTAGATGGGACTCGATTGCGAGACCATAGGCTTGCAACGATAGCTAGCTAACCACCCCGCCACTACAAAAGCTAGCATACGTGGGAAAATGAAAACACTAGTTTTCCCTCTGCTATAGAATAATGAAGTACGTTGAAGTAGTAATTGCGCTTGGATTTCATACGTTTTTCTCCCTGAGGAAACCGAATCGATCCGAAAAATAAAATCTGTTACGATAAAAAACCGAAACACCAGAATTATAAAGGATACATCGAAAGAATTACTTAAAGATCAATCGGTGGAAGCTCTTATTTACGAAAAAAATATTAAAAATCGTTTGTTTCACTCTTTAAAGGAGCGCGCTGATAGTAAACAAGTGGATATTCTTAACTCTACTTGTAGATATATTCGCTGAGCACATAATTACTTATGTTCTTTGGGGAATGTTGATTTTATATGAATATATATTCATACGTGACACAATCCGCATCGGTAAGCTAAGAAAAACCTCTCCGAGATGAGCTGCATTGCCATTTCATTTGCAATGCTGAGCGTAAAATTGTATGCACGAGTGGTTTAAAAGGGCCGTCGGGAGAGCAATGAGCAAAGAGGAGAAAATAGAATGGTGTTCATGTAATTTTATTGAAAATGCAAGCAAGAAGTACTACTTGGAGACCTGAAGATATTCACTGTAAGAAAGACTATGAATAGATATGGATTTTATCAAACTGTTATTCACTAATTCAACTTGAAAAGAGCTAATGCTGAGTGCCGGATATCGTGGAGGTGCAATTTATAAAACTGGCAGGATTCATCTTTTGTGAGGATTTAGCTCCTGAAGAATTCGCAAAAAATTAATTGGGAGAGAGATATAATCGGAATTCTAGTGGATGCAAAATTCGGATCAAGTTCTAGTCTTTGTAAACCAAGATGCATTTTAGTTTATATTGCTGAGAGCCGAAGATAGGGAAACACACAGCAAATTAAGCTATATGCTAGGCATCTTAATGATACAAATAAAGCGAAATAAAATTTAAGTATTTTATTTTACATCAATTAGGGAAATGAAAAGTTACACAATGTTTCGGTACCAAAAGATGAAAAATGGATAAGATTTAGCCTTCGTCGCTAAAACTGCCAAAGGTGTTGTTCTAGATTTTCTTTTTCGGTCCCTCTGTGAACACATAATTTATCTGCTTATATTTCTATTCATTATGTATCTTCGTCGCTTATATTGTCATCCTATTTTGTTCCTATGGTCCTCTAAAGAAACAAGTAAATATTTTCATTGTTTTGCCGCAATACGTTTTTTGGTGAATAATAAGAAAGGAAGTAATATGCTTAAATCTTTAGCCTCAAAATAGCAAAACGCAAGGCCTACAAAAAAGAGCACATTCGGAATGGATACAACGCAAAAGAGCGGAACATGCGAAAAATAAAGAAGAAAAAGAAGAGTCCTGTCAGAAACCAATTATTATCCCACAAGACTATCAAAACACAGAGAACAGAAATTGATTTAATAAAAGCAATACGCACAGGAATGAAAGAAGAAGAAGGAAAAGTGGACGAAGTGGAGAAAAAAGAAGGGCGAAGGATGATAAAATGGGGAAGGGAGTCGTAAACAGAAGGGAAGAAGTGAGAAGGCGACGGTGAGAGATGAAAAAGGAAGTGCATTGTTGAATGGAAGGGGTCCCGTAAGTTATAGGAGTTGAGTGGGTAATGGTTGAATTCCGTGCCGTTTCCATGGTTATGTGTCCACTTGAGAACTCGAGTGGTGGATCGTCGACGCGCAAAGAAGAATCTCTCTCTTTCCCTCCGCCCGTCCTCGCGGAAGATATTATGAGGGGCGGGGGAGGCTTTAAGAGTTGGCGAAAACTAAGTAAATTTATTCGGGCGAAAATGCATTTAAATAAACCGACACAATTTATCGGAAGAGTTTAAAGAGCGTGGACTGTTTTTTTACAGGAGTAAATTGAATATGGAGATTTAATAGGCTAGATAAAATTTCGTATTTCTTTTTATCATCTATTTCTGGGAATCTAATTGCGAACATTTGGGTGCGGAAAGAGTTCTGCTTTAAATATCTGAAGAGCGTTCTAATTCGAATAAAGTCAGCCGTTTAATGACGGCAACTGTACATTTTCTTCAAGAAAACTGAAAAAGCCAATGAGAATTGATCAAATAGCATCGAAGGTTTTGGCCTTCAATTGTTGTTACGCCATTCTTACCTTTGAAGTTATAGTACACCTTTTTGATCGTAATTTTTAATTATGTAGTAATCTTAATTAAAGCGAAGCATGAGAAATTTTTTACCAATTTAAGTAAATTTTCCTACTATTATTCAAAAAAAGTCCTATCACTAATGGAATAAGGCCATGAGATATTATAGACTATAATTAAATATAGGGGTCTAAAGCCGACCAAAACTTAGATGTATTTATCTTCAATTTTAACTTGTTTTTACTGATCCTTTTATTAATTCAATGTCGAATTCACAAATTTGAAAAAAATGACGAAAATGTAAAACATAATTACATTCCTTAAACAAGAAACAATTCTGAATCAAATTATCAGAGCCTCTGAATTATACGCCCAAGGTTCTATTAGAAATAGATGCCATAATAGGGTTGTGTTTTTACTGAAAGTNTATACAATTAAAAATAATTGTGCAATTATTCATGAATATCGATTTAAAACAGTAGGGGTAAAATACACTCAATAATACAATAGTCATAATTAACTTATATTTTTGAGGATTGGTAGGGCGTAGTATCCTGTAAATATATCATAGTTAAGCGTAGAACTACTTGCTGCAAGATACCATTTGACTATTTATTAGAACTATTATAACATCTTTTGAACTGTAAGAAGGTTAATTGAGACACTGCTGTTATTAAAATAGAGGTTCAAAACGTTCCTGAAGTCGTTCTACCGTAAGTTCGACAGCGCAATATGTGACTAGTTCATAAAACAGAGCAAGACCTGGGGAATAAAATAGGATGGAAATTCCCAGATCTTGCCTTGTTTCCATGAACTGGTCACGGTACAGGAACAAGAACTGGTACAGTCAGACCTCGGTCTGCGAGTAACTTGGTTTGCGGGTGTTTTGTACCATGAGCACACATTTTTGATCAATTTAAATTTGATATACGAGCAAGGTCTTGCAATAGAAGCAGTACATGGAGAATGTATACGCTGTTTTGTCTGCCGAGCGTCACGTGATCACTGCTCTCCTGATAATCGTTATTGTTTATATGAATATATTTTTTTAATAAATCCCTTTGATATTAGAGTGCTTCGGATTACGAGCACGTTTCCGGAACGAATTATTCTCGCAATCCAAGGCTTGAATTTATTTCGACATAACGTTTTAAAGCCCATTCCTTCCAACAGAATCCATTTCTAAGATTTTCATTTCAACAGTGTTTGTTCTAAACGTGGCAATCGTCCAGAATTATCATGAATATCCTTTACTTATAGCCTAAATTTGGCATTTGTGATGTGTCAAGCGCAAACTTAGGTCATTTGCCTCCATAAAAATAAAGTTATCTAATGCTTCATAATACTTAGGACTGTTCTCTCGGTTATTTTCAATTGATAAATTCTGAATAAATACCGATGCTTTTCTTGTGGCATTTGTTCGTAGAATCTTCTATCTTCAACCAATACCTAACTTTCGTTCTCAAAGAAATATTTCAATCGCACGCGGTTCTTATCAGTGCGAAATTCTAGAAAGAAATCTGATTGAAACCGTAGCCCAGTTTTATTAGAATATCGAACTTTTCGCATTTATCTGACTCCGTTATTTCCTCCGGTAGTGTACTGTTCAAAGGTGTACTCATATAGGGAATTTTTCATAAAGTCAACATTACATACGTAACCTAGTTTTTCAAATTGCGATTGATTGTATAAATAATTGCTGCAGAGTCAAAAGTGCAAAAATTTTTTATTTACACAAATGAGTTTCGAAACTCAAAGGTGAATAAATCAAAACTGTATTTTTAATCCGAACGTGGAATTGATAATATTTTAATTTGCATATAAATTGGTCATTTAGCATTCGAAAAATGGGTTATTCGACCATCTTTATAATTTTCTCATTCCTATTTAAAATAACTAGATTCCCGTACATGAGAGCACTCAAAATACTTAAATTTACATAACTTCCATCGATTCATTTTAATATGCCAATTAATCGTTGGAATTAAAGGCGCACCTTTCAGTTGATATATACTCGATAAAAAATGGAGGCCGTACCGATGAAGTATTTTTTGAATATCACTTTTGTTGCGTTTCCGTTGTATTAATATGTCAAAATTTGGTCGCCGTTTAATTGAGTTGAATTTATTTGGGTTATCGCACAGCATACGATTCTCTCTGTCCCTAATTACTGGCAGGACTCATGTTTCGAATACGAAATGAAATATATCAAATATAAATTACGACTTTCATTTGTCGAGCTTAACAATCTGCAGCGTAACCATCGAGAATTCATTCTTTCTTTATCAGCCACAACGGAATAAATCCACTATTATGCAAAATGTCCCTAACTAAGTAAGTGATCTAATTTATTTTTATTGTTATTAATTCTGTAAACCTCTGTGGCGTGTTTCATCATGCACTGATACGTTAGGATTTTTCTTTACTTTCATTTGAATTCATGTAAATTCTTTGCCTTTTTCTGTCCTATTATGACTTGTATTTATTCTCTTTGCAAAAAACTTGTTTAAAATATGCATGCTTCGTTTCAAAACTCTGTTACCTTTGTTGCCACTGCTTGTAAATAAAAACTCCTTTAACATGTTTCTAGTATTGCCTTCAAGCATTAATTTAATATTTTACAATAACATATATTCTGTATTAACGTACATTTTATATTATAGAGATACCAAGCTTCGAGAAAATAAATAAACTTTCCGAGCAACATTTTTAATTGGGTAAAGAAGTAACCGTTCGAAAATATTTTAACAGGATAGCCCTTTTTTAAGGAAATAATCATATTTATACTTGCCATGTTATAAGGAGTTTTTAGACAGGGAACTAATCTATGACATATTTAAAATTTCCTACTATTATTCAAAAAAAGTCCTATCACTAATGGAATAAGGCCATGAGATATTATAGACTATAATTAAATATAGGGGTCTAAAGCCGACCAAAACTTAGATGTATTTATCTTCAATTTTAACTTGTTTTTACTGATCCTTTTATTAATTCAATGTCGAATTCACAAATTTGAAAAAAATGACGAAAATGTAAAACATAATTACATTCCTTAAACAAGAAACAATTCTGAATCAAATTATCAGAGCCTCTGAATTATACGCCCAAGGTTCTATTAGAAATAGATGCCATAATAGGGTTGTGTTTTTACTGAAAGTAAATACAAATTATATAATGTGATATAATATTTTTTTTCGTAAATATTGATTTTAATTGTANACGGTTAGGATCGCTCTTCGATCCCCCCCTTGTATCGTTCATTGAGTTGAACCATTTAAGAAACATTTCAATTATTATGAACTTACATATCATTAATAAGCATGAATAGATAAACAGAAGCCTCATTGACACTGTAAGTACTCGGCTGTGATAAATTATATGTCCTAAGTCGAGTATTTGTAATTTGTTCAAATGATCGAATATCAAGGCCATGATTACTATACATCCTAAGCTTTGCTACCAACTTATTATTGCATATGTCTCTAGATGGAACCTGTAAAGCAGCTAGAAAGTGTCCAAGCTCAGAAAAAAATATCCCAAGAAGTAGTCGAAAAACAATCTTAAATTCCCTGTCAAGTCGAACAACAAACTTAAATTCCCTGCTATAAATATAGTACCAACTCAGAAATTACATGAATTAAATTTGGAAAATGGGTAAGGGTGGTCTAGCGCAAAATGGTGCGCACCCAGAAAAAATCCCAAGGAAGAATGGACTCGAAGAAAGTCTGATGGGACGGGGAATCGAACCCGAGTCTCCCAATTGCCGCTCGGCAATTTTGCCGGGATAGCTCATCGGACAGAGCACCGGACCGGCAATTGGATGACCCATGTTCGATTCCCGGTCCCGTCAGACTTTTTTCATGTCCATTATTCCTTGGGATGAATTAAATTTATAATATGAATGCTATTTCTCTCTTCGACTAAAAGCAATACTATTCTAATTTAAAATAAGTCAAGCATGTACATGCTCCATAGAGCATTAGTCGCTAAAACAGGACAAAGGTATCTAAAAGCCTGTAAAAGTCGCTGGATTTAGCGACAAAATCGCTAAATTAGCTACTATAACCCTAAGCCGTTGAAGAACTCTACTTGAGAATTAAACTATACAAATAATGATGTGTGTTTTGGGAAAACAATCGAAAAAAGGGAATACTATTTCTCAAACGGCATTCAGCATTTATGTTCTATAATGTATTTCATTATAAACGCGTATGAAGAAAATGTTATTTACGGAATATAATTAGCAATGAATTTACTTTTCCGAGGGATACAGCTCCATTGTACATTCAGTTTTCGTTTAATTGAATTTTCCACGAATATTTTAGGCATGCCAAATTTCGAAATGTTGGACGATAATTCGAGAGGTCAAATTGCAAACATTGTTGTAAGAAATAAAATAAATCATAGATAATACAAATATTTGAAACGAAATCATATATAAGGTAAATGAGTCTCCTTTAAAACTTTTAAAACAAGAATATAATAATTTTTCTATGAATGTTGGCTTTTAACCATTTATTGGCATAACGAAATAAGAAAGACCTGATATACTTTCGGAAAACAATTTACAAAACGGCTTTTTAAAAACTATCTAATCCTTGCGCATTCACCTGTTTAAAATGTAAAATTAAAGCTATATATTTAATATTTGATTAACGCATATCAGAGTTGATGGCATGAAAAATTTTGAAAGGCAGTTATAGTCAAACTCAATAGAACATAGATTAATGCAATTAATGTAGTGAAAAAAAATGGTACTGGGGGGGAAACTACGAAGAAATAACCATAAAAATTGATTGAGTAGATGTTTAAATTTTCATAATTCTAAAGCTTATCAATTCTTCTGGTATACTTAAAGGGTAAACTTAATTACTTAGACAAATTCACAGCAAAAAAGAAAGAAAAAAGTAGAGCAGAATAGTTCAGAAAGAAGTAGCGCAGGCGATATTCGAAACTCAGTTTTCTACGGAAGAGAGAGAGTTTTCAAGGAAAGGAAAGAAAGTCGGAGGATATTCCACTTCTTTAAAGTCATTCCCAGGGTTAGAAAAAAGATCGCAAATGCACGGAATGGAGTTTAATCTAGCCGTATCTTCACAAACCCAATCTTGCGACACGTATTTCCTCGCTTTCTTACGTCTCAGTTTAATTTTATTTGCTTATTCACCCAAACTCAATATAACTCGGACAATTTCTCGCTTGGTGGCACTTTGAAATCTTAGGCTCACTGATAAATTCGGGATTAAACGTTATCTTGATCTAAATATTATTAATATTAAAAAGGTTAAACAGATTCTAAGAGAATGGAGATTTCATATTTGAATAGTCTAAGTGTTTCGTGTAAGTTTTGGTGCATATAATGACTCATTACCTCTTTAGGCCTTTGAATTTAGTAGCAGCCAGCTGACGAGAATCAATTGGAAATTTTTAACTATGCCGATTTGCATGGTTTTCTCTTTAGAGGCAGACGAGTTTTCGAAATTTCTCGTTGGATTATGGAATGCGACAGAATGAAAAAATAATCATACTGAACCAGTAGTGCAACCATCATATCTTTAACCTCTGAAAACTTCAGGTATAATAAAATCAAATTTATAATGAGATATATTTCATAATTGATATTTTAAATCGTAACTTTGAGAAATGTAGCATAGATCTTACCGAAAAACACTTGGTAATTTCCACAAAAGATTAAATACCATCGGTTTCTCCAGCAGGACTGTTTTTAGTTATACAAAAAAAATGGTTAAGGTGACTTGGTACGTAAAGGCGTGCTCCTGTGAAAAATCCCAAGGAGAATCGAACATGAGAAAAATCCCCGGTCCCGTTTCCGTCAGACTTTTTTCATGTCCATTCCTCGATGTTTTTATCTATCCCGGAGTCGTAGGTTTTTTGATCACACCTGCGTTAATGATTCTGTAATACATTATTTAGGCACATAAATTATAATGAAGGACTTTATCCAAAATGATTAGAATAGAATAGTTTATTAATACATAACACTTGCAACATTAACAGTACAAAGGAATTTTTACAGTTACAAAACATTTTTACAAAAAATTTCGATCGATTCGATGGAAATTTTTCGAGTACGAGAAATGCCCGTTTCGATCGAAATCGATCGAATCGATTAAACGAGAAATGTCAGTTTCAATTCAACTTCTCAGTGAATTAACTAAAGAATGAAAACTCTATCGAGGTGATATGTTGGAGTCGTTTGAGGCCACTTTTCCTCCTAACTTTTCAGTGAATAAGTTGAAATTAAAGTTAGAAGATGTAATTCAACAGAAATACATAAGGGCGTTTGTGGGGAAAAATCTCCTCAACTGAGGGATAAAACATAGAAGCCCAATTGGGCGGAAAACACCCACAAAGCCGCCCACGCATGGATGAGAGATGCAATCGGGAAATCTTTTCGGTGAAATACGTATCCGGAAGTAATAAAGAGCAGCTTAACAGAACTAAGCGGATGAGATTGTTTCTTATACTTAAGAAGATCATTGATATTCAACTTAAAATTTTCCACAGTTAGATCTCTCATCATCTTTTGTTTCGTTTATATCTTCCGTCATTCATGATTTTCATTACGTTTGATTTATTACATAAAGAAACATATAAATCGCCAACTTACGGAGCAGAACATCAGCCCAGGTTTCATTAATAGAAAATTTGGAAAGCAAGTTTTTACTGCACCTCAGAAACATGGTTCAGAGTATACCAGAGGAATCGAGATATTTTTTCTCCCCTTCAACTATTCCAGTCCTAAGCGATAATCTTAGAAATATGGGATAATGTTGTTATAATCTGGACTTTTTTCAATTTAAAAATATAGCGCTGCTCTGTGTAACGTAGTATACACTGTGTGAATACCTCAACAGGGAATAAGTAATTTAAACTCAAATTCATTCTTTATATTGCATTTTCTAGTGCACTGTATAGCTTGCATTTCGTAATATACAACCGACTGGGAAGCTAAAAGCGTTCATCCTGTAGCTTCGTTTTAAATCGGAGATTTCATTGCGTAGCCACTGAGTTCATCACATCGACGCCAAGCACAATCCGCGCTCACCATAAGTGCGTTATTTGGCGGACGTGTTACCATGGAAACGCTGCATTGCGCAGGGAAGATTCGAAGTAAGAGGAAGGTAATGTGGTTTATTGGTCATTCGGGCAGCGGCCGTCCCTTGGCTCACTATTCTCTTTCATTCTTCTGTTCCGTTTTGCATATGGGTCGAGCGGATTCGGACACACACAATCTGCCGTTTCAATTGCGTTAATGCTCCCACGACGATTCCGTGAAGGATCCGGAGAGGGAAAAACGAGGCCTCCTGAGAGGTTCTCGGGGGAACACGTGATTGAGGGAGACGTCTCTTTTATTGCGTTCCATACGAAATGGATTCGTCAGATTAGGCAACCGAGCCGTAACAAGCATAAGGAACTTGGGAATGTGAATTTTGATTTCCAAAGTGGTCCGTCAATCACTGATAAAAGCTTGTTTCCGGTGGAACGAAGGTACGGGGCGTCGAATGTGATAATTATATGGCAACGTGTAGTTATATCAGGCAAAGTTACGCTACATGTGTTTTAGGATTCACTGAGTATTACGACACATGCAGCGTTTCCCTCTTTTGTCACGCATTTCTAACACTTTTCTCTGCTTTTGACCCGCTCAATTTTCATGGGCAACAGATTAAATCTTTTAAATATGAAACACGATGTAGTCTTATAATGAAAACCACCTTCCTCCAGTATTGCCTTGAGGACGAAGAACTTCATTCCGCATTTGATGGCCGTGCGCAGTAAAAGTAATGTTTGTATCTCCATGAAAAAGTATCAGTTCTACGGCAGGGGCATTGTCAGAATTTTTCTCTAGGAGAGGTTCTGAGTCATGGAGAAAACGCAAAATTCCCTACAGTCCAAGTGCAGGATAACATCCGCAGTAAAGATAGCAAAGGTGTAATCAGATTTATATTTATGATTGCCTTACAGTCTCCAGTGGATAGAGTAGCTGTAAATATTTTAACAACCCCAATTTACCTCCCATAACATCGATTTGTGAACCGATTTCTGTTTTAGGTTGGGGGGGGTAATACTCGAAACCCCCCGTGGCTTAGCCAGTACAGCACTTACATTTTTCTAATCGAAGGTGGAAACTGAGATGCAGATTGTACGAATATTCCATTTAGATAAAAAGTTGGCGTATGTACATCACCATACGATTATAAAAAAGAATCGATTACACTTTCTAAATTGAAAATGTGAAATACTCCTTGATTTGAAATATACCGGTTGCCTGTAAAAACTTATCTGAATGAGTTGCGCATTTTAAGGATAAAATTCTTGGTAACATTTCATTGTACTGCGAAAAGCAAATAAAAGACTTATTTCTTGTAATAAGAAACATTAGTGACCAATAAAAAGAGAAAACTCGAAAATTTAGTGTTACGAAAATTATTTGGCATGAATTCAAATATCAGAGCAGCTTGAGCAATCCGTGTGTTATGTTATACAGAGGAAACCTTTGGAACATAAGGCCATGCGAATTCGGATGATGAAAGTAGTCCGTCAATCAATATTAAAATCTGGCGTCAGGAGGGATTATGTAACAGGATATTCGTCATAAAATGAAATAAAGCCTGTATGCAGAAATATCAGACAGTCTTACAACCTTTCCCTGTCACTCATTTATTTCCTCATACAATAATTCTATGTCCGCCTCAGAAATAATCTAATCGGTTTGTAATGGAGTCCAACGAAGATCAATTTGAGAAAAGATATGTATTTACTAAATTAAATGTTTTATTGTGTTCACATTTCACGTTTCTTGGTACATCGAAGAATGCTACCTATAAATTTGTTCAAGAATATTTTTAAATTTTTACAGGATTCTGTGGATTACTGAGTTATATCAAATACGAGTAATTTTTGTTGATCATATAGTTTTATTATTGTAATTTTTGTTTTATTAATTAATGTTTTAATTCTCCCTTTTTTCTGTTTATTTTAGGTAAGAATAAATAGCACTCCTGAGTGTAATTGGCCAAAACATTGTGAGTAAAAACATCTTTCATCTTAAAAGAATAAAGCTTTTCTTAAGTCGTTCGATCAAACCAAAAGTTATCTATGACCAGTACTTTTTTAATTTTGCCTCTAAAAAAGGAATATTATTAAGGTTAGTCATGCTCAACATTAAAAATACTTACCGTTGAACTTAGAGAACTGTGAGCGATAAAAAAATGATCGCATAATTCTCTGACGGAATCGCCTGCCTGTTAGCTGAACATATATGACGACATATATGGAACTAAATAGAATTTGAAGAGCACTGAAAAGGTAATTTATGAAATTTCATAATCAACGAAAAGAAAAACGGTGGAATCAATTTTAGGATACCGTCCTTTTCCTTAAACCTTTCTGATACAAAGGAAAGGGTAAGGTGTTTATCTTTGCATATAGATTCTTAAAACAAAGGATAGAATGCACGACCGGAAAGTTGAGATCTGGTTCTGGAGTCTTGTCGCCGTTTTTCGCATCTACCCTTTATCCTTGAACTTTGCTGATAAGTAAATTTGACATAAGTACCGACGCATGAGCATCAAATTTGAAAGAGTTTTTAATAATCGATTGAGAAGGCGGATGTAATCTGCCTCTTTGTGGCCTTACATCTGGAAAAGGTTTCATTCTTAGCTACTGATACTATTCCTTTAACACTCAGTCTCACTTTAGACCCTCCAACTGCATGCCAAGTCCTTGTCCAAATACGGGAAGTACACTTCTATACCCAATAGATTAATATTGGGAAGTAGCGTAATGCTGTATGTAAGCGCGGATGTTATGACCAGCGCAAACCGCGAAATGACGGCATGATCATTGTTGAGTTGAGGGCGGAATGGAGCTCAAACCTCTTTACCTCGAATTAGCATCAAAGCGCTCTTCGGTTCCCGCGCTTCCGTCGGAAGTGAAGATGAATAATTCGCCCGTAAAACGATCGCCCGAAATGGCGAAGCAGTTAATTCAGAAGCGAAACAAACAATGCGCGGCGTCCGACGGAAGTTTCGCGTCCCCGCCGCTGATTTAATTGGAGAGCAACTAATAACTGCGCCCCCCTTTCGGAAAGATCGGCAACTTCCTCTCTCCATATTCAAACAAATGCGAATCGCGCCCCGGCGGAAAGAGACGGTGCAGCCGCGTCATAAATCCGCGGAGTCTCTGCGTGGGACGAATTTCGCGAATGTTTCGGCGAACAGACTTCAATTGCGAAAGCGCTCCGGAGATTTCCTTATATTGTAAGCGATTCATTTCGAAACTCGCTTCGCCCAGGACTTCGTCATTTATAATTGCATTTGACTCATACGACTTAAGCCAGGTTTAAATGAGCAATCTCGTTCAAAGATCAAATGCGAGAAACTGCAAAACTGTATGCGGAAAATATGTATTAGTTCTTTGAATTACGGAAAGCTGAAGTATTTTCCCTCACAGCCTTACAGATTTTAAAATGATTTATGAAGGGAAATAAAAAAAGAAATTCCGTCTTCTGACGGAAGTTGGGAATCCTTGAAAGGAAGAAGATTCGAATGCGATTGCTTGATAAATTTAGAAAAAGTACATTTGCGGAAGACGTAATCGATTTTATGCAACCCCCTGCCGATTCGGCCGATCAAACCGTGAGCGTAAAATAAGAGAAATAGATGCGACGACAAGTCTTTTTAGGGACTAGTTCTTTTCGCGAACGATACATGGTAAAAATAAGCTAATGAGGTAACTCGAATGGATGATGTTTACATCCCCTGCACCACGCCAAAAGGCGGCTTGCAGGGTATTCATGTAGATGAAGATGAAATAATCCCGATCCAATTGTTTAAGTAAAATTCATCCAGATTAAATTCCTTGAAATAAGCCGTATAACAAACTGATAGGAGATCAACGGATTTCTAAGTTAATTGCAAAAGTATGAAAATAGCAATAATCATGAAAACGATATCAGTAAGCGGAGACAAAGAAAAATTGAGTGAATATCAATCGAATCGGCCTTGAGAGTATGTTTGAGAACTCTGTCGGAAAGAAGGAAGTAGGAAAAGTTTGAGACTAAAATCTCAGTAGATTATTAATATAATATCATGTTGTACTAACTGATGCATTACAAATTAACAGAGATTTTGAATATTCAAATTTTTCGTTCTTCATACGTACGCAATATTTATAATTACGATTTACTTCATTACTTGCTTCAGAATAGCAGTACTCCGGGCTAAAAAGCTCTCATAGCTACCGATTTGGTGGGACGAGGATATTGAAAGAAAATTATGGTTGCTTGTACGCATAGAGGGTAACATTTTTACCTTTGGTATAAGCAATCGTTGGTTTTAACACTGTTGGAGCACTGTTTTTCCGAAGTAGGACTGCCTCATAAATTGTGTCCTGGCTTTAAAATTAGCTGAATATTCATATGCCACGATGATATCGTAATTAAGAACTATTGATAAGCCCATCGAAAAAGTATTACATGGAAGAAGGACAAAGAGAAAGAAGTATATAACGTCATTGAAAATGAAAAGAACATCCTAATTCCGTATGGGGTACATTTCTATCGTATAAATGTATTCCTATTGTATACCTAGTTTTGTAAATTGCAGGCCCAGCCTTTTACACACACTTACTCTATGTCATGCGCATTGCCTATTTATAAATGCAATACTAAAGTACATAAATCAGTCCATTAGCCAATGGATCTTTGCTGAGTTTCTGTAATGTCCCTCTATCATGAAATCAGATATATGATTCAAGTTGTATTTCCAATCAAACTGAGAGTCCATTAATCAGCGATTGAGAGATTTTGTAGGCAGTAATTCCTGTCGAGACCTTAAGCCGTAAATATGGTCAACATACTTTTTCATTTTTATAATTGTCATAAATTCGATTTTGTGAATTCCTCAATCAAACCAACAAAAGGAAATTAAAGTCACAGATTATGGAAGCAGTCATTTAACGGAGCTTATTTCTATGTTTTGTTGATGGACCACGAAAACACTACCAGTAATATATTAATAATTAGATACTCATTGATTATAATATAGAAGGTAAATGTTTGTGTGTTATGTTTATGAGCTGGCATTTAACATTGCTTTATGCAGATCTATCCGATGCTTTGGAAAACCCCCTGCCACACGCCGTAAGGCGGCTTGCATGGTACTTACGTTGATGTACTTGCATTGTAAATGAGTAATTTAAAAGATAGAATAATGAAGGTCTTTATTGAAGACGAGATCCCACGATCGAGAATATCCCCTTCTTTTGATCTCATAAGTTACCAACTCGAGCTTCGACTGTCTTAGATTCATTAGGAAGTCTTAGATTTGTTACCGTAATAAAAGGAAATCGGAAAAAGGCTTTTGAATCGTAATAATAATATTATGAAAAGTATTTAAGTTAATAATCTGCGTCGCTACTTCAGTTAATGTATGAAAAAATCCCATCATCGTGCAAATATTGAATGTCATTATCATTTAAACTAAATCACTCGTCCTTAAAATCAATCTTATTGGTCTTTTAATTTCAATTTATCCCTTGTAGTGACAGTTAAAAAAGTAGACAAGTTATTACCCAACTGCCATGAGCATAGTTTCCTATTGTATAAACACTAAACGCTAGAAACATTGTAAATTTAACATCCGCATATCTCCTAAGAAAAGTGCTGCCGCACTTTAGCTCTTCGGTATCGATTACGTAAGTTCGACGAATTCGATGGACTGATAGTTACTGAATCACAAACAAAATTACGCACAAAACCACTCAGGAAAACATTTTTATTTTTTCTTACTTTACCACGAGCTGAGTAAGTCTCAAAATCAATCTCTCATTAGAGTAACTCACCTAAAATAAAAGGTTAAGTATCAAGACATGTACATATATAGAGTCCCTTTTCTCTATTAAGTAACTCCTTGTTATTTCTCCTGGTATCTCAGATGGTCATTGTACCGGTCAGGGTTTCATTTCGGACCTAAAGAGGAATCCTCGCGATTGATTTATTATGCTGAAGGCTTCTTTCAGTCCAAACCTCCTATTTACCACTTACCCTCGAAAACTCCCGTTTCTTTAAAGCCAGCGGAAGTCCTCTTCAGTCAAGGATCGGAAATATTCCTCCAAGTTCTTATCAGTGGCTTCGATCCGCCTCGAATCCAATGAAAACGGCTTCGAATTTCTTCATCCGGCCTCGAGTGGCGAGATCCCAACTTTTAATCCGTTTTCCGTTGAAACGAGTTGGGTTTCGAGTCTTCCGGAATGGGTGCTTCAGCCGAGTAAAGAGGATTCACGCGCTGCGCTCTTCCCATTGGCCGCTGATAAAATTGGCGGAAGGTTAACATGGAGGGAGTATTTTTCCATCGATCCCACGTATGTTGCTATCTAAAATGCAATAAGTACTCGGACGGAGTCGAACCTAGATATTCGTGCATGTCTCACAGACTGAACGAATACTGCATTTTGCGATGGAAAATGAGGTAGTTTACGGCAAATCATCTTTTTTTGAGTTTATCGCCCAGAAAAACCGTCTACAAAGAGTAAATTCGCAGTTTAGTTTCCACACACTTAGGCTGAACTTGTCACCGAATTTTATTTTACTGACCTCCAAATTTAGTCCGAAAATAATCTTACGGAACAGTTTCTACTTACGTTTGCTACTAGGCCATATGTATAGCGCATATTCTTTCAAGGGGAAGTTTACATTGGAGCGGATTAGCATTTGGAAATATTTGGAATTAACCTGCATCCTATTTTAGTTTATTCAATCAAGAATTGCATTATCTACTGAAGCTAATTTTGTTGTACGATTAAGAGTATTGCTAAGAGAAAGTATTGTGTCAGTGGAGAACTAATTTTTGCGGGTGGAATTCAATAAAAACATACTGTTTTAATTCCAGATACCTATCTCAAACCAAAGGTGGTGTAAAACGAAAATCTGAGATGAGAAGGTGTGAATTCTTGGATGTACGGGACGCACAGTATTAACTAAGGATAACTTCTGGTTAATCCAGAGCATCGAATCGTATTGTTGTAACATTTTGATTGTTGGGAACCGAAAATCGGAACAGAAAATATTACTAACTTTGGTTTAGGTTCGTATTCAAGAATTCCATTACTTTCGGGTTCCGATTCGGTTTTCACTCCGATAAAATAAAAAGGTTTTTTTTATTCTGTTTTCGGTTTGATACCGCTTTCACCGAAGTTGAACGCGTTTCCCACTTTGCTATCCGTGAGACTTTCTCCAATAGATCCCCTCCTAATGCTTTGGCAAAACATGTGACCATTCTCTACGAAAAGCTATGTAATCCATTAAATTATAAATTGCTGTACACTTGGAAACGTAAAAGTTAATTCTCTAAAATATGTTCTAAGATTCCATTCGAATCCCTCACATCTGTCAAGATTAAAAAAAATATATCTAGCAGTATATTAGACTTCAGATGGGTATAATTTATTTATTTGTTTATTTAGCAAATTCAAAAAGAGCAAGAAATGGCTACTTGCACTGACTCATAATAATCATAGNGCCCGAATCGGGTGGCAAACATGGAAAGAGGGAGGCTATTTCAAACAGTTTTCATATATTCTTAAAAAAATAATATTAATTATTAATTTAAAATTAATCTAACTTATAAAATATCGTTTTGTCGTGATAAATATAATTGATGTATAACAACCGTAGAAAAACTTAGTTATATGACTTTAATTCATGTTCATCGTCAGATCCTAGGCAAATTGCTGGTGCTACCAAGTCATCAACGGTTAGGATCGCTCTTCGATCCCCCCCTTGTATCGTTCATTGAGTTGAACCATTTAAGAAACATTTCAATTATTATGAACTTACATATCATTAATAAGCATGAATAGATAAACAGAAGCCTCATTGACACTGTAAGTACTCGGCTGTGATAAATTATATGTCCTAAGTCGAGTATTTGTAATTTGTTCAAATGATCGAATATCAAGGCCATGATTACTATACATCCTAAGCTTTGCTACCAACTTATTATTGCATATGTCTCTAGATGGAACCTGTAAAGCAGCTAGAAAGTGTCCAAGCTCAGAAAAAAATATCCCAAGAAGTAGTCGAAAAACAATCTTAAATTCCCTGTCAAGTCGAACAACAAACTTAAATTCCCTGCTATAAATATAGTACCAACTCAGAAATTACATGAATTAAATTTGGAAAATGGGTAAGGGTGGTCTAGCGCAAAATGGTGCGCACCCAGAAAAAATCCCAAGGAAGAATGGACTCGAAGAAAGTCTGATGGGACGGGGAATCGAACCCGAGTCTCCCAATTGCCGCTCGGCAATTTTGCCGGGATAGCTCATCGGACAGAGCACCGGACCGGCAATTGGATGACCCATGTTCGATTCCCGGTCCCGTCAGACTTTTTTCATGTCCATTATTCCTTGGGATGAATTAAATTTATAATATGAATGCTATTTCTCTCTTCGACTAAAAGCAATACTATTCTAATTTAAAATAAGTCAAGCATGTACATGCTCCATAGAGCATTAGTCGCTAAAACAGGACAAAGGTATCTAAAAGCCTGTAAAAGTCGCTGGATTTAGCGACAAAATCGCTAAATTAGCTACTATAACCCTAAGCCGTTGAAGAACTCTACTTGAGAATTAAACTATACAAATAATGATGTGTGTTTTGGGAAAACAATCGAAAAAAGGGAATACTATTTCTCAAACGGCATTCAGCATTTATGTTCTATAATGTATTTCATTATAAACGCGTATGAAGAAAATGTTATTTACGGAATATAATTAGCAATGAATTTACTTTTCCGAGGGATACAGCTCCATTGTACATTCAGTTTTCGTTTAATTGAATTTTCCACGAATATTTTAGGCATGCCAAATTTCGAAATGTTGGACGATAATTCGAGAGGTCAAATTGCAAACATTGTTGTAAGAAATAAAATAAATCATAGATAATACAAATATTTGAAACGAAATCATATATAAGGTAAATGAGTCTCCTTTAAAACTTTTAAAACAAGAATATAATAATTTTTCTATGAATGTTGGCTTTTAACCATTTATTGGCATAACGAAATAAGAAAGACCTGATATACTTTCGGAAAACAATTTACAAAACGGCTTTTTAAAAACTATCTAATCCTTGCGCATTCACCTGTTTAAAATGTAAAATTAAAGCTATATATTTAATATTTGATTAACGCATATCAGAGTTGATGGCATGAAAAATTTTGAAAGGCAGTTATAGTCAAACTCAATAGAACATAGATTAATGCAATTAATGTAGTGAAAAAAAATGGTACTGGGGGGGAAACTACGAAGAAATAACCATAAAAATTGATTGAGTAGATGTTTAAATTTTCATAATTCTAAAGCTTATCAATTCTTCTGGTATACTTAAAGGGTAAACTTAATTACTTAGACAAATTCACAGCAAAAAAGAAAGAAAAAAGTAGAGCAGAATAGTTCAGAAAGAAGTAGCGCAGGCGATATTCGAAACTCAGTTTTCTACGGAAGAGAGAGAGTTTTCAAGGAAAGGAAAGAAAGTCGGAGGATATTCCACTTCTTTAAAGTCATTCCCAGGGTTAGAAAAAAGATCGCAAATGCACGGAATGGAGTTTAATCTAGCCGTATCTTCACAAACCCAATCTTGCGACACGTATTTCCTCGCTTTCTTACGTCTCAGTTTAATTTTATTTGCTTATTCACCCAAACTCAATATAACTCGGACAATTTCTCGCTTGGTGGCACTTTGAAATCTTAGGCTCACTGATAAATTCGGGATTAAACGTTATCTTGATCTAAATATTATTAATATTAAAAAGGTTAAACAGATTCTAAGAGAATGGAGATTTCATATTTGAATAGTCTAAGTGTTTCGTGTAAGTTTTGGTGCATATAATGACTCATTACCTCTTTAGGCCTTTGAATTTAGTAGCAGCCAGCTGACGAGAATCAATTGGAAATTTTTAACTATGCCGATTTGCATGGTTTTCTCTTTAGAGGCAGACGAGTTTTCGAAATTTCTCGTTGGATTATGGAATGCGACAGAATGAAAAAATAATCATACTGAACCAGTAGTGCAACCATCATATCTTTAACCTCTGAAAACTTCAGGTATAATAAAATCAAATTTATAATGAGATATATTTCATAATTGATATTTTAAATCGTAACTTTGAGAAATGTAGCATAGATCTTACCGAAAAACACTTGGTAATTTCCACAAAAGATTAAATACCATCGGTTTCTCCAGCAGGACTGTTTTTAGTTATACAAAAAAAATGGTTAAGGTGACTTGGTACGTAAAGGCGTGCTCCTGTGAAAAATCCCAAGGAGAATCGAACATGAGAAAAATCCCCGGTCCCGTTTCCGTCAGACTTTTTTCATGTCCATTCCTCGATGTTTTTATCTATCCCGGAGTCGTAGGTTTTTTGATCACACCTGCGTTAATGATTCTGTAATACATTATTTAGGCACATAAATTATAATGAAGGACTTTATCCAAAATGATTAGAATAGAATAGTTTATTAATACATAACACTTGCAACATTAACAGTACAAAGGAATTTTTACAGTTACAAAACATTTTTACAAAAAATTTCGATCGATTCGATGGAAATTTTTCGAGTACGAGAAATGCCCGTTTCGATCGAAATCGATCGAATCGATTAAACGAGAAATGTCAGTTTCAATTCAACTTCTCAGTGAATTAACTAAAGAATGAAAACTCTATCGAGGTGATATGTTGGAGTCGTTTGAGGCCACTTTTCCTCCTAACTTTTCAGTGAATAAGTTGAAATTAAAGTTAGAAGATGTAATTCAACAGAAATACATAAGGGCGTTTGTGGGGAAAAATCTCCTCAACTGAGGGATAAAACATAGAAGCCCAATTGGGCGGAAAACACCCACAAAGCCGCCCACGCATGGATGAGAGATGCAATCGGGAAATCTTTTCGGTGAAATACGTATCCGGAAGTAATAAAGAGCAGCTTAACAGAACTAAGCGGATGAGATTGTTTCTTATACTTAAGAAGATCATTGATATTCAACTTAAAATTTTCCACAGTTAGATCTCTCATCATCTTTTGTTTCGTTTATATCTTCCGTCATTCATGATTTTCATTACGTTTGATTTATTACATAAAGAAACATATAAATCGCCAACTTACGGAGCAGAACATCAGCCCAGGTTTCATTAATAGAAAATTTGGAAAGCAAGTTTTTACTGCACCTCAGAAACATGGTTCAGAGTATACCAGAGGAATCGAGATATTTTTTCTCCCCTTCAACTATTCCAGTCCTAAGCGATAATCTTAGAAATATGGGATAATGTTGTTATAATCTGGACTTTTTTCAATTTAAAAATATAGCGCTGCTCTGTGTAACGTAGTATACACTGTGTGAATACCTCAACAGGGAATAAGTAATTTAAACTCAAATTCATTCTTTATATTGCATTTTCTAGTGCACTGTATAGCTTGCATTTCGTAATATACAACCGACTGGGAAGCTAAAAGCGTTCATCCTGTAGCTTCGTTTTAAATCGGAGATTTCATTGCGTAGCCACTGAGTTCATCACATCGACGCCAAGCACAATCCGCGCTCACCATAAGTGCGTTATTTGGCGGACGTGTTACCATGGAAACGCTGCATTGCGCAGGGAAGATTCGAAGTAAGAGGAAGGTAATGTGGTTTATTGGTCATTCGGGCAGCGGCCGTCCCTTGGCTCACTATTCTCTTTCATTCTTCTGTTCCGTTTTGCATATGGGTCGAGCGGATTCGGACACACACAATCTGCCGTTTCAATTGCGTTAATGCTCCCACGACGATTCCGTGAAGGATCCGGAGAGGGAAAAACGAGGCCTCCTGAGAGGTTCTCGGGGGAACACGTGATTGAGGGAGACGTCTCTTTTATTGCGTTCCATACGAAATGGATTCGTCAGATTAGGCAACCGAGCCGTAACAAGCATAAGGAACTTGGGAATGTGAATTTTGATTTCCAAAGTGGTCCGTCAATCACTGATAAAAGCTTGTTTCCGGTGGAACGAAGGTACGGGGCGTCGAATGTGATAATTATATGGCAACGTGTAGTTATATCAGGCAAAGTTACGCTACATGTGTTTTAGGATTCACTGAGTATTACGACACATGCAGCGTTTCCCTCTTTTGTCACGCATTTCTAACACTTTTCTCTGCTTTTGACCCGCTCAATTTTCATGGGCAACAGATTAAATCTTTTAAATATGAAACACGATGTAGTCTTATAATGAAAACCACCTTCCTCCAGTATTGCCTTGAGGACGAAGAACTTCATTCCGCATTTGATGGCCGTGCGCAGTAAAAGTAATGTTTGTATCTCCATGAAAAAGTATCAGTTCTACGGCAGGGGCATTGTCAGAATTTTTCTCTAGGAGAGGTTCTGAGTCATGGAGAAAACGCAAAATTCCCTACAGTCCAAGTGCAGGATAACATCCGCAGTAAAGATAGCAAAGGTGTAATCAGATTTATATTTATGATTGCCTTACAGTCTCCAGTGGATAGAGTAGCTGTAAATATTTTAACAACCCCAATTTACCTCCCATAACATCGATTTGTGAACCGATTTCTGTTTTAGGTTGGGGGGGGTAATACTCGAAACCCCCCGTGGCTTAGCCAGTACAGCACTTACATTTTTCTAATCGAAGGTGGAAACTGAGATGCAGATTGTACGAATATTCCATTTAGATAAAAAGTTGGCGTATGTACATCACCATACGATTATAAAAAAGAATCGATTACACTTTCTAAATTGAAAATGTGAAATACTCCTTGATTTGAAATATACCGGTTGCCTGTAAAAACTTATCTGAATGAGTTGCGCATTTTAAGGATAAAATTCTTGGTAACATTTCATTGTACTGCGAAAAGCAAATAAAAGACTTATTTCTTGTAATAAGAAACATTAGTGACCAATAAAAAGAGAAAACTCGAAAATTTAGTGTTACGAAAATTATTTGGCATGAATTCAAATATCAGAGCAGCTTGAGCAATCCGTGTGTTATGTTATACAGAGGAAACCTTTGGAACATAAGGCCATGCGAATTCGGATGATGAAAGTAGTCCGTCAATCAATATTAAAATCTGGCGTCAGGAGGGATTATGTAACAGGATATTCGTCATAAAATGAAATAAAGCCTGTATGCAGAAATATCAGACAGTCTTACAACCTTTCCCTGTCACTCATTTATTTCCTCATACAATAATTCTATGTCACCTCAGAAATAATCTAATCGGTTTGTAATGGAGTCCAACGAAGATCAATTTGAGAAAAGATATGTATTTACTAAATTAAATGTTTTATTGTGTTCACATTTCACGTTTCTTGGTACATCAAAGAATGCTACCTATAAATTTGTTCAAGAATATTTTTAAATTTTTACAGGATTCTGTGGATTACTGAGTTATATCAAATACGAGTAATTTTTGTTGATCATATAGTTTTATTATTGTAATTTTTGTTTTATTAATTAATGTTTTAATTCTCCCTTTTTTCTGTTTATTTTAGGTAAGAATAAATAGCACGCCTGAGTGTAATTGGCCAAAACATTGTGAGTAAAAACATCTTTCATCTTAAAAGAATAAAGCTTTTCTTAAGTCGTTCGATCAAACCAAAAGTTATCTATGACCAGTACTTTTTTAATTTTCCCTCTAAAAAAGGAATATTATTAAGGTTAGTCATGCTCAACATTAAAAATACTTACCGTTGAACTTAGA
>KZ308288.1:553050-741114 GCA_000376725.2 Ladona fulva | reverse complement strand
GAAAACCCCCTGCCACACGCCGTAAGGCGGCTTGCATGGTACTTACGTTGATGTACTTGCATTGTAAATGAGTAATTTAAAAGATAGAATAATGAAGGTCTTTATTGAAGACGAGATCCCACGATCGAGAATATCCCCTTCTTTTGATCTCATAAGTTACCAACTCGAGCTTCGACTGTCTTAGATTCATTAGGAAGTCTTAAATTTGTTACCGTAATAAAAGGAAATACGGAAAAAGGCTTTTGAATCGTAATAATAATATTATGAAAAGTATTTAAGTTAATAATCTGCGTCGCTACTTCAGTTAATGTATGAAAAAATCCCATCATCGTGCAAATATCGAATGTCATTATCATTTAAACTAAATCACTCGTCCTTAAAATCAATCTTATTGGTCTTTTAATTTCAATTTATCCCTTGTAGTGACAGTTAAAAAAGTAGACAAATTATTACCCAACTGCCATGAGCATAGTTTCCTATTGTTTAAACACTAAACGCTAGAAACATTGTAAATTTAACATCCGCATATCTCCTAAGAAAAGTGCTGCCGCACTTTAGCTCTTCGGTATCGATTACGTAAGTTCGACGAATTCGATGGACTGATAGTTACTGAATCACAAACAAAATTACGCACAAAACCACTCAGGAAAACATTTCTATTTTTTCTTACTTTACCACGAGCTGAGTAAGTCTCAAAATCAATCTCTCATTAGAGTAACTCACCTAAAATAAAAGGTTAAGTATCAAGACATGTACATATATAGAGTCCCTTTTCTCTATTAAGTAACTCCTTGTTATTTCTCCTGGTATCTCAGATGATCATTGTATTGTATTGTCAGGGTTTCATTTCGGACCTAAATAGGAATCCTTGCGATTGATTTATTTTGCTGAAGGCTTCTTTCAGTCCAAACCTCCTATTTACCACTTACCCTCGAAAACTCCCGTTTCTTTAAAGCCAGCGGAAGTCCTCTTCAGTCAAGGATCGGAAATATTCCTCCAAGTTCTTATCAGTGGCTTCGATCCGCCTCGAATCCAATGAAAACGGCTTCGAATTTCTTCATCCGGCCTCGAGTGGCGAGATCCCAACTTTTAATCCGTTTTCCGTTGAAACGAGTTGGGTTTCGAGTCTTCCGGAATGGGTGCTTCAGCCGAGTAAAGAGGATTCACGCGCTGCGCTCTTCCCATTGGCCGCTGATAAAATTGGCGGAAGGTTAACATAGAGGGAGTATTTTTCCATCGATCCCACGTATGTTGCTATCTAAAATGCAATAAGTACTCGGACGGAGTCGAACCTAGATATTCGTGCATGTCTCACAGACTGAACGAATACTGCATTTTGCGATGGAAAATGAGGTAGTTTACGGCAAATCATCTTTTTTTGAGTTTATCGCCCAGAAAAACCGTCTACAAAGAGTAAATTCGCAGTTTAGTTTCCACACACTTAGGCTGAACTTGTCACCGAATTTTATTTTACTGACCTCCAAATTTAGTCCGAAAATAATATTACGGAACAGTTTCTACTTACGTTTGCTACTAGGCCATATGTATAGCGCATATTCTTTCAAGGGGAAGTTTACATTGGAGCGGATTAGCATTTGGAAATATTTGGAATTAACCTGCATCCTATTTTAGTTTATTCAATCAAGAATTGCATTATCTACTGAAGCTAATTTTGTTGTACGATTAAGATTATTGCTAAGAGAAAGTATTGTGTCAGTGGAGAACTAATTTTTGCGGGTGGAATTCAATAAAAACATACTGTTTTAATTCCAGATACCTATCTCAAACCAAAGGTGGTGTAAAACGAAAATCAGAGATGAGAAGGTGTGAATTCTTGGATGTACGGGACGCACAGTATCAACTAAGGATAACTTCTGGTTAATCCAGAGCATCGAATCGTATTGTTGTAACATTTTGATTGTTGGGAACCGAAAATCGGAACAGAAAATATTACTAACTTTGGTTTAGGTTCGTATTCAAGAATTCCATTACTTTCGGGTTCCGATTCGGTTTTCACTCCGATAAAATAAAAAGGTTTTTTTTATTCTGTTTTCGGTTTGATACCGCTTTCACCGAAGTTGAACGCGTTTCCCACTTTGCTATCCGTGAGACTTTCTCCAATAGATCCCCTCCTAATGCTTTGGCAAAACATGTGACCATTCTCTACGAAAAGCTATGTAATCCATTAAATTATAAATTGCTGTACACTTGGAAACGTAAAAGTTAATTCTCTAAAATATGTTCTAAGATTCCATTCGAATCCCTCACATCTGTCAAGATTAAAAAAAATATATCTAGCAGTATATTAGACTTCAGATGGGTATAATTTATTTATTTGTTTATTTAGCAAATTCAAAAAGAGCAAGAAATGGCTACTTGCACTGACTCATAATAATCATAGTAATACCAAAGCATAATGTACAGAAATACTGAAACTTAATAAAGTTGCATAAATCACAGTATCATAATAAGTAAGATATATATCTCGTAGAATATATAATTAATAAAAGAGGGAAGAAATGATAATATTATACTATGATAAGAATTTCAAGTAAGCTAGCATACATGGTAAGTGAACCATTTAGTCATATAAATAATATTATGTTGTATTTCATTTATGGCTAATTATACGCATAATATTATTATATTGGGGCTTTAAACAAATGAAGTACTAATGTTAGAACTAGATTTAAGCTTATTTTTAAAAACTTAAACATTTTTCGGCATTGGAATAAGAACGTTTCCAGGTAAAGGGTTCCATTCTCTAATACCCTTGTTAACGAACGAGTATTTCGCTATATGTGTTTTCTGCTAATGAATAACAATACTAAAACATAGTAGATAAAATACCGAAACATAATTCATAACCACACCAAAACATCAAATAATTTTAAAGAAAAAATAAGCAATGGTAATGGAAAAGGTCAGAAAAGCCGCACTTTGCAAGTAAACCAACCATTTGGTTATTCGATGGTTAACAGTTAATTTACGGTATATAGGAGTGTATTGATTGCGGAAAAAAGTTCGAGTATTTGCTTATTTCTTTTGTGATTGTTTTTGGGTTAAGTTACGAACACTCGATGAGTTGCAGTAATCCAGTCGAAAACCCAGCAATACATTTATGTTAACGGCAATTTCGCATAATGGAATAAACGCTGCCGACCGTGAAAATACTCGCGTGTTGGTTAAGTACGGACGTGCTCGCATTTATGTATTAAGCGCATCGCTTCCCGTGCACACTTCTCGCCCTTGGAAAGAAGTGCTACGGGAAGAGAATTCGCGTGGGTTTCGAGGCAACCATTTCCGCTTCACCGAGCTAATAAAATCTTTTCCTCCGACGCGGCTCAGCGCGCACGGATCGCCAATGCCAATCTGCATCTGAAAAAAAGGCGACCAAACGGCCGCCATAAACTCCCAAACTTCGCCAATACAAAAAAAAAAAAACTGGCGCAGAAAGAGAGGGGAAAAGGGAAATATCACGGTTTAGGCCGTTCCGTGACGAATCCCCCTTTCGTGACTAATGGAGGTCATTTTTCAATATCGGCGTCGCATTCCATCCATCCACGGGCGGCACACGAATTCCCACGAATGCAAACGCGCTCGAGCAGGAAAAATTGGGAAGAACACAGGTGTCAATGTTTCGCTTGCAACTCTACCTACGAGTCACATTACACTAAGAACTTTCGAGATGCAAACTATACTCTCGCGTCCCTTTCAACCTCAGGAACAGGTGAATTTAACGTGAATCAACGTGACTCGTGAAATGTCTCCTTTAGTTAATTAAAGAGGTGTATGATTTACATTGATACGCAGATTTTTTATCTTTGGAAATATATCCACGAAAAATATGTATTGAATCTCACGAAGTGTTTTTTGCTTTAAGGTTTTGTCATGGAAAATTCCTTCCAGTAGTCGCGTGAATATGTTAAATTTATCATCAGACAATTGTCTGATCAGTATCATGCGTTGACGGAGAGGAGAGGGAAGCTTAGCAGGGAAGAGAAGAAGGGAAAGGAAAAATACGCAACGAATCATTTAACGAGAGAATCGAAAGAGAGAAGAGATTATATATCCGTGAGTACACCCGGAACTCCCACTTCCTGGATGGTTGCTCTAAACTCAGCAAACTTAACCAAGATTATCTTAAATATTGGACTCAAGTCGGAGATAGTGCTACAAAAGTGTTCTACCTTTCGGCAGGTCCATGTGCCCTAACATTCCCCACTAATTGCCATTTCTTTCGCTTCCCGGTAATCTAACCCACCCTTAATGTGATCTAACAACTTTTGTCTTCCTCTCTGTCTCATTCCTTGTACTTTACCCTCAATTACATCCCTTAGTCATCCCTTTCCTCTCAATATTTGACCCACCCATTTACTTCCAGTTGAGGTTCAATTACTTATTTTAATTACCTAACTAAAATCATTTAATCGAAAAACAAATAACCAGCAGTCGTACCAGAAAAAATGGATTGAATTCGAAAAACTTTGAAGAAAACTTTAGATCAGGCTTTTTCTTGTAAAATTTAAGTAACTTCGGCTCCCAGTATATACTTCAATGCGTAATGATCTAAATCGCCGACATGAAGAAAACCAAATGAAAAATTCATTCAAGAGAAGGCATTCATAAGCCGTTTTGCATTTATTTAGCAATCTCTTTCCGATTTCGGTCCACAATGCACCGTTTAAATGTCTTCGTCAATGTATGACTGTCCTTCGAAATATTTAAAACTCGATAGATTAGACGATATGCTCTAGAAGACTGTGAGTTATGAGATCTAGTACTTCGGAGACTGATCGGATGTTGCAAGAAGAGCAATCGAAAAAATGCTAGTACTTGTCTTTAACAATTTCAGTTTCTCATCAAAAAAAGGTAATGGTATGTATGTACCAGTACAATGAACTAAAATCAAACCAAATACCGAAAAAAGACAATTTTTTTATGGAGCGACAGCCGGATACAATCCAAATACATATATTGAAATTGTTAAGCCCTAATTGAAATGAAAAACTGTTGTTTATTTCGTTCCGGTTTTTGTTTCTCGAAATTGCACATTTTACCAAATTGTAATTAGAGAACGGTTTATTAATAAGTAAACGGTTGCCAGTTAAACTGTAAACGGTAAACGGAGCCAGTTCGTTGTTAGGAGAGAAACTGGAACTGTGCTAAAATTTGATTTTTCGCAGAACTGGAGTGGAAATGGAAGTGGAAAGTATTACGGTTCGATGCCCTGGATGTTACCCAGCAATATTAAGAAACTAAGTGATTTGAAGCGAATAGAATTTCTTGGAGAAATGCAACAAGCGAATGATTTGAATTGATATTATTGTTATAAGTGTTTCGAAAGCTAAGGTCATTTTGCACGTAGGCCTCCACCGAGAATCGAACCTGAGACCGTTTTCACCAAAGTCGAACGCATTGCCACTTGGCTATCCGGGAACCCAATTAGGATTGGAACGTTAGATGGCGATGTAGATAACACTTCTCTCATAAGGAGAATACCTTAATTACGACCATTAGAAATGACTGCATTTCCGATCGGTTCTCGAGATACGAACGGCTTTTAGGGGAGAACGAAGTCCGTATGTCGGAGAGTTTTCCTAAATCTTCCGCCACGACGTGCCTGCCCTCTGTGTACGCTTTTATTTCCGATTCGGATTTTTTCGCCCTTTTGTCCCGTCGCAAATCTGTTTCGGTCTTTATAATCGCCTGGATTTACCGTTCGTTCGCCGGCAGAGATAAAAGGCTTTAGGCTCGTACATACGGATTCGAGAACTTTCGAAATATGACGAAAAAACGATTCTTTCCTCTCTCGCCGTAATTTTTTCCGCCTTAGGGCGACGCTTTTTTATTCCCCGCCGCACGAGCAAGAGATATGGCCCATCTTCCTCCCAGAAGCAGATTCTAAATTCCTCTTTAATCCCCGTTGGCTTATAAAGTAACTGATCTTCGATATAGTCGATTTAATGCTAACACTTGTCGGGTTACGCTCACTTTTCCTCCGAATGCCTCTGCCGGATTTTCTCTTCTCAAATATTTGTAATAGGGATTGAAAGAGATTAAAAAATGCGCACGAGATAAATATACTTCCAATAAAATGATTTATCATTGAATCATATCGAGCGAAGCTTGAATGAAATCTTCTGATGAAAATGGAACTCCGAATCCACCTGGAATGATTTGGAAGTGATTTTTATCATTTTGTGAGGAGAACCTTGATAAATTAATGCAGTGTCTTTTTCTCACAATACTATATTTTCTAATATTAGCAGTTGATCGTTTTCGAAGCAAAAGTATACCAAAATAGAATCAAAGTATATCTTTTTTAATTATCGATTGGAATACGTTCTGTGATCATTATTTTCTCACCGACAGCCTTTATTTATTAAACACGTCAATAATTATTAACTAAGGTGTATTTATTCTCCTTGCTGTTTTTATTAAAATGTATCATTGGAATATCTATTTGTTCATTTGTATTTTTTATTTATTTAACTTAAAATATTTAATTTTTAATATTTCATAAGGGCTGATTATGCACTTTCTCGTCTTAGTGTTGTGCACATTTTCTAAAATTAAATATCGGTTATGGATTAATTACATAAGACGTCTTATGAGACGTATTAAGAGACGTCTGTGTATGAAGATATAGACGGCGTACGCAATTTCAGAATTTGAGTTCGAGGATAGAGAATCCCGCAAAATCCATTAGCATATGAACTTCTTTAAACATTTTCCTGTATCTTTCCATTTGATGGATAATATACATATTAGTAGGGAGGGAAAATCTAATATGTAATCGTAGGAATAAATATCAGTAAGGTAACTGAAATATATTAGGATCAGCAATTCTTTGAGAAAAAAGTCATCATTTGATATACAATTTTAATTTCGGCTTACTCGTTAAGTATTTGTACTGAAAAATATCTACCCCCTGAAACTACTTGAAGTCGCTATTTCTCTCCATTGTATTCTATACGCACCCATTGTATACCTTATATAATTTTACTTGTAAGATATTCAATCGACAGCCTTTGGAATAAGTTTGTTCCATTCAACGCAACGATATTACGGTATTACGATTACAGCCACGTACAAGAATAAGGAAAACTTTGAAAACTAGAAAAAGGAAAGCAAAAGGTGGTAAATTTCGTAAAAGAATGTTAAACGAGAAATCAGTGAGAGATTCAAATGCTTCAGGATCTACTCGTACGATGGGAATCTGTAGAAGATAGAAGATGTAGACAAGGGCTTAATTTAATTAACAAGTTCATAGAAGGTACATTCATAGAAGATGTAACCGATGTTTTGAGTCTTGCCTGTAATGCCGTAGTGATTCAGACGGAAAAATCAGAGAAATAGATGCTGGAACAAGTCATTCAAATTTCATTATATCCGCGAACGATAGGCGAAAGTGAAGGAGCTGAATGAGTAGTTATGGTGCACGCACCTCCTTCCCCACGCCAAAATGTGGCTTGCAGGGTATATATGTAGATGTAGAAGTAAATTAAATAAACATTTTCCTCTGTGCTGTAAGAAATGCAAATGTAAATATTCCGTTCTTCAAGATACGTATGATTGAACGTTATATCGTACAGATAACCCGGCAACGAATAGTGTAAATGTATAAATTACTCTCGGTTTAAATTTTCCCCGTAGCAAATTCGAATCGTTTCTTCCTGCATCGGACGTTGCGACACTTCCACCAACGTCATTGAATTCGCCACCACAAAAACCATTCGAATGCAATACATTCTTCGAGAAAAAAATGTCAGCGTCTCCTTTGCGTCGAGTCAAGGCGGAAGCATAAAAATTTGATACTTAGAACAAGGAACAATGAAAAACGCTAAGGACACGGTTTCGAACCGTGTTAGCACAAAAATGTGCTGTCCGTGCACGACGAGAAAATCCACGGCAAACGTGACGTCACGCGGCGGGGATCAAAATAAGCGATACACTGAATGGAGCTTCGGGAGCAATCGGCGCGGAACGAGTCCCTCTAACGGCGAAAGAACGAAATAAAAAGCGGATTTTCCGCGATCTCGACCCAGTTTATTCTTAGTGAGCACATACTCATGCGCTTATTCGAGCATTCTAAATGTCAGATTTAGGAACGTTGAAGTACGAATTTGCTGATTTAGCCACTTTTTCGCAATTTCAAAGGTGTTTTGTGTTAGATTGGGCTGCGTCGACTGTTTCGCGACTTTTTTATAAACAGAAGTAGGGAATCCGAGGACTACTAGATCCATGTGCACACTCAGAGTGAGATGCGAGTAAAACCCCCGCCGATATCAGATTGCGGTTACGTAACGTGAAGAGAACGAGTTGATTTACTTTTTACTTGGTTTACTCGGAATGTTAAATATCTCTGAAAATAAAGTAAGATATAAGTGACATTGTTAACTTCAGCTTGCATTCAAAGACTTTCATTTGAATGTTCTTTGGTTAATAATCGAATAATCTGAATTCGAAATTTGATTCACATTCACATAATCAGTTTATTCACTTATCATACGAAAACATCGTATGTGGGACCATTCATTTTGTAATATTGGTACATACCAGTGATAATAAGAACAACTAAATTACTAATTTAGCAAGTTTCAGGTGAAGTGAAAGTGTAATTGCTTTAGATATACACCTTTCTCTAATTACTATTTTTAGTGGTAAAGATGCCTAATTGCTGTGTAGTTTTAAAAGCTTAAAGTCGTCATAAAATAACGTCCCACTTGCCTAAGGAAATTATTTTTCAGATTCTATTTTTTTTTAATTGTTAGATTTATCGAAAGAGGCTGTTCAGGGTTAAGAATATCTTCACGTATATAACAATAAAGGTAATCAGAAAACGTTTTCCTTGTGCGTGATTGAGGCTTAAAGTCTCCTAATCCATCTAACACAACGCCATATTTCATACCGATATTGACTTTATAAGATAGTAGAAAAGAAAAATTACAAGAAAAATGCGGATCTTAAAAAAAACCTTATTAATTCTTAAGGAAAATTAATATTGTTGCTTTTTATAAACCATCGTTTGCATAGCGTACAAATTATAGTGATCGGTTTTAATTCGTGTTACTTGAATTAATAATTTACAATTTCATTCCAGATATCTACATAACTGAAAATTGTGCATTGCCAATCATTAATCAATAAAGTAGCATTACGATTGTTAGAAATGAATACAAATGATTGGATTATATGAATAATTTTGTCGTATAAATAATATTTTTGGTAATTTAGAAAGTTTGAGACTTTGGATTCTTTATTCGAAGAAATATATCGCCATATTTATATCGCTATATTTATAATTATTTTTGCACTTTGTTTAAATAGAAATCATTCGAAAGAGGTATGGTTGAAAAGTATACAATCGTATGCATTTAGTTATGAGACTTGTTTTATAAATTTCTACCTCTTTTTTTTTCTAATGCCATTTCTTCCGATGTATCTGTCATTCTACAGTTATAGTTAAGCATTCAAATTTTCTGGTAGCAAATGGTCACGGCAGCTTCAAGTGATTTGTTGCAGTATAAAGTACACTAGCGGAAGTGCCCGTTGATTCTCAACGTGGAAAATAGAAGTCGGGTTAAATATAGTATACCTATTTGCTTATAAAAGAAAATAACACATGGAATCTTAGTTTTCTCCAATGGGACAAGTTATAGGACACATACATTTTCAATCTAAACAAATTTTTCATAGTTCGCAGTCGAAATCTACTATCAACAATAAGAGGGTGAATCTTTATGGAATTTCTTTCAATTAAAATCGTAAAATATATCAAGATTCCGAGTTGATAGAGAAAAAGTTACTAATCCATCTCCATCAATTCATGATGGTTTTACGTATGTTTGTTGCCCCTGCGTTTTATCACTAAAAATTTTCTTACTGTAATAGTAAGAATATCTGAATTATTTCCTCCTTTCCATATCGTCAGTTGCTTTTATATGGGTCTAAATACACATAAATTCTTATGGGAAAATGCATAAACTCGGAATCAGCAATCACATTGGTCGTCAGGGGGACGGGTTGTTTACAACTTCAAAATTTCACAAAATATTCGCATATTTATCTAAATTCTCCCAATTTCGAAACAAAAGCTTTATTCTACGACAATAATAAGAATCTGTATTCTTTTTCCCTTCTTCTGGTACTTATCTTGATTTTATACGACTATTGCATCTAATTGTATTTTGCAAAAGAAATAAAGTGTGTACCCGATAAAATAGAACTTCACATGTATTTCTTATGGAAATATATCTGAACGATCTTGGTTCAAAACCAGCAAATTTGCGAATGAAAAGCTGACAGTACTTCCTTCCGGCTCACGGAGAACACGTATGCAAAGTTTGATGCAAATCGGACAAACGGTGTGGACTCCAATCGCGGACAAACAAACAAACACACAAACCCACAGAATTTCTGCTTTATATATATAGGTATAGATTTAAGTCCGATATCATTTCGTACGACTCGGTAATCTTTGTTTTCTTGTACTTGGAAACATGCGAGCCTTAAGAATGTCCGCCAGAGAATCTCAAACCTCTGTTTCTATCTCCCAACTTCCACATACCGTTAAGAACGTCAAATTGTTCTTCTCCAGGATTAGGTATCTTCCAGAAATCGAATTGTACAAGCTGAATCTATATCCGCAAAGTCAGGGACATTTAGTTGCTGAAGAATACCAAGAGTCATTGAGCAGGCCACATGTTCAGTAATTTATCCATTGTTACGTACATGATGTTGCTATGAGGGAAAAGTTCCCTGTTCTACAACATAGAATGTTTTAAAGGATACTAACTGTATTTTTCCTAATATTCTTCCACGACTACCTCCTAAAGGGGCTAAAGGAAATATTTTCACAATGAAAAGAATATTCTTGAATTGAAATTGACGCAATTTAATAAAAACGCTTTCAATTCAATTAAAAGATGAATTTGGTAATTAATGAAGTGTCTAGTATATGAGAAGAATTTCTAATACAAAATTATAGTCAAAGAAAAGGATGGCAAAAGCACTCCTTAATTTAAATATTAAAGTGTAAGTCGTTAGTGACAAATGAGGATCGCTAACAAGCAAGAGAAAATAGATTTACGCCCTCCGAACATCTTTAAAAAAGTTTCCGTTTGTTTACCATTTCAAAAATAAATCCCATTCATACGCAGTTCCAATTTTCTCTTCGGGCAAAAGAGAATTATTTACTAGGAATTTAAGGCCTCACATCTCGCTTGTCTTCTTTTATCCTCGGACCTTAAACACGCGAGTAAAAATTTATGTCATTTGTTTATGGCCTTAGCCTTGGCTGTTGGGTTTTCAGGGCAACGCCGTTATATTCCACATCTTCGTCCGCGGATCGGGGAATATTCTTTTACGATCCTCGCCGGAGACTTCTTTAGTGTATAGTGTGTCGAAATTGCAGTGCGATTCAAAATCGCCGGGGCAGATGCCGGGGGAGATATCAGCCATGTTACAACCCTTTTCTCCTCCTAATCTCGCATCTTCCTGCCGCAGTGCTCGGCGTCTAAAAATCCGGAACGGAAGTGAAACGATCTCTTGCCAGCGTTTTTCTTCGCACTCCCATCGTCCCCCACAAATCCCTCCGCATATGCTTATTGGCTACGGCTCTGGAACTGCTTAGCAATCCACCAGGACGTAGTTTGGAATTTTATCTTGATCTGCATCGGATGGATTTATCGACTCCCGCCGAAAAGATATTAGGTGAATGAGAGCGGGAGATAGTGCGATACTCTTCAAGGAGATGAAGAGAGAACTTCTATCTCTTTAGGAAGAATGGCCGCCCACCTCTTCGCTACTCTGCTGATTTAGTTAAGATTTCTTACTATACCGTATCATTTGAATAGTCTTTACATTCGATCTCTACTACGGAAACTGTAAAATTATTAGTTCAACTTTATACAAACTATATTAAACAAAGGTTAACTTAAAAGAAAATCTATGAAAGAAGCTGTGATTAGGTGAAACTCCATAACATTATTGGTTGAAATAACTATGTTAAAGTTTTACAAAAGTGTTTTGTGATTTCTGTGAAATTTTAGTGTAATATTTTACCTCTTTTCTTTTGATTTCTTTGTCTATGTCTATTTTAGTACCCTGCAGATAGCCTTTCGGCGTGTGGCAGGGGGTACATGCAATATAAGACTAATCGATTAGTTTCGCGTTTCGTTCGCGGAAAAAATGAATTCTTAAATTGATTCGCTCTAGTATTTATTTCCCTGACCTTTTTCGCAGTATCAGAACGACCTATGGAACATGGAAGAGGCATTATATCGGCTACATCATATCTGAACGTGCTTTTTTGTTTTATTTATCCTGTTAATTAATCCTTTGTTTAAATCTTCTAAAGGTTCCCATCCTAATTTCTTTATGTACTATTTTCCGAAATATCATCGGCATAGAGCTCACTTAAGACAATATTGCGGATTTTTCTTGAAAACCAAACCAGAGAAGAATTTTTGCTATTCTAAAATTGTAATTATTTTCTTTAGGTGGCAATAAAATCCTACTAAAATTATAATGCGACTACCTTGAATGAACCTTTAGATCCATTTCAGATTATCCTGAAAGTTTGTTGTCTGAGTGTGTAGGAAACTCCGCATTGAATGATCTGAAAAGTTCCTAAGAGGTACGCCTTTAAGGTTAATCCAAGAGGATAAATACAAGTTGTAGCGTCACTCTCACTTTCCATTCAAGGAATGAAGTATTCCTATAAGTGCTTCAACAGCTAAGATCATTTCACACGTGGGCCCTCACCGGGAATCGAGCCCACGGCCGCTTTCGCAGAATTCGAACTCGTTGCCCACTTGGCTACCCGGGATTCCTCTAAGGAATATAATTTTTATTATCATAGCAGCACACACTATATTTTCCAGGGAAAAATTTTTTCTAGGTAACAAAAGAAATCAAGACCTTTTAATAACGTATTTTTTCGCTCTAACAATATTTGTTTATTTATAAATGCCCGAATAGCGTCAATTTACTGAGCAATAACAAAGGTAAACAGTAACAGAGGACAATTCAAACACAAACACTTCCTTACGGGAAAAATCAGAATATCTGGAACTCGAACCCGGGACCTTAGGGTTGGCGCGCTAGAAAGATAGCAATTTAGTCACTTAAGTCGGCGATTTATTTTCCAGAATTCCATTACTGATGTAAAAGTATCATTTTTATGGTCTACCTCTCCAATCATTTGTACTTTCAAAGGGGTACGACGCTCCATACAAAGTTAATCTTTAATCCTTTTCATTTATTCATATCTATAAATATTTCTAGTTGTTTTATGTAGGAAATAATATATGTGTACCATTTTATTATTTTCAGATGTAATTTACCCTGCCTATTCCATAAACAATAAAGCTAACTTTAAGTTGATGTTGCAGGTTTTTCACGCATCCTTCTTGTGGATGTTTTCCCGATGTGGTGTACTTTTTTCTCAGCGCTAATTAATGTTTTTAAATCCACAAAGTAGTTTTCTTCTTTGCATGTCTTTTAAACTTCATTGGACGAAGGGTTTCATGTATGAAGAGGCTTGTTAGTCTCAATCTCGCCGCAATTGTGTCGTATTATTATTATAATTATTATTTCATTCTCGCCACCAAGCGACAGCGTTATGGGAACGGACTACTGTCAAGTTTCATTATAAAGAATAATTTTCTTCACTTAAAACCGGTCTAATTAAGTGGCAGGTATCCAGAATACCAGACTTTTGAATTAAACATAAGTTAATTCCAGCGTTTAATGCTCCCAAAATGGCAGCCGATGTTTTTGGCACTACGTAACTCAGCTGTGGATATAAATATAGGAATGATGGTTGTATTTCTAAATTTCATTCTTTAAAATTTTGTTGCTAACTCAGAGTACTTGGTTATTTTTCTTGAATATTTTTTTGGAGATTGGATTAGTATTATTATTACTGTGATTATTCTTATTATCTATAAATTTACCCTGCGATCCGCATTTTGGCGCGTGGCAAAGGATCATTTTTCATCTCAGTATATCTGACAAAATTCGGAAGAGTTTGGTACTCAAGTTACCGAACACACTGACTAATATTCGTGCGACTAGTTTCCCTGCACCAATAGCGCCATCTTCAGCCTCCGAAGGCAAACACGCGCCACTCTGCTTTCACCTCTCTGCGGACACGGTTTGTTTCTTGTTTTAGGAATCCCATTGGATGGCGGTTAGTGTGCAGCGCTGCGTGTAGGCAGACACGCTCTCCTAGGATAGTAGAGGAGGCTTTTCTAGCTCAAAAGTGCGGAATTGTGAGTTTATGGGGTTAGCGGTGGGAGTGCGTTTGAGTAACTTAATTGCCACTTTTGGTCGACCCCTTGACCTCACCGAGGGAATTATCTCTCGCAGAGTTAATTACTAAGGAATGGATTTATACCCACGAAAGAGAAAACGTGCAGAACTGATGCGATTTCAGAGCGTTAAGTCCGATCCCTCGGATTCCTATATACATTGCTCTGATTGCAATACTTATAGAACGACTTTCTGTTACTCATCTACTTTACTGATTGCTAAAATATAAGACATAAGATAATAAAAGATAATATATGACGTATAAAAGGAGAGTCTCATCCCCAAGTTTGAATTAAATTAGTTTTAAGAAGTTTTTGAGTAAATTATTCAGGAGCGTAGCAAGGATTTGTACATGGNCCACGCTCTCTGCAATGCGTAGGGAAATAAGAGACAGCTTTATCACAATCACTTCACCGCGCTGTCCAAATTATTTATTGCCATTAATGAGTCCAGTGTTCCATTTTCTGTTGAAACGTCATTGCAATTTATTAGAGGAAGCATTGAAAGTACATATTAGTGCCGTTTGATTCTGGAACGTAAATCCTTTTGTGTTTGTGGAACATTAAGAAGCTATGGAGAATGTAACTCCATCTAAATTATGCATCTAACGTCGCCGGAAAATTATTCATGTTTCAACATATGCAACGAGTGCCTCAAGAAAGGTTTAAAAACATCTATGCGACTAAGTTCCACGCATGACTGAGCTAATAATTTTGACGTAATAGGACATAGAAGCATGTAGATGCAGCAAAATAAATAGGAAATATTTCGGAAGAGAAATCATGTAGGATATTCATATTGGCTTAAGTTATTCTTTTAATGTTAGAAGGAAAGAATTTGATTAAAGTATGGTGAATAATAATTACGCATAAGAACTTCACAGGGGAATTACGCAAAGAATATAGGGTACCTTAGTACGATACTGCGATAACGATTACAATGACGTGTGTGTTTAGGAAAAAAGAACAATGGAGGAGTACTTACGAAATTGGGGAATCGTTGGATTAATATTGACTGCAATTCTTTCTAACCTTATTCCCTTTACTGTCATAGTGAATTGAAGTCCATATTGAAGAATGCAAACTGAAAATAACTCATAGAATCCTTAAATGCGCATAGAAAGTCGATTTTTTAATCGAGTTCGAGCTGATGATCAAATAAGAAATTATTATGAGATTTTAACTTGAAAACTTTACTTGCCCAGGTAGACAAGGCTGAATAAGGGACGCGTCCCAACATAAAGACCGTGCATTTAATTAATTTTCGATTCCCGCCTTGGCCATCTCAGGGTATCTCGGGAAGATTTTCACCACAGGAGAAGACCCTTTCCACTCCTCCCATTTTGCTCACTTTACTTCCACCGCCGGCGCGAAATATCTCGGCGCCGGGTGCCGTTAGCAAGCCGCACGGCTCCCACGGGGAACATCGCCGACTTGCCGCACCCGGAGGCAGCGTAGACACGCCACAAAACACTCGATTTCCACGCCACGCCGCTGCCGGATTATTACTGACCTCTCCTACGGCCGTTTACAAATGGACTCTTAAAAGTGCTTCTAATGGATACATCCGCGGGGATTTGAGCAGAAGCGTCGAACAAATCCGCGGAGAGGAGTTCCGCAGATTCGCACATTCCGTCCGTGAAACTTCCGCCCGTACGGGGAATATGACGAGAAACGGTTGCGGTGGAAAAAGTTACGCGAAATTGGAAGGGAAAAATAAATTCGGACTGGAATGGAGAGGAACGCCGCTGCAATTGGAAAAATTCCGCCGAGGGAACGAAAGAGATTTAATGGTGCAACTCGGCGTGTGTGTGTATTTGCGTGCGTATGCAAGCACACGTTTACATTGTCGCCCTTGAAACGCATTTCTTTTAGCTGAAAATCTAGCTCCATGTCTTTTAATTAAGATAAACTTCTTTAAGTTGTAATTGAGTTTATTATCATTCGGGTCAAAACTTAATTAGTCGCTTTAGAGGTTTTGTAGAATGTGTTCCTGAAACGCATGGCAAAACTCGCTCAAAAATCGCTCGAGGATTACATAAATATCACAAAAATGAAGGAAGGAACCAAGTATCCGCGAGAGGAACGTTATAGTGGCATGATAAGAAAATGAGAGTAATAGTGCGTGAATAAAGGTTCGGATTTTTCACCCAAAAACGTTTTGCTCTTGACGGATTGCCCTAAACCATTTCACCCTGGTACATTATGTCAAAGAATTTTCGTCAAATAGCCGATTCATCCAAGCTCTGAATTTATTTCGGTATTGGGTATTACATTAGTATGTATAATTTTTTCAGATATTTGAAGACAAATGTGTGAATTGCTGTAGACCGAAATGATTCCTCTTAAATTGTTTTCAGAGGATGAAGAGAATAGTTTTTCCCTCGGAGAAAGGTAACTTAGTTGCCGAAGTACGTATTCAGGATAATAAACTTGTAAAGTGCAGCCACAAAGAATCATAAATCCTGCTGGTTGGAATTTCCTAATGGTTAGTTTACTTGCAAACTACAGCTTTTAGAGCATTTTTCAAAACTGTAATGTAGCAGCCATGTACCCTCCCCTTATAGATTCCTAAGATATTTAGTGGAATAAGTTAAATTTATAGAATAGAAAACGTGTAAAAAATATAATAAAAAACTAAACACTCAACATGTTTCTATGTGTCGTTCTCATATTAATGATGGCAATATTTAGAAACCGGTCGGGTTTTCCTTCATTTTGTTACTTTTGTGTAAAAATCGCGCGTTTTGTGTTTTCATTTTTGTTTGAAAAGAGTTACAGAATATAATAATGAAGTCCAAATACAACGATAAATATTTTTGAAAAATGTAACTGCTCACCATAGAATTAATAACTATTTTAGAATGTTGGTTCATCGTAGGAAATCGCCAAACAATAAACATCTACATATATTGAAATGGCTGAGTTTGTTAACTCTGTAGTTTTCATTTTTAATTCCATTAACACGTTACAGACTTTTTTGTGTAATGTTTCTGTAGGCTGAGAGGGAGCTATCATGTATGAAATCAATAGGACGGTAGCCTAAATAACAAATTCGTCCTATCCCGGCCTTAGTCCCTTCTGAATGCAACGAAAAAAAGAAGAATAACTTTGTTGGCACAATAAAATTTAGGCACATCTTTCACAATAAAGCTTTTCTTTAGAAAGAATATGGTCCTTTCCTTGGCCTGGAAAGGTTAGTACGCTCGTACGTTTGAAATTTTTGGCGAAGAAATCTACTGTATTTAACATGCCTGGATTTCATTTGAGGACAATTATAGCAGAGACGAGACATCTAAGAAATTCCTCTTTAACTGGGGCGGAATTTTATTTTATCTCCTGGCACTGTTAGCTTCCAAATAGCTAATTATGCATTTATTCAACATCCAGAAACGGGTCCAGCCCCAATTACCACGCTCTCTGCAATGCGTAGGGAAATAAGAGACAGCTTTATCACAATCACTTCACCGCGCTGTCCAAATTATTTATTGCCATTAATGAGTCCAGTGTTCCATTTTCTGTTGAAACGTCATTGCAATTTATTAGAGGAAGCATTGAAAGTACATATTAGTGCCGTTTGATTCTGGAACGTAAATCCTTTTGTGTTTGTGGAACATTAAGAAGCTATGGAGAATGTAACTCCATCTAAATTATGCATCTAACGTCGCCGGAAAATTATTCATGTTTCAACATATGCAACGAGTGCCTCAAGAAAGGTTTAAAAACATCTATGCGACTAAGTTCCACGCATGACTGAGCTAATAATTTTGACGTAATAGGACATAGAAGCATGTAGATGCAGCAAAATAAATAGGAAATATTTCGGAAGAGAAATCATGTAGGATATTCATATTGGCTTAAGTTATTCTTTTAATGTTAGAAGGAAAGAATTTGATTAAAGTATGGTGAATAATAATTACGCATAAGAACTTCACAGGGGAATTACGCAAAGAATATAGGGTACCTTAGTACGATACTGCGATAACGATTACAATGACGTGTGTGTTTAGGAAAAAAGAACAATGGAGGAGTACTTACGAAATTGGGGAATCGTTGGTTGGAATTGGGGAACTGCTTAAAATGCTGATTTAACCGCCAATATTGTAATTCAATTTCAATGTATATATTCTGTGAGAGTAATTTGAGTAGAGTGAAAATACTAAACAAAGAAATACATTAATATCATTGCCTGTACTGCAGGCTTTGATTTCATGCAACTTCTCAATACATTTTACCTTCCTACAAACCAATCCTCTGATTAACTATGAAATTAATTTTAGTGATATCCATATAGTCAGATTCAATATAAGTTAATAACTTAGGCAAGTCTGTCTGTAAGGTATTCAGCCGAAAGTTGATTTGAACATCATACACTCCGTTAGCAACGAAAAGCATTGCAGAGGGGCCTGAGGCCACTAGCGAAAATGAGGAGTGAGGTACTTTGCACTTGCTTACCTCATTGAGACAGAACACTATAAACAGAAGAAGTAAATGCAGCATAGTGAATCTTCCACTAACACTTAGTCCTTTAGGAGAAACCTTAATCAATGTCATGATTCAGCATCACTCATACCTCAGTAGCTGTCATATCATAACAGCCGTGTACGAAACTGAGACGGAAGTAATAAGGATTGAAGAAAGGTCATTTAATAAGCACGGAAGAGTCGTACGGCCGAGTCGTAAGGAATTACCGGTGTGAAGAATAGCGACATGACTGGTACTCGAACCCAGGACTCAGTGATATTTCAATAGTTACAATACTTGCCCGGAAAGTGGGAGACCTTGGTTCGAGTCCCAGTCATGTCGCTATTTTTCACACCTGTTATTACTTGAGACGAAAGAAAATGAAATATCTCAAAATTCAAATTAAAGAATATTTTATTCATTCTGATATAGGAGCAGGATCCTTAGGCAAGTATATCGCGTATTTGATGAAAAGGGGGAATACATCGCAGCGCTAATGTGTGTGAGCCTACGATGCATTGAGAGATATTTCACATCTCCAGTAATGATTTTATTTTATTACAATTCTGTGCCTTGAAAGCGTAAACGACTCCATTAGTAATTCGGGCGTTAATAATAATGGGAATCATTAGATTTTCTCAGCTCTTCTGTAGGAAATACTACTAGAATACATACTAGAATCTACTTTTATAGTAGACCTTGATAGCCCACTCTCTACTGCCAACGCAAAGTTATTCGAAGAGATGCTAACCGATTGATAAATAAAATAAAGTAAATTGCAAAATTTACTAAATTTATTGTAACGAATAATATATAATTGTAGCAATTATTCATCATACCGATGCTCTGATGTCGACTTCCTATTTTCGTTTTATGCCATTTTACATCTTACTGTTAATTGTATTCCCATATCACACTTTTCATTATAATGCATCCTTCTTTCAATTCAGTAATAAATGAAAATTCTAAACATTGAGACTGGCGGAAAGATAGAGGAAATTTTAAATGTTTTTATAAACTTGTCTATTCCAAATCTATTTGAGCGGTTCGGTAGGAGAATAAAGGAAGTTAATTGAAGTAAAACTCCATATAATAAACTGCTGAAATCGAAAATTGACGTAAAAATTACAAATAGAGTGTCTTTTTCCATTAATAATACTTCTTCGTGCAAACCTACCGTACATCACATCAATTTTAATTTCTCTCCAGCTTTGACTGTACTGTAGATTCCAAGAACGTAATTTTTTTCCCTCCAATTTACCTTCTTCGATTATTTCTTATTTGAATTTATTAATACTTCCAATTCATTTAACACTAAACGAAGATATTTTGAAAGAGATCGTTGACCGAACCTAAGCTATTTCTTTTCAACTCCTTTACCGGCATTTTACAGCAAATGTTTTCCTTCTGTTCTTTAGTACACCGAGAAAAGTTTGGCTCTTGGAAAAGCTCGTTTTATACGAGAAGCGGAGTTTTTCTCTGGGAATTAGTCTCTGGGCCTTTACTCCGAACCCTAATCTTACACCTTGTTACCCTCTCAAGGGTACGCTAAACAAAAGGAGGGTAAGCTACGGGAAACCATCACTCGGGCCGTACCTCGCCGCTCCCGTTCCTTTTATCGAAATAATGTTCTCTTCCTTCCACACACGACAACTTCTTCCGAAGAAGACATCAATTTTCCTTAAGAATCAGCAGTTCTCATACAACTATGGTTGCAGAAAGAAGAATCAATGATTTGTCCAGACTTGATTTTCCAGTATGATAGTAATTACAAGCGTATGAATGATAACCATGATTTTTCAATCGTATGATTTTCTCTGATCGTAGGCTTTACAGGAACATATTTTAGATATTTTCAGAAATTTCGTTGAAAATATTAATTTTCACTACTTGTATTAAATCGCCATTGATTTATTTATTTCTTTCATGGACCGGTTTATTTCTAGAGTTTGACTAGCGATCGTTTCCCATTCCCCCTCTCCCCGTCTTCTTTTGAGATAAGGATTGAGTTTGTTCTAGTATCCTACCAATTATTTCCCCAAATTCTGTTTTTATCGTTTATCTTCTCTATTTTTTATGCTATTTCTGAACTCACTCCACACACTCACACATCATGAATTCGACTATATTCGTCCATGACCTGAATAGAAAAGAAAATTTTCCTTGACTTACATCATGAAGTGCTAGGATGCTATGTGAAGGTTTAGCAATAAAACAATTCGAAATTTTAAAATCTGCAGTAGCTTATTTCTTTAAAGTTTCAATAGTTCCTTTCACCGCTCACAACTGCCAGTAACTAACCTGAAAGAGTTGCATTAATATAATGATTTTCAGAGGAATGTTGTTACATAATTCCGTTTCCTTATATATTTCTTCTTATCAAACCTTCTCCGATCGGCTTTATAAGATCTCTAGTCTGTGGTAAATTACAGTTTGCATTATTCGGAAAGAAGTTAATGTACGAGAAGCTTCCTGATCTAATGAAATGCTGTTATTAAATACGCTGTATGACTGATGGAGTTTATACGGATCGAGTAAAGAAGGGATTCTTTCGTAATGAAAATATTAAAGGAAAAACTGGATGTTTGAATAAGGAGAAATTAGAAATACTTTTCACAGAAAAATCACTATGAGCACGGCTGCAATAATATGCTGAAGGCAATAGTTATAAAAGAGAAAAAATGGACATCACAACTATGGATCCATAAAAGTAAATAAATAAACTGTAGTGATTGCTTTAGATTCAAAATCCTTTAAAAAGCTATAAGGAGTTGCATTTGATTTTTCTCTTCAAGAAATCCCTATCACGGTGCAAGGAATATTTCCATTAATATTTTAATGTTAAGTAAAAGAATAGTAATAATGTATACGGAACGTATTGGAATATCCACAGGATCTACTGAATCTACTTGGAGAATAATGTAGATTTTTTAAAAATGAGTTTCAATTTAACTCATTTACGTAACCTTAGAATTCAAGGCTACTGTAAGGTATAACATTCTCAATAATTAGGAAAAGTAGTAGTCAAAATATTTTGGAAAGTTCTACATCAGTGATTATATTTATTTTTATTTAAAATATTAATAATGCTTTTATGAACATCTTTATGCATTGAGTGATTGCTGCATTGAAAATATGGTCTGTTTGCAACTATTTATTGGACAATTCTTAATGCGAAATTTTATTTAGGAATAAAGGTCATTCATAGGGGAACTACGGACAGCAACGAATTGCCTGGAGAATTTATTGTCCCAATGCCAAAAAAATTTAAAGTGTTTAGAAATAAGATTAAATATAGAATTAAGTAGTTTTTATTATGTGACCTCACGGCTATCACCTCCTCTTCTGCGTTTCGATATTTATTAACATTTTTCTATTTATTTAACAATACTTTGTACGTGACTGTATGGATAATCCACCATGTATGTTGTACTACTTCACAGTTTTTAGACATTTTGCTTTTAATCAAAGATTTACTGTACTATGTTACTTTTAATGTCTAAGTTGCATATCTTATCATTTGTCTACGGGAAGTTTTTGGATGGGTTTCCCTCCCGTCTTTGGGCAATAATAATTTTTATTTCACACTATCCTCCAGCGTTGCCACCTGGCCAGGTAGCCAAATCGCAACGTAATTACAAAGAAATAAATAAACCTATAGAAATCCTTTACAGTAAAAATCTTATTGCTTATAATTACCAATCTCTATTTTTAACGTGCTCCATGGAGGCTGTAGGTGAGTTTCGGAGTTTTTTTATGTGGGTTTGTATTAGGATTTAGATTCTCTTGTACACTGTGGGTCCAATAAATTATTCAGTATAATGGAATTCCACCAACTATTTTTGGAACAATTTAATTAGATTCAAAATTAGCTATGAAAATATAGTGAATCATATTTTCGCGGGAGAACTCCTGTACGGGTTTCGTTATGGAAATGTTTCATTTTTATGAATCTCTCTTGTATTTTTAAAGAAATGTATGTTATCTGCCTGTGCAAACTCATTTCAATAACTCATGTCTCGATAGTTAATGATTTTTGTTTGCAAAAATGAATATAGTTTAGACCATCCCAGAACTCGTGGAATTACCATTCTTGTCCGACCGATAATAAATTTTTCCGCGTCGTTAAAATCGTTCAACGCAACGCGTCGCTTCACGACGCTATTGACGAAATATAAGCGACTTCTTCCCCTCCGTCGCGACGCCCCGAAACACAAATACGACCTCTCCACGACGCCTGCACAACTCTGCGGATTAATCAGATTTCTGGCTCCGAGCGGAAAAAAATCTGGGTCATTTTTTACACGGCCGAGTGTATTCTTTCATGTAAATACTAGATGAAATTAAAAACCGAGCAACGCCGTCCGGGGATGGTTGTTCATTTTTTCCTAGAGAGGTCGCACCCGGCGGCAGCCGAGTATCGGGATTTTCGAAAAAATTAGAGCCAATTAAAACTCTCCGACATGAACTTGCTTTCCTCGACCGTCGTTGCTAATTGACGAACTTTTTACACAGTAATTGGATCGATTGCGATGGTTTAATGTGTCCCTGCTACTTGTAGATTAGGGAATCAATTCTCATGCAAGTATTTATGTACTTATCACGCAAAATAGAAGCTACTTTATCAGCTTAACCTCATGACAATGAGGGGATTTTAAAGCGCAAATATTCGGCGTGGTAAATCCATTTCCTCGAGTAACTCTTCGGTAGCCTTTCTTTTTTATAACTCTACGAAAAATATACACCGTTGGAGAACAAATGCCAGTGCAAACACATCTTGTTAACATATAACCGCATTTATACTCGCACTGATCCATCATTTAATAATTGATCCAATGCACGGAAAATACTCCGCAATAATTTTGTATCAACTTTACTATTTTTGATACATTGCTATGTGCTCCGCAACTTATTTATTTATAGGAAATTTTTGCTGTTATTTGATGTTGACAGATTCAATTAGACCTTCCTTAGGTCACGTTAAAAACAAAAATAATCCAATTATTTTCTTCATAATTATCATTCACAAACAACAGACGATGCAGAATCCGTTTTTCATTTACTAAATCTCTTCGAAATTTCCTCATAGATATTTAAGGAATGGGGTGTCTAATTTTATCAGATAAAAATTTTTTTCCTTTCGTCTATTAACTCTATTACATTTTAGTAGCATGTTAAAATATGTTATCGATGAGATTTTTATAAAAATTCATAACATTATTTAGCCAACTATTTCATTTCATATGCATTGAGATACCTATTTTATGATCTGCTTTCTAAAATAATTGTAGGTAGATATCAAGTCCTATCACGTAACTCATTAGGCATAACCATGCCTTATATTTTCTTTTGACCTATTCTAATAAACTCATAAGCAGGCATTGGTCTTGTTTTGTTGATTTGTTCTTTTAATTGTCAATCTTAAAGAAATTCATCATAAAAAATCATTGGTTACTTTTCCAATGACTTTTCCATTTTGTCTTATACATTTTAAAAATATTAACGAACGGTATAAATATTACGGAGGAGGGAACAATAAATCATAAAAATATCTCATATATTAAAAAATATATAATAGTAATACTTATAATAATAATGAAAATGAAAATATAAAGATTTTTTAAAGATCGTTTGGTTTAAATAATGTTTATAACCTCTATTCTTTTTAAATAATTTTCTCCATCTGGATGAAAAATTTTAAGTGAATTATATATTTCATAATTTATTTATTTTTTTCGTTTGTGTACATTTCATTTGTGTTTATTTGTTTCTTGGTATTTATTTCTGAATCATAATAATTCACAAAAAAGAAAGGAATTTTAAACTTTGAATCTACATATAAAATAGTAATCTACTGATGATGACAGTTACTATAAAATCTTACCCTATAATATTCCGGAATTTTAACTTGGAAACTTATATCCAGCATAAATGGAAGTTTTTTATACCTGATTCGAGTCTTTACTTGCAGTAATTACCTTAGCAAGAAGTTAAACGATTTTCCCATATTTTTGGTTTTCTGCGTATTCATTTCGTCTCTCCTCCATGGTACTCTCATAGAAGTTGATTAGCTGTTTATTTAATATTAAATTACCATTTTCTGTTTTATTCCTGTATAAACTTTTCTTTTTGATACTTTTTAGAAAGTTTTGAAAATATTATCCGGATTTAACGAGAATTATATGCTTTCATATTTTTCTGCATCAATTGCGATACATTAATTACGATTGTAATAAAAATGTGGACCATGTTTTTGCATTCACAAATTAAAGTTAAATTCAAGCTCTTAATCTTTTTTTCGACAATCATTGGTTACTTACTCTTTAACTCTAATTATTGTTATAATTGTAATTATCTTCTATTACGAGCACAAAGTTATCGAATAACAAAGATACTATTTAGACAATGGCATAAAATATGTATGGTACTTACTATGGTAAGTGGAATAATTTATAGATATCATTATTCCAGCAATTTATTGTACGGATTTGAGTAAATATACTTGTATTTTCCGTTGATAACTGCCAGCAGATCGTTCTATTGTAATGGAAAATTATTACCTTTTTCTGAGATAGAAACATCCAATAGATTCCCTCAGTCGGGGTGCACTTGTCAGCGAAGTGACAATATCACAGTGCCCGTGACCCGAAAGTAAATCTATCAAAGTGACAGAGAAAACCTAATCTCACAAATTAACTTAGTTAATGATTATGAAGTTCACAACTTGTTAAGTACTCAGGATTTTACTTTTCTATCAGCTATACTGAAAGTTATATCCTTAATTGGATTCGTTTAAATTTATGGAATTCGATCTCAATCCATGCATGCTCCGAAAGCCATTTGAAAATTAACGATCAGATTTATGTTTCGCGTTAATTGGAGATCTGTACGGAGCTTAACTGGAATTTGAAGACGATAATTAATGCAATGCGATCAGTATATATATCTTAGCTATGTCATATTTTCGAGTAAATTTTACCGTAGGAAAGAATTGTGATATCACGATGGTGGAAGCAATAGTTTATATTAATTTTAGTAATCTACTATTCCTAAAAATATAAGTAAAGAGAGGAAAGAATTAAGCAATTTCAGAGTATAAATTGGTACAGAATTCGTTTATCATTGGTGCCTCTGCTGTGGAAGATGAGTTTTACTAATTTCGTCTGGTTTCTGATCATGTACTGATTACTGATTCAAATTAATTTATTACTGTTAAGGACTTCATAGAGTTAAGCAACTTCATAAAGCAATAATAACAAAAATTTTAAATATTAAAGTAAAAATTACATTTAACGCTAAAATTTACATTTCTAATAGCTCTAGGAAGAAATATTTTGCAGAAAAAAATCATCGCAACTCTTAGTTGGCAAAAATCAACGCCGCAGAGAGAAAACACTGAGGAAGGGCAGTGAAAACATCCGCAAAACAAGTCGAATTTATGAAATGAAAGTATATGAGTTATGACAACTCATATTTTTGCAGTGATTGGTAAACTTGTAGAAGTAGAGAAAATACAGCGATTATGCTCACTCAGGGATCAAACGAGTTATATTTTCTTTAGCTACTATTAAATTAATTGGGGAATGATTTGTGACCTTAGGAGGTTTTATTGAAGTACAGTTTTCCTATAGAAAACAATACATAACCTGTTACTATTAGAAGTTTTATAAAATTATTAAGGTAGCTACAAGGTTACGTTCTACAGTTCGAAGTGTTTTTAAATAGGCTGTATGTAGTCAGGCTGTTTTTCTGGATTCACAATGCAAATTGATGCGGAAATACTCCTTTCCATCATCATATTGGAGACAACTTCAACAACGGTTTCTTTTTGTAGGACCTGACGCCAGTTTTTTTTCACGAATGGACACTCCAAACGCTTAGAAATTAATCCTCGCGACAATCTAGCTTAATGAGCATTTCACACACTATTCGGCACGTCCAAAACGGAATAAGGCGTCACTTCATGATTTAAAGTCCCTCCTGCACCAAAATAATCATTTCATAGTCCCGTGCTCTCCGCATGTTCATCCCAAAGCATTCCTCTGCGATGCGGCATTTAAGAGGATTAAACTGGGACGATATGAAGAATGGCATAGACGATGAAATAGGCAAGTAGATTATTCTAGCCTTATGTTATCCATCGACGTAATCTCTTTTGCCGAACAGTATTTAGCTTTTACGCGAAGAAGCAATTAATATGCTTGGATATTACAAATTAAAGTAGACGATGCGATTTGGAGCCGTACGTCATAAAGTGAGCCGTGAAGTGGAATAAAGTTATGAATGTGGTTGCTAAGCCCATAGAGAGCCTGCAGGGAAAACATTGAACGACGAAAGCGGTAATTGTCAATAGTTACTCTTCCATTATTCTGTGAAACGCTCTATCCTTCCTTAGGTTATTACCTTGTAGATAAATTCGTACGATGGAATTCACGACGCAATTTTTCTGACAGTAAATGCTGTCGAAGCGCACTTTAAGCTCAGCTAAATGACGGTGCAGATCACTGAATTAATATGTCGACGTAGCATGGACACAGTATCACGGCCTCCTCTGTAGATTATATCGAAAGAGGATTACGCATTAGTTATTTAATCTAATTTAAAGTTCAAACTATTAAAGTTACCACTATTTGCCTAATTAAGCTATGGATTCAGATTTCTACCTCGTAATTACTTCAGTATGCTGTTTATAATATTCTCAGTTAATCCATATATGTGTATAAGAAAGCTGTAACCTAGTCCTTTTTTAAGTTCTGTAAAATTCCTACTTTTTCCTTCCTGGCGGTGATGAGACGCTTTTAATTTATTAATAATAATAGTAAACATTATTAAGGATAAATTCGACAAAAATTGCAATTTACTTGGACTGAATTGCTAAGAGGATGCTATTGGTTCCAGAAATATATGTTATATTGATACTGTAACGTCTTCACAACTGACCATTAAGCATCATATGCAAACTTGCTTGCAAAATAACTCTGCAAACGGTAAAATTTACATTTACATTAATTTCTGAAGGTTTTACCCAAAGACCTGTTGTGTCAACGCCAATTCACAATAGGTAAAATGGAGAAAATCTTTCAAACTTTTAAAACTACGTTCAACGATTCAACGAATTACAAGTTGTAAACCAAGTGTTACTAAAGTTGATAAAATGAATCATTCGAAAACACCAAACTTTTACTCGTCGGAAACATGATAGAGATCAGATTTAGGGGTTACTGAGCTTAAAAGTATTTTATACAAGCCCTGAAACTTAATAAAGTGTGTCGTATACAGCTCAGTAAAATATATTCACTGAATACACTCAGGTTTATTAAATTGGCGGGTTATTCAAGGACTCATTGAGAAATTTATAACAGCAACATCTCTGAAGTCGCAGTCCAAGGGTTGTGAGGGGGTGATGCTTTGTAGAGTGGTATAGTATAGTAGAGTATATCAGAAGTTGTAGCGTAGAGTAGGTAATATCCTTTTAGTATATAGTTAGATCATATATAGATAACTAATTTCTAAATTTGACTCCAAAATCGTCAGCTGCGAAACGAATTACCCAAGTAATTAAATTTTTAGATACTTACGACAAACGTTTCTTAAACAACCACTTTTACATCTATTATGGTGAATCCCTCCTGAAGTTAATTCTCTTTTTTTACCCATATCCCTCAACTGGGGTTGGTAATCAATATTTCAAATCTTTCGATAAAAGTCGAACTTTCGTTGACTTAGATTTATTTCTGACGAGAAAGGCATAGTTTTATCTCTTAAATCCCTATCTTGGTATCACTTGAAAGGCATTATATGAATGTTTGGAGGTGCTAGGTGTGTGTGCGATTCCACGAAGCAACAGCTTCGTCAACAAAAGACATTCGTAATGGCTCCTATACCATCATCGAGCTGAGATATATTCGATGGGAGGCGTATGCGCCGGGAACGTGATCATGGGAGCGAGAGATTTCGTCCTTCGAGAAACACAGCGACTGCGCGAAGGTAATAAATCAAATTTGTGGGCATAATCCCCCTTCTGAGGGGAGAGGTTCGATTTTTATTTAGATTTATTCGCTCCCTCCCTTATTTTTTCGGCTCATCATACATTTATATTCCTTACTGTGGCGTATCTGGGAAGATGTCGCAGAAGGAGAAAGTTATGGACTCGCGAAGTGAAGTCCTCTCGTGGAATCGTAAGACATATGCCGATCATTTGATATCAATAATTCCTGGAGACGTCTCTCCGACTCAGATATTGGCAAATACAGAACTCCCCTCGGAAGGGAACGTGACTGAGCCCTCTCTCATGTTTTCCATTTCGTTTAGCCTTCGAGAATCCACGTCCTTCTCCAATGCATAACACCGCCACCGCACTCATATCTCCTCCGCTCCCTCATCTCCGCAAGATAACTTTCTCTCGTCTCATCGGCAGATTAAATTTCGAACTTGACTTATTCATCAGGTAAGTAAGTTATTCCCAGCACTCTACCCTTTGTATTATCGCGAAGTTACAATGGTGTGAATTGGAGGATGACTGTAATAATATCATTGCAACATGTCCCCCCTCCAATATCTTGACGGATGGAATTTTTTTTAAAGGAAACCTATGTTTCGATTCGTGGTAACCAATAAAACTAAACAGCTCTTTAGTTAACCTTAACTTCTAACATTACGAATACTTTGAAAACTGCCTTAATAGCTAAGTATTAGTGTTACTATCAAGATTTTTAATTATCTGCTTAACTCTATTCATCTTCATACTTTAACGATACACGAGATTAGATGGGAGAGAGGCCTAATTGGGCCTAACCTCGGCAATGAAGTGTTTATCTTTCCATCTGCTTTTCACATATTTGTCTATATGTTCATATGGGTTATTTATATAATTCCATTATAGGAATATTCTTCATCTTCTCTTGGGGCATATTGGAGAAAAACTTGCATTTCGTATACACGTCTCAAACTTCCCCATTAAATAAGAATATGGAAGTTACTGAGGTATGAGTAATTACTAATGCTGGAATTCTTTTTGGTCACCAAATGCTATGCTAAATATTATCCATGGCGTAATCGGGGAGCTTTTATGTGTACTACTTCCAATTAATATATTTCAGGAAATAAGGATTGACTATCTCACTCCTTATCTTGCCCAGTAATCCGCGTCCCCTTACCAAAACTTTTTCCAGCTAGTCCAATCAACTTTCGGGCTGATGAAATTAGAGAAACGCATTGTGTAAATCCCCAAATGCGCAGGATAATAATTGATTCAATTTTTCTCGTTTCCTCAAAGCTATTATTGTCTACGTAAAAACACTATGACTATAAAAGCCTTGATACCTTGCAAATATGAAAATCTTCGTACTGGGAGGATTCAATGTGCAAATTTAAAATGACGAGAATTTAATATAAGTGTCATTCGTATTCTTTCAAATTGTATTGGTGCGCCCCCTATTCCTTATTAGAATACAGTGGAAAACGATGAACACGGAATATCTATTAACACTAAGTGCAGCATTGATCCGTTTTGTCTCCTGTAACTTTGAATTAAAATTAAGTGGCTTAATACAAAACGGTTAATCCGGAGCAACGGTCAACAGGAAATATATCACAGTCCGCATGGAAATATTCCTAAATAATTCATTGGATAACACGAAACGGCAATTATTGCGGGATTTCAGTCAACATAAAAATTTTCATTCCGTATTTTAGCGTGCGTTTGAATTCCATACATTTTACAACGATTTATCTAAATTAATTTAATGAGAATCTAACGTGTTTCTTTTTAAGATCACTGGTTAAATTTTATGGATATAAAGATGTAATCGCTTTCGCTATGAGAGACGATAAAAACTCGTATTTAAGGTAGTCAAAGTGGCTGGTTGGGTAAGTGAGAAGTTCAGTTAAGGCAATATGTATATCTTGGACCATTTCATGTTAACCGATTTCCGTTCCATCTGCCATATTTTAATATCCTTACATACCATTTTTTCCTTCCGTAATGTAAGAAACGTCCCAATTTTTAGGGAAAAAAAAGCTTATTTTTGCATAATCCTCATCGACGAAATGAAGATTAGGAATAAGCAGGAGTTCAAAGTTAGGTGTTATTAGAAAATAATAACTCTGTTTGGTAAAATTAGCGATGAGAAGGTTCTTCAGAAATTTTTTTAGGAAAAAAGAATTGAGATACGTTTTGTTAGAGCAAGAAAAGATATCATAGGCCAAATAATGTATGGATGCTAAAAATCTATAAAAAATACATTGCATATATTCGAGAAGGAATCAGGAACTTGCAAGACTTTGATATACACAACAGATTATAAGTAAAATTTTCCAAAACTCCTCCGAGGAAGTGAAGTGGATATCACAATAGCAGTCGAAATCAGGTATCATATAATGATGATATATGACCTTAAGGACGTTTGGTCTAGAGAATTATCGGTAGAAGGAAAATTTCGTAGTCGATGTTACCTTCCGCTTGTTAAATCCCTTTCTGAGTATGTTTGCAGTGTGTGGGAACCTGTCGACATGTGCTTTATTGGAGAATTTGATGTGGTGCAGAGAAAGGTTACATTTTGCTAAACAGCAGCAAAATAGGGAGCGCTTCACGGATGTATGAAAGCGAAAGATGGGAATGCAGAGATAGTACGTTCAAAGAAGACGTTTCGGATATAATGCGCCTTCCCTGAGGACATGGACCGAAAAGATACTCTGAGAGACATCAGGGAAATAAATTCCTAGAAATATTAATTTTATAAATTCATTTTTACTGCGAACGATAGACGAGGGCAAAGCCACGCCCGGCCTACTTGCGGCCCGGGTGCGAACATAATTTACCGCCCCTTAAAATTAAATACCAAAACCTACATTTCCTGATTTGCAGGCAAAAATTGTTTTGCAAGACTTTGAAAAACCAGTGTTTTATGACTTAATTCCCCAGCTTACATTGGTCACAAAACGTCAGTAAAATTAATAATGCATGTATAGTATCCTGGCGTAGTGAATACTCATTACGAATTAATAGTTCACTTGACGTTTGAGTATCATTATCTTAGCAGCAACTGTCTGCGGAAGTGTCAATAACACACCAAAAGCTATTTGCAAATTGGGAAAGAATCCGATCAAATCTCTAGTAAATATATATTCCAAAGCCTGAAGAGGATTTATTCTTGAAACAAGAGAATCATTTATTGATTCCAATTCTTCGATTAAATCCACTTTATGCATGAATATTATTTATCAATTTGTTATTGTGTTGCAATTTGGCCAGCTGGACATTTGGCAACGCTGGATAGGAGTATAACATAAAAATTTAGTATTGTTATAAATTACCTGGCATTCGCCCATAGATGGGAGTAAAAATCACTCCAAAAACCTCCCGTAGGTAACGTTCTTTTCTCGTCTTGAGTTATCCACAATTCTTTCCTATAAATGTTTGCAAATCTCCAACTTCACATCAAAATCTTTCCAAAATAATTTGTGCGTATCACACAGGAAACAACAAATAATGTTGTTGTAATAACAATATGGTTGGTTAAGTTTCTGTTTCCACCCTTTAGATGGCGCCGACCTGGTGCGATGCACCCCTTACACTCATATCGTAGGACGGCGTGGTTCCGTACGAGGGTAACAGAATATGAAAACAAATTTATGTTGCATGCAGTTCCTGGCTCATGCTGGAGGGTACATATATAGATGTAGACAAATATGAGAACGCCTACGGTAAACAGCTACCAACGCGTCTGCAATGGATGACCGAAAAGGAAGGGAATTCTTTTACTTCAGAAATCCTAAAGAAAATGGGGTCCAAAAACAGCAGTTGACCACTTACCACCACGAAACTGAAGGTACGATCGACTTCCCAGGCAGAAATTTGAGAATATTGAAAAAGTAAATGCGTTTTTATCACCATGGCTTGTTTTGGTGGAGTTTCCTAAAGTATCATCTGTATCATTTAAGCTCAGTCGTTACTTCGCTAAATGTTGGGAAAATATTCGCCATTAGGACTTTCTTTACTCTTATTGAAACTTAGGTCTAAACTTGAGCGCTCCTTCAACTTTTTTCAATCCTTCCGTAAAGATCCTCTTCCCTCTTCACCTCTCTCTATTTGTGCCCTCGGAGTCGCATACTTACGTAAAAACTCGGCTCTGGCACCTTTCCTCTATCAATCTTCTCCTTTCACAGGGAGGAATCTATGCCGCGAACGCGTTATTCAATATGAAAGCGGGGAGAGGAGAGGGGGCACGGTAAAATAACACGATTTATATCGAGGAGTCGAACCTGCCTCATGAATGTTGCAGCAGGCACGGATACACGGCTGCCTGCTTATTTTTTTACCCTTTTTGTATTGAAACGTCTGAGGAAAATCGCAGCGAAAAGAGGTTTTCGAAGATGGAATAAGAATCGGGACGCGTTTTTGGACTTCTGAGATATTTGGGAAACTTCTCCATGACGATGCGAATATAGCCATTTTTCTCCTTTGCTTCTCTTTCATCATCTCGCCCATTCCCCAAATTTCTTCATTTCGTTCCAATTGGTTTCTTTCGCCCTTCACCGTGCTTCATCCCATCCTACCAACGATCCTCTCACGAGGAAGGGTTGAGAAGTTTCCGACCTGACCAAGAATGAAGAAAATTTCGAGCCAAATGGAATTTGTTTCTCTGCCATCTTTCCCTTACTGGATACTCTAATTTTTCAACGCATTTATTCCGCAGTAATTACGAATTACGTCTTCTCTCGAAGGTGATGAATTTTACAATATTTTTACTATACACTAATTCGAATGGGACTAATACAACGAATGCTTTAACTAACTGATCCATAATTACTGAGACTACTTAATTGAATGAACATATTGGTTTTATAGCAAAGGGAATATTTTGGCCCTCAAAATACCTAGTATCCCTGAAAGAGAAAGAATATATTTCTGATTTTTTTGTGAAAGCCTAATAAAATGTCCAAAGAAATGAAACTTTGACCTCACTTCCTGATATGTTGGAAGTTTAATAACCCTGGTGTATTATTTGGAGGGTAAAATTCAAGCCAGAGGTTCCCCGGATGCACAAGTGGGTAACAGGTTCGTATTTGACCAAAGCGGTATCCGGTCCGATTCTCGGCGAGGACCCATGCATGCAAAATTACTCTGAATTCCTACTTAGACCATGCTTTACCTACTTCCATATTGGAAATATCTCACAATATGCACTTCAACGATTTCCTGATAACTTCCGTTCTTTTACAACTGTAACGCGTTCCAAATTGTTTTTTCCTCAATTAGATATGAAACACCACCATTGGGTGCTAATTCACCTCCTCCTTTGATTCATTGTATAAGAAAAAACTGTTGCTTCTCTTGCCTGAACATTCTTATATCGTTTGTTAGTTCTTATTTCTAATGGTTAACATATTCGGGCACAGTATCATGTATCTTAACTGAAAAGAATACATCTAACCCATTTTAGCGTAAGATTTCTTCTCATTGAAAATCACTAAACTTGGCTGCTTTATTCATCGCTTTCGATAGAGATTATTTTAAAACTAAATTATTCCTTTCATTGTCCTATATTTTGTCTCGCAGCTGAAGTCAGAATACTCAGAAATATAAACTGCTCCTTGATATATGACTAAAAGAAATTCATGATTTTCCTCGACTTATGCAATAATGTATTGTAAGAGAGAAAATTCGTCTAATAATTTCGTTTTTTAACTATTATTGTTATACCTATTATTATTAAACTCGTTTGTTGCAGCCGTTACTGGTGCCATTCTTATTACTTTACTGGTCTTNTACTGGTGCCGTTCTTATTACTTTACTGGTCTTATAAGTATTGAAATTGTTTTTTTTATATTACAGATTTCCCTTTTTTAGTTTTAATTTCCTACCATTGCAATTAATACCATTATCTTGTGATATGTATGGTTATTAGAATACTGAATTACTACTCATCTCAGCTTTATAAATAACAGCTAAAATGCAAAAATGTGATGAAAATCGTTATTTACTGGAATATTTTTACTTGCTAAATATTTTATATATCAACAAATGTGATTTTGCATAATCTTTTTCAGAAATAAACCATTTCATGAATATTCAGGGTCATTTATCACAGAATTTTCTTTCCGAGTTCTTAATCGAGCACAAGCCCTAAAATTTAGCAAATTTCTAATAAAATATTTTCTATTGCTAAGTAATTTGACTTAGAAAGTACGAAGAATGAATCTAGATTTAGAAATGTATTCGAAGAAAAATTCGTTTTCTCCTTTCATAACTTTATGTTCCATATTTCTTGCGACTTCTCTACATCTCCATCTTTCATAGCGTGTATCGTTTCGTCACTGAATAATTTTCCCACTCCATGCCTTTCCTTGTTCGACAGTCGCGCCGCCCTCGTCAAGCGGCGGAATGTTTAACTAGAGAGCGCGGCTTCTGCATCGCGCGGGGGTCACAGGGCAGGGAACACGGGGAGGTCAACCTTTTGCGACCTTTGTGCCCAGAAAGATTTGGAATTCATACCGAAAGCCCTTCAATATGGACGGAACGCTCCCGTATACATTTTTTGCATCGAATTCTCTCGTTTTTCTCTCTTTTGTCGGGAATCCCCCTTTTGATCTGGTACGTTTGTAAGGACGGACTCGGAAAGTGACCTCCATTGATTCCCTTACTGAGTGATTCCCGAAGGTGAAATAATGCTGCCAAACTCGAATGGAATAAAAATTCGGGATCTGGAGCGGGACGGGCTGCCCCTTATTCACATCTGTATATTGCCTCTTTGATAAAATCCAAAACTGTATTCGTGGATCCCCTCCACTGCGGGAAATACTCTTCGGAATAAAACAGTCCTCCTTTTAACTCTTCGTCTTCGAATACTTCGCCTCGCATCAAGGATGGGATTGTGTCTGACTAAAATTGCGTAAAAGTTTTCTTTTTGAGAGCGAAATATATGTGTATATATTTCCGCTAGGGATGCGTATGAAGAATGCGAATCTCATTTTATCTATCATCCGGTAACCGGGAAATGTATATTTATTCGGGTAGGAATTCGTGAAAAAATGTATTATATATTTCCATCTGCGGTATTTCGAGGCTATAGTTTGGTCTTTTCCTTTTGTCGGCATTTAATATCCATTCTTAAATGCCTGTTATTTTCCTCGAGGATAATATTTTACGTGAATTTAGAATTTTACTAGCGTTATACCTAGAGGCATCCTACAGCATCCCAACTACTCCACTAACGTCGCTTTGCTTGTTTTGTTGCTACTCTAAGAACGAAGAAAGTAATACCACATTATATCACGTTATATCACAGTAAGATTTATCAATAATTATAACATCCATAGAAAATAATCACCGATGACAGACTGTTTAGTTTTCAGATTGCACAGTTTTTTCCTTCTGCGTGATGTTAGAAGTTATTTGAAATACATAAGAAATTCAAGATCATTTTTAATCAGGAATATTTTCCTAACCTCTTCAATACGCTAACTCTTTATAGTTTTTCGTTATATTCAGTTACATGATTTTCCTCTATTTTGTTTTGATTTAAAACTGTCCTCTCCATCATTCTCAGTGCATTCCTTTTCACCTTCTGGAAAACCAATGTTAAACTCACTGTCGATGGTAATTATGTTTTGGTCCATCTTAACAAAACCTTTCACCCTTGTTAGATCACATTTCATAAAAAAGCGAGACCATTACTGTTAGTATCTAAATCAATATTTTCGTCATTATTTCTATAGTAGCTTTATCAGCAGAATCAACAGCCATTAAAGGAGACTGCATCAAAAACTTTTTATAGTTAACTTTGAAGCAGTGTGCAACTCTTTGATGCATGTGTTGAGTGACGCTTGTGGTATTTACTGGGAACCTTATGATTTTCACATCGTCCAAGAAAAGAATTACCTTTCGTCCACCAGTTTTCATTCTCCGATCAAAAGATAGCAATTATTCGTATATTCTTCCAAACTTTAGAGTTTTGCCGTCGGATCATAAGAAGCTCTCCAACAGAATATTTGAAGCATCTGAGTTGTCTGCATTGCCAAGAAAAACCGTATTTTCCATATCCCCTTCCATATTTCCACAAATAAAAACAGTAATTCGCTCTTTGGAGAGTTTATCTCCAACACATTTCTCTTTCGGTATCAATTTTTTTGCAAGCGCACGGAAGAATAGCCCCGTTTTGTCACCATTAAAAGTATCCTCCTGATGGTAGTTCTTAATTATGTCTCTAAATTTGTTTTTCAGTGGGAGGCTATGGCCATATTCACATCATTTCCCTCTCCGGAAACATTACTTAAAAAAATTTATTAAGAGCTCTAAAATGTCAAGCCAGACAAAAGATGCTATAAATTTTCGATTTCCGAATGTTTTGGCAACTATGTTTGCTTGCAATTAAACCACAATTCCGTATTGCAGAGATTACAAACTCCTTTTTCTGACAAAAAACTCATAGCATTACCGTGTTAGGCTGGTTCCGTTATAAGCACGTTCACTTATATGCATATTCCTATCTAGCAGGTCGGGACCAAGAAATATTCCAAATGGACAAATATTTATCTTACTTGGGAAGTGTTCTGTCTTGGGATGGTGTACAATTGTGGTTCGAAAAGGGGTAGCATTGGCCGAGGAAGCTCTAGTGAAGCGAAGGGAACTAATGACTAAAGGTCTCGATAAAGGAATCGAGAAAATATTGACAAAATCCTTAGTGTGCAGTATTTTTCTGTATGGGTGTGAAACGTGGACCTTACGAAAGGAGATCAACAAAAGATTGGAGGCTTTCGAGATGTGGATATGGCGTAGAATGGAAAGGGTACGTTAGCTCGATAGAAAAACAAACATAGAGAGACGGTCAGGAAAGAGAGGGTTTTAATTGAAGTAATTAAACGTCGGCAGAGGATATATTGAGAGGTGAAGTATTGCTGAAGAAGTAACTTAGGGTATAATACAAGGATAAAAGCTGAGGAGAAGACAAAAGTTGTTAGATGACATAAAAAGTGGGGTTAGTTACCAAGAAACGAAAGAAATGGCACTGAATAGGGAATATTAGGGCACATGAAACTACCAAAAGGTAGAACACTTATGATGAATGGAGACGTTTCCGCTATATGAAATATTCACAGTAGTTTATAGAATTACTAATCTAAATTTTAACTATAAAAGTAATAAATTTCATAAACTATTCTTTTCAGTGACAATTCTTTAGGGTTTTTATGGTCCTTTCTTCTAGTTTAACTCTGGTTCTGAAATGAAGCCTGTAAGCGATGAAATATATGTTGCATACATCTTCAGTGTAAGTTCATGGGAGTTATTTGGAGTCGAACCTGAGGCGTAAGCTATGCAAACTTGAACCCATAGTTTTCTCAAAGTGGCTGTATATATGGTCTGCAAAGTTTTAAAGTTGTGTGGCTTACGACTTAAGATACGAGGTAGCAAAGATAAAAACGTCGTGCCTGAAAAGTTAGAAATGTTTAGCTTATCTTTTACTTAGAGAAAGCTGAGCTTTTACTTAGAGGATTCATGTAGAATTTTGTGAAGCAAACGCAAAACACTTCTGAAGTGTTAAACACGTTTCTCTTTTACAAACAAGTAAATAATGTAAGAATTAATAACATAAGAAATATTTCACTGGTTGCAAATGATTATTGCTTTTTTATTATTTATTGCAACATTCTATGATATGATAGAATCGTAGATAAATCTTTGCAGTATCACAAGAAGCGATTAGAAAGCTCTTTATATAGATACCTGATGGTGCAGAATTACCGCTAAATCCGTGTTTATTGTCTTGCGAGAAATTCCATTGCTTCGTCTAATTTTTTAATTGGAACGTATAAGAATAATTAAATAAACCTCTGGCATACTCATAGAATACATTCCAATAAATAACTGAGGAATAAAAGATTCTGCGTGCGAACAATCATGCGGAGGAGCTATTGAAAAACATCAAATCAAGCTTTGCGTTTATTGTCATTTGAAAATTAAAAACCCCAACATTTTCGTATTTTTTCTAACGAACCTAGATTTTTTTAACTAAGAATATGATATACGAAGATATTCTTGCGGAAATACTGTTCAAAACAAAGTAAAAAAAGAATTAGAGACGAAGAATAAAATTTCATCCTTAGAACTGTTACTTCTTAGAGTATATTTCATACATCAAAGAAATATATGTGCAATTCATGGTTTGGATAATTCTGGTTTAACTCACAGATTATGATGAAATATTGTGTGATGAAAAATGTATATGATTAAGCCTCTCGAAGTTTTTATTAATTTGAATAGAGGCAAGTTTAACTGAAGGGCTACTTAAATGGGTTTGGTAACGAGACAGAGAGGGAATGAATCAGTGCAATTTCGGCATTTTAACAATATGGCTTAAGTGCGACATATATTTCTAAATTTTAATAAAATTTGGAAAAAATCAACAATGCAACATTTCCATACAGTTGCAGCTCGTCATATGAATATACACATATTATTGTTTGTGTTTTCGAATTATCGTTGTGCCGCAAATTTGAAAGAAAATAAAATATTACATCGAACGTATTATTTGCTATCTTATTACATATCTCTTAGAGTACAGTAAATTAAACATTGAATTAAATATTACAGTTAATAACGTTAAGTTCTTTCGGTTTTCGGTCTGTAAGTAATATAAATACTATAGGTTTAATTCTCATTAGAGAACATTTTTTATGAAACGTTGCAGACAATTACAAATACAAAGAAGCTGAGTAATATAATATGATATCTCTGGATAACAGTTATTTTGATGTAGAGATTCCTATGGAGTTGCTATAATATATAATTACTTTTATTTTAATTACACAAATACCAGAGTACCAAAACTCCCGCACTCACAAACTAATTAGATCAAAAGCAGAGGTAATTATAATTTTGGAAAAAGGCGCCGAGAACAAGCTAGCTCGCCGTTTCAACTAATGTCATTAATCGGCGCAGCGGAGCTTGTTTTGCTTTTCGGATCGAAGTTCACGTCGGCCGTGGAACATGCACTGAACTGGCGCAGTTTCCTCGGGAAAAAACAGGCATTCGAGAAATGTGGATGATTTGGCCGCTGCAGTAGACCCACTTTTTACGTTCCCTTGTTTATTCGGCGTCTGACGCTCGTTGCTGTGTACATATCCTCCGAGATCTCGATTCATCCATCGGTTTCTCCTTATCGGGCCTCTTCAGTTTGATCTCTCTTACCGAGATTGCTTGTTTCCCAAGGCAACGGACAAACAATCCCATGATAATGCGAAAGATTGACCGCAGCATGAACAGTTACGAGACGGATCACAAAGTAAATGACATATTGTCTTGGAATTTAAATGGATTCAATCCAGCAATACCCCCAGCAAAAGTTGCTGTGTAATTTCCATAAAAAATTTAAACTACTCCATTGACCTGCATGTGACGTGAAGTTGCCGAAATCTGCTGAATCTGTCGAAAGATTGATTTTGACTTTGGATAATTTTCTGATCTAGGGTTAAGTACATACATTGCACATTGTGCAATATGTACATTTTCCGATTGTGCGAACTTCTTTCACTTACATAAATCTGGCTTAGAGAAGAAAGCGAGAGTAAGCTACCTAAGTCTTAATCTTGCCTTGTGCAATTTCATTCACTCTGAAGGACTTAAATTCGCTAACCGTGGGGATTTATGCTTTCAAACCAGGCTTTGGGCTGAACAAATTACAGGTAGACTCTCGCATTAGAAATTAATCATATGGTCCGGTCATTAATATGTGAATAAAATTTCAAACATGAGGCAATAGAAAATAATACTTCGTTTTAATCTCCTTGCATAGAGTATTGCTTAGAAATGATATACAATAGTAATCATGTAAATTATTCATTTGCTTTAGTGATTCCTTTGAGTTGCTTTGCTGAAGCTTTTTCTGGGACATTTGGATATTTTAAGTCCTCTTTTTATTCAAAATATTCAACCACCAGAAACTAATATGAGTATTGTATTTTAAAATTACTATCGAATATTTTTTTGTTAAAATGTTTCGCGAGAGATTTAATAGAGATTTAAGCTCAACTATTTTCCCCTCAATATTTAAATTCTGCGCGGTAGAGTTTAGACTGAGAGGCGAGCGAAACACAAAATCTTTAAAATTCAAATAAACCTTTGATTTATTGCTCAATATTAAATAACGGAGACTACTTAAAACGATTTTTATCAAAAAATACGTAGAATTCCATATTGTATACAACTTTTCTATATACCTAAATTAGATTCTTAAGCAAGTCTAGGAATAATTAACTTTAGCTTTCCAATAAATATTACTGAATTAAAATAATTTAGTTGAAGATATCTCTTTACAAACTGAAGATAAATATTCTTGGAGGTAGCATCGTCGCTTAAAGGAACAGTTAAACTTGGTTTTAAAAGGAAATAACCCCTTCAGTAGGGATTCCGAAATTCTCTCGACTAGATTTACAATTTTTAGCATTTGTTCAAATATCTGCATATATATCAATGTTTTTCATTGCATGGAATTTTCAAAGATTGAAATATCGGCGTCATGCCTTAGTAATTGGCATATGTCGCATGATGTATTACCGAACGGTAATTGCCCACTTCCGGGGAAATTCCGGGAAATTGCGTGACATTTCCACGGACCCAAATTCACGTCATCAAAACCGGAGGGAAAACGGCATCTGAGATACGGTTTCTAAAATTGCGCAGAGGCTGAGTGAAATTCTAAATATAAGTAACTCGACAAAAATAATTTAAACCTTCAATTTTTCAAAATATGATCGATCATTTTGTATTTTAAGTATGTCCATTAGTAGCTTTCTTCCTTAAGACATCTTGTCTATCTAAATGTTATTATCTATATCATTTATTAACCCTATATTAACTATCCTTTGTCCCACCTTCAAGTACTATAGAAAATATAATTCCCTAGAAATGTCTCGACCTGCACTTTTAAAAATGTACCAATCCTAAGCTAAGTTTATCTTCGAATTGTTCAGTATAAGAGAATGTAGTTTGTGCAAGCCTTTATTTCAACGCATATGACTAGGGTTCACCAAAAGTAGATTTCTGTATTATACTATAATGATACTGTAAAATGAATAACAGATGTCTAGTATTCATCTCGAGTGTGAAAATTCGCATAAAACAGCAAAACATTTCCGTAATCTTATGTCACATGCCTATCGTAATCTTTTGGCAACTTTTAAATATCTTTCAAAAGACTTATGTGTAGCACTTCATAATAAATGACTTACAGAATTTCTTTTTTATTAATTGTTTATAATTAAACGTTAATCCATTGATATAAATTTATAATATCAGATGTAAGAGTTAAAAATGCTACTTTATAAAATGGGAAACATTTCTGGTTCCCATCTCAAAGCATAAAGTCATGCGGTCACCAAAGGCTCTACTAATTTTTTCATGGGATGTGTTCTCACAGCTGCAACTTACCGAAACTATGTAGGAAGAATCGGCACAATATCAAACCGACCTTATAATATAATTACCAATCTGTCACTTGCGAAATTCCGCAATCTTACGTTGCATTTTAGAATTTAATTTTAATATTTAATGCGTTTGGGTATAACTAAGTTGTCTTCAGGTCCAGTCAATGTGTCAGGTTTCGTTTTAATCACCTCTCTTGATGTCCCGAAAATCCATTTCGAGATTCCGCCCAAATGCGTGTTACATTGAAGCATTCTAATACAGTTATTTGCAGTAATAATTCAACAGCTGAAGAATTTTCTTAATAATCGAACTGAAGGTATCGTGAAATTTGGTAAGGTCTTAGGTTTTTAGGTTAAGCTCTTCCTATATATTAAAAGAGAAATTTTATCTTAAATATAGTCAAGCACAAATATTTGTATGCCTGTGTATACACATTTGCTATTGGCATGTCGTGTATACATTTTAAAATCCTAATATCGGAAACGACTGGAGCATCCATAAGTCTCGGATTTTTCACATGAGCGTGTTTAATGTGCCGCTTTCGCACAGTTGGTCTATGGGTAACAGTGTAAATGGAGTTGTAGTCTTTTTTTTTACTCAGATCAACATTGATGCTGATAGGGTAGATTAGGTAAGGTATTAATACTCCCATGCCCTACGCCACTGGCGGCTAGCTGGGTTTAGCTCTAAAATTTGTAGACATTCAAATACTTTTAATGCGGGAATAATCGCTGGAAAATTAGTAAAAGGCTAAATAATGACTCTATTGGCAAAAACCTTTCTGTAAGCTCTGAGTAACGACTTTACTGGTCTATTAACTCCTCCGCCATTAAACTACGTTTATATGCTCAGGAACGCTTCCCACATTCATTGAACGTAGCCTAGATCAAGGAATGAAACAGGAAATATACAAGATTCGTTTATTTCCTGAAAATGGGAGGTATTGTCACAAACCAATCAGTCCACAGATAGTTATTGGGTTTTAATGATGTCGTTCACACCCACTTCATGCTGGTAAGTGACCACTTTCCGCTGTCCCGTGCATTACTTTCGGCCAAAACGATAACAGGAAACGAGAGAGTGTCTCTCCACGGAAAGCTGTATCATTGCGAAAAATCAAACGCGATCGGCGAGCTAATTTATGCCCCATCTCTGCCCTCCACTCCCGGGTGATCTATAACTTTCGCTTTGACCACATTAGGACGAGCGGCTGATAAAAACAGACGCTGGCGATATGCATGGAAAAGGGCGGTGAACAGAGGGGTATGGGATAAAGAGAAATGGGAGGGCTGGGCAGGCAGGTAGGCGTCCAATCCACATCAATCTTCCTCTCTTGTCCCGAGCCGCGGCGCTGGAATCGCCGAGGAGTAAAACGCTGGAAACGGTCGTCGGGTTCTGTGGCGCGCTTTCCTGGACTCGTGAGTCATTTGTCACAAAACGTCCGCCATTGCACCTCACGCACACGCCTTTCATTCCCCAGAACTGCACACAATGTATAGGTGGCGTTGAAAAATCAACTCAACGAGGCGTTTTTTTGTGAAGCCGATGCCACGAAGGCCCTGAGTTATCGCGCTGCATGCAGTTAATCTGGGAATAGGCGAAGAGCTTCATTTTGGCTGACAAAGTGGCCTTCCCATAGCGACAGTGGTAAAAACATTAAGTATTCGCGTTCTAAATAGTGGACAGGCAACAGCTAACGGATGGATTATCAGAGGATGCTAGCCAGACGTCGAGGTCTTTCTTAGCTTGCTGAATAAGCGGTGCAGCGAGTTGCATAGCAACGCATTTTACAGTCGAATTCTACTTTATCTCGCCAACTGCGAAGTGCCTCTTAATTTCTCCTATTTTGTTGCAGTAGTATTATTGTTAAAAGTGCTTCGACAGCTCAGGTCATTCCGCGCGAAGGCCCCCCACTGGGAATCAAACCCAGAACCGCTTTGCCCACTTGGCTATCCGGGAGCCTATTTTGTTGTCAACCCCCTGACAAATACATTGCATTTCTCTGTCTCTGCTGTACAGGACGACTGCGTTTTAGTATAATTCTGGTAGGTCTGGGAGGACTTTGTATTTAATTACAACGTTTATCAACGATGAACGTCAACATATAAAAGTAATAGAAGAAGTCTGCTATTGTAAGTTTATGTATGCCGTATGTTCTGCATCGAGATTCAGTATGCAGATATATGTTATATCAAATGCAGAACATGTTTAATGGGTGAATCTGTTGCATTCCTTCGAATAGATTTTGAAAGGTTTAGGTCGTATTGATAAGGACAGTAAATGGGAAGTTACTGCCAGGATAAAAGACAAATGTTTAAGCATCCAAATCACAATCGTTAAATATCTAAACACGTGCTTATCTACTTTTTGGATTAAATCGTTTGGAAAGACATAAAAATAATCACACCTTATACCTATAATACTGTTGAAATTTAGTTTTCTTGGAAATTTTGTCAATTTAACGCATGTAAAATGAATAATTTCACTATATTTGAAAATGTTTGCCTGCCTTAGATTAACTTAGATTCTCTAAGCCGTCATTTCAGCTATCATCTTCGGTTGTTTCCAACTACATGCTGGAACTAATTTAATCTTGAGTCTCAACCGATTCCTGTCCATCCTTCATGTTTTCTTTTCTACTATTGCCCAGCTCCTCTCAACCTAGCCATTTTCTCGCCTCCTTTGATCCACTTCCATCTTCCCCTGGGTGTCTTTCAATCCATCTTTAAACATTCTTGGAAATCTCTCTACCCGAATCCCTTTTCACAACCCCGCACCATCGTAATCTCGATTAGTCTGTCTTGAGCTGGCTTTTCGTTTGCCCTTTCTCTGCTTCTCTTTTAAGCCTAATATAACCTGCTCTATTCCTCTCTAGCCATTTCCACTACTGAATTTCTACCGTTAGCTTTGCTCTTCAACACCCACGTCAATAACGGGAGAGGTAGTTAAACTCTAACTAAATTTATGCTTGCAAAGCACAATTATAAATAATATTAGCTCTTTTGCTTACTTTTGAAAATTCTTTCGCAATATGTCTTCTTTCCTTTCGTTCCATTATATTTACTGCAATTCCTTTTTTTAAGCTTCTCGAGTGTTCAGAATTATTCTCTGTTTATGAATAATCAATCCAAGTAAGCAACAGAAGTTTCTGAGAGGCACACAGGTTTATATATTTTCATGTATCACATCAAATCTTGCTGAAATGTTAACTTTGTCAGGTAGCCCCTTAAACTTAAGTGTGCCTTAGAAATGTACGCTATAAAATCATATGCATAATTATCAGGTCACTAAGGCTCAACTGAGGGAAACATCACTCATTATACTTATATATCTCATCTTTTTCACCTGTAATCACTTTAGCCACCTAGTCCAACGATTCCTAAGCTATCGTCAGGGGATCCATGGGGTCTCGTGAAAAAAGTCGAAGTGGTCAGTGAATTTAATTGTTAGTCCTAATTATTTATTCTTCAACCTCGCTATTTTCTGGAATTTTGTTAAATTTTCCTTAAACTTAAATCTATTAAAGCATTTTAATTGAACTTTTCATAATTGCTTGAAACTACTCAACAGTATGAAGAATCTAAATAGAATCCTAATGTGCACATGAAATATAAAAAATTTGGTGTCCCGCAAAACAAAAATTAATGAAAACAGGTTCTTTAGCTGACGTTTATAGGGTTCTATAGTAAGTCTAATATAGATTAAGAACCGCTGGTCTGTACTAATATTTCCCAACTGGCGAAAGGCGTTCCACATAACGAAATTAAAAGTCTACGTAAGATTCGCTTTGGCTGATCATTACATTTTTCATTTAATCGTGCTTTACTTTTATTGATTGGAATTCTTTCCTCGGAATATGTCTTTCATTTATGCATAAAGTTTACTAATAAATAGCTATGAGAGCTTTTACTGTTGTTATTCACATGTACTGTTGATATATCGATTAAAATACATTTTCCTGAGGTTTTTGAAGACCAGGTAATTGTAATACAATTTGTTCTATCACCCTTAATTGTATTGGCTTAATCTGTGTGGGTTCTTCTCCAAAGCTTTTAATCGTATAAGAAGAGAGACAACGTATGAATCACATATTTATTCATTCCTCCGTGGGATACATTTGTTCTTAGCGAAATGGAATGTGGAAGGAAATCATTAAAGAGATTCGAAGATATTGATTCACACTATTGCATTTCTATTTGCGTATATCCAAGAATTTAGAGTTTATAGTTCTTCAATAAATCACATTATTTTAAAGTTTACAACTCTTGAATGCAAATTCAGTTAGTACGTATCATTTTAACAACTTTGTTGTCGATATGTTAAGAAAACTTGAAAGCAATTCACATGCTCTTGCAAGAAAACAGATCAAGTTTTTTTTGTCTGTTCTCCGTTACAGTAACACCTATTCTGTTACCTAAAACTCGATAAAGAAACGTGATAAATTTTCCAAAGAATTCCTTAACTTTCTCAACTGTTTAATTATTTTAAAATGTCCTGATTTTTCTGTGTCATTAGATACAGATTAGAAGATTCACTTCAATTATTGTCCCCACGAATTATTATTCTTGTGTCCTTCCGCTCAACGAGATTAAAAAATTTACTCCACTGCGCAACTTTCGTCACAAAATGTTCATTTTTTCATCGCATTTCCCTTGTGTATCACAATCAACTATCCTTGTTTTCATTTTTGATTATATTTTCTTTCTGTGCATGCAGTTCGTTGATTGTTTTTGTTGATTAATATATTTTTAAATCTTTTATTGTATTTATTATAAAGGCAAACGCCTGTTTCTTGATTTATTCAGATTAATAAATAAAATTCTAAGTTGTTTACTGATGGAAACAATTGTGAGATATAACTCATTCAAAACATTCCTTTGACACTCGAGGAAAGCGATATATTCTTCCATTCGCGCCAACCCTAAGAAGGCATACATGTGCTCTCACGTAAAAGCACGAGTATTAACGAATAACCATTTTTCTTTTGCGTTAATCGGATGATCATAAATTTTATTGGACATGAAGAGATCGTGTGATCCGCAATATATACTTTCAGCGAAGAATCCACAATGCATTTATGTATTTTATTATTCGCCCAAGTATATAAATCCCAGTCCATTGCGGTGATATATGGCCAAAAATTATTTGCCGTCCTTTATCATCCGTGAAGGCGTTTTGATTACAGAAGTATCAAATTAAAGATGAGCCTCCTACCTTATCCTACGGTTGACATTACACTTTATGAACTCTTTTATGCACGAAAATACTGATGTAAATGAATGAAATCGTCAAAGCTGAATGAGAAAATTACGCGGGTATTTTAAGATATGATTTAGGTAATTTAATTATTTAGGTAATTTAAAATATACGAAAGTCGATTGGTTATCTAAAGATATTGTTTGATGAGTTAATAATTTAAGGATTTTTATTTTACCTATTTCGTTATTCTGCATGTATATACTAAAGGAATACTTGTTAGAACTCAGCTTATTCTATTTAACTTTTCTAAATGTTTGAACAAAAAGGTATGCATTTCAAAATTTAAATATTTATCCACTCAGCTTGAAAATCCATGAACGTATTCTTTACTAATATGTGGTGGTACATTTCTACAATTTTTAACCTACAAATTTCATATTTCAATGTTGATTTTGTTGTTGAAACCTGAAATTATCATCTTAATGTTAAGTTAATCTTATTCTTGTGATTTTGTTAAGCTGTGGAACTACGGATGTAAATTCGTATTTAATTTCGAATTTTATCATACTCTTAGTACACTTTCGAATAGTTAAATAGTTAGCAATAGCGGTTACCTTATATTGCTACTGCCATGATAAACTCTATGAAATGTGAATATTTGAAATTGCCAGCGACCTTAACTAATGTCCGCTCTAAATCTCTAGGGTTGTATCAGAATCGTGGATTAAAAGCAAAAATGTTGGCAATTAATTGAAATCTTGAGTGGTGTAGCAAAATGTCTTTAAGATAGGTAAATAGTTTTAACTGAAATTAAGCAGTACGAAAATATAGTTATTCAATATAAACGAAGGTATGATTCCTAATTTAAAATATTGGGGCATAGGCGTGATGAAAGTTTTCCATTAAAATCTTTTGATCCAGAACTTCTTTGCTTGCGATGAGAAATTTAAATAAAATGACAAAGTAAAATACTTCTTCTTAACGAAGGAGATGAAGAGGCGAAAAGTACTGCAAGTTTCCGCCAGTCATTTACTCTCGTAAAGTCACAAGCGGGTAACATAGTTACGTTGAATACCCTCAGCGTAAGAAGAGAAGCAAATACGTTTAAGCGTGTTTTGGGAGAGCAATGAATTTACAAAGTTTGCAGTCTATTGGTATAGGGTAAGAGGATTATTTGATCGAATATCACGTGAAGGGATAGAGCGGATCGTCATGTCTTGCCATGAAATTCGGAGTCTTCCCTCGTAAAAGCAAACGTTAAATAGAAGTTAGTCTTGGCGATGCCAACCCGTGCAAGTTACGATTCCCGAATCAATGAATGGCACACGCCATCCAACTGCTCTCCAATACCACATGGGGCCGCCACCGAGTTTCGTCCTTCAGAATATTTTGTCTTCGACGCGTTTGGGATTTGTTCTTCAGATTTTCAGCCGTTTATTGATTGTCAGAATACTACGGATACAGTTTAACTGACGAAAATTCCACAAAGAAAAGGTATATAATGAGCATCAGTTCTAAAAATGAATAAGCTAACTTTGTACCTTCCACTGTGATTGATTGTGGGTGCTTCGATAGGAAGCAGTAATGCTAGCCTTGTGAAAGTAGGAAATAAGAAGAACGCTTAGTAGATTCAATATATTTGTCCACATGTCTATGAAGTTAGTTGTGTTATTTTCTTCAGAGGCGTTCAAGCTTTTACCTCCAGTGGGCCGCATTATGTCCATTAAGCTGCAGACCCGTAAAGCCATTGAATTATTATTATTTATCTTTCAAGATCAGTCGTAGGCTTAATCGTTGCCTCAATCGTTTTGTTATGCTAATACTTAAATTAGGTATGTCGTCTTACTTTTAAGATGAAATTCCGACCGTAACTTTCATCGATAATCATGCATTATGATAGAGAATTGTGGGAAACATTCGGAAAAGGACGAACTACTGTGCAGCAATTAATTGCGGAATTTGGAGGTTGTATAAATTATTTCTATGGAAATTACAAACAGAATTGTTACTAAAAAAACTTAGAAACTCATAAAAGATATTTTTTATTTAGACCAGTAATTTTGTTTCTATTTCATCTATTTACAGTTAAAAAAATATTTCAGACCAGAAAAATCAGGATCATCTTACAAAGATCCTTTTTATGAGATGCCTTTTAATGAAATGCATGCAATGCTAGGGTAATAAATTAAGATTCAGAACAGATTCGAGGTTAAAGAAAAAAAATCCTGAACATAGTGCATGCAAAAGTAACTTCTGTTGTTTAATACTGAGTGATGGTTAAGCTTAAAACTTCTTTCCAAATTGGCTGCAATCCCATCCTTAGGGAACTCCTGTACATCATGCGATGCCTTTGAAATCACAGAAACCCTTTCCTCTTAAATTGACCGGAAAATGACATCTTGCACTAAACTTAGTTCCGCTTCAAACTCAGGGCATAAAAATGCAGGTCATCGTTCCATAAAAGGGACGACGTTCTTCTTAAGTGTACTTATAGCCTTCAGTGTTCCCGGCAGCATTTCCGTGACCCATATGCACGGAATCGAAGTCGATCCATTCCGCGGAATGTCGCATTCCCATTGGCTGCTAACCAATGCTTTTTCCATGCGACGTCGCAATTCCCTGTTCTTGTGGAGGCTCAGCTGCTCACCCCAAAGCAAATCCTTTTGGGGAACCATCTGCTGCCATCTGACCTTCCACTTATCTCACTCTCAAGCCTCTCTATCTCACGTCTTCATCTGCACCTTTGCTATCCCTCGCCTCTTCTATAAGTTGACCTCTCGCCTTAAACTTCTCACACTTGAAGCTACTTCCACACAATGCAAGCCACGCACCATGTTTGGCATCTTCATTGCGTCAGCTAAATGAATGTGGGGGCACTTTCTCCAAATATCACTTCGCAGAATCGTACATTTAGCTTATGATTATTGGATTTTAGCTGAGTATTTCTTGCATTTGGATTACTGCATGAATTTATTAATATTATTTTAATTTATCTGCAGGTATTTTATGATGGCATAAATATGTCTTTTGTCTTTCGATTTTGAATGTTACAAAGGAACACGTAAAATCCACATCCAACAGTACCTTATAATACAGACGGTGCAGGGATGTAACCAGAATTTTTCCATAAAGGAGTTTAGAGCCATGAATTAAAGACTGCATTTCCTACAATCCAGGGCAGGAATACCTCCGCTTAAAATATAAAGAAATAAGAAAATGTCTTATTTTAACACGTACACCCAGTGAATCTCCAGCGGTGTTTCTATGGCATAATTGCAAGAGACCATCCTTTCGCATGCTTTTCTGTATTGTTGTCTCTGTTCTTATGAGGGGTTTGAACCCCCCCGTGGTTACGCCTCTGCATATATGTACATAATGATCATTCCTTAGCCATCAGAATGAAACGATGTAATTACTGGTACTTGGAATGGTATGGTAATGCTGCGCAATAATACTTTGATGATGCTCTGATATTATTAGCGACCGGGTACTAGTAAGTTCTAATGTTGAAGCGTACGTTTTTGCTAGTTCTTCTATTTCCGTACTCCTAATTTTCCAGGCTATACAGCAAGTATTTAATTTATAACTGAAAACTATAGTAAAATAATAAGTCAATATAGGAAAATAGTTTATTTCTGGTTTAAAAGCTTAACAATTAAATCTCTGAAAATACATTGGAACTTAACCTTAATAAAAGCTGTTCTATTTGAATGATCCAATATGCATCGTAATACAGTTCCAAACCAATAATGGCTGCATCTAGAAAATTCAACAATCTCTCCAAAAATAACTTTAAAAGACATTGCGGATACTCTTTTCTAAATTACACCAATTCATATTAATGTAAGATTTTCTAACTCTACGCGGAAATTTCCACTCTTTCCACCATTTCCGCGACAATTCATGTCTCTAATTTGAATATGTGCTGTTTAAATAAAAGTATTAGATAGTTTGTCACCCTCCTGAAGGATCTGTGTAATGTTTTCTCTATCCCTGGTATAGACCCCAGGTGTAAACGGGTTTTTGTACTTCTGAAAGTGGGATAACTCATCTCGTCGGGTGGTGCTCATATAAATATCCAAAATGAAATACATGTGTAAAGAAATTTCCTTAGATTTTCTGTCCCGCCAGGTTCATCTTTCTTTATCCATTCCTTCTTTATTTAATTTTTTTTTCAGTTTCATGTAGAGGCGTACATATAACAAAAAGATCTAGTCTTATCTCTCACTTTCACTTGTTGTTTGTTTTATTCATTTTTGGGCAACTAAAAAACTGCGATTTCTGGGATTAAGTCAGTAGCCAGAGGGTAATCCACTTCCCATCATGCGTCGTCTTGCAGCTTTGGTAAATACGCGAATGGAAATGTGCGTTGAAATTTCCACTTTCAACAGTATCGTATGTAAATAACAGCGCCGAAGAAGTAATTTATTTTGAAGCGTGTAATCATTACCTTAGTTTCCATTTGCCGTGTATTCAATGGATGTATATATTAGACTCTCTCATTTGAACTCCATCCTCGCCAAAGGGCGTCTCCTGATCTTCCTTCATCCCTTATAATGCCTCCCTTGTAATCCCTTTGCCGGAGTGGCCCACTAACTTTGCTTCCAATCGTTTCCTATACCTTTACTTGGCTAAACGCTCTCTTCCAGGATTTCGCAAGTCTCCATTGAGTCCTCTCTTCACCGCATCCATCCCTTTGCACTCCTTTGAACAGCCGCTCCACAAAGCTCTCTCTTTTAAGATGCCCCATCAAATCTTCCCACCAAACTCACGCTCTCCTACAGCCATTGACGCGCAACACAAAAATAAAACAAAGAAATAGTTTATTTCTGTTTAGTTTAAGCATCAATAACCTTTAGCAACTCTCGATGAGACTAACAGATCGAATTTACTTTTCAAAGTAAATTAAAACGTTTACACTTTTACTATTCCGGAAAAATTCTATTTTGTGTGTTTTGGAATTTTTGTAGAATTGTAAAAAGGTATTTTTTTCATTACACTTGGTAAAAAAAAATTATTTATATTAAAGGACTTCCACCTAATCAAGCTTTCTCTTGTCGATTTTATATGCTAAACAGTGTTCAAAAAGAGACTTTTTTTATTTACATTCCTAACAAAATGACGGAAAAAGGAATTGGATACGTTAGTTCACCCGTCATAGAAACTTAATAAAATTGTATCGAAATTGTTATCGAAAGCTCGAGTTGCATTGTAAAATGCTACTTCAACTCTTCCCAAATAAAGCTAAATTAATAACATTAGGGTAAAGAAAGTACCGGCCTTAGTTACCGACCAATTTATCTAACTTTTCTGATTAATATTTTAGGCCTTTTGTCTTCATTTGTTTCATCGTATTGATAGTTTCACCAGCTTGTTTTATCGGCATTTAGCCTTACTATATTTAAGAGAGCATTCTTACGTTAATTTTATTCCAGACTGCCTGTATGGAACTACTCCATTTGTAATCCACATCAATCTCTTAAAGTTTTCAGGACGAGTTGTTTATCAATTTATTACGTCGAATTCTAATATGGAGCATTACAAATTGAAATATAGTCCTTAAGGCCGTGCTAAGATATTCTCGACGCAGATTCCGTCCCATTCTACCACTTTCACTTCCACAACACACGACGCACTTATATAATATCTAAAATGTCAGTGTAATTAATCGTGAAATTATACATATTAGGTGGCGTTCGATGTAGAAATAAATGATAATCACTTTTACTATTCCTCAGAATATATTAAAAGCATAAAACCAATGGTCGCTAACGAAATATATTCCGTGGAATATTACTAGTAATTATCATTTAAAACTCACTTTTATAGCCACAACTCACTCTCTAAAACTAACCTTTATAGCCATCATCTAAATCAAATTGAAAAGTAAGAATAGAATAACAGTGAATTAAATTTTTTTTTTCAATTGTCTCGTCAAATTCCTTATAAACGGAAATATAAAGAGCAAAAATAAGTGGCAATTCAACGAGAAGTTTGTCTTTTTCGAATACTACACGGCACACCAAAATCGTAGTCAGGGCACATTTTTGTGCTGTGGCGCACCAGCTGGGAAGCACTGGTACATGAAAACATATAGGTAATCAAACCCAATTATTCGTTACTACATACTGTTACACCTTAAGCAATACAAGTTGAAGGAAAACATGAATAAAAGAGGTGTGAAGGCAATAAAAAAAAAGAACCATGACCAACTACGTGTTATCTTCCTTAAGCGGATAGAATACGCGCGTATACTCATATATGCTAATAGCGCAGTAAATGTTGTTCTCATATCCACCTTTAAAGGTTGGAAATATTCGCAGACGATGTGATCCAGTAGCCGAGCAGTAAGAAACTCGATAGCAGCACGTTTTCACATATTCGTGCGATATTTTCTCACCGCCATCGAACGTTATAGTGCCGTAATTTCGTCACTTTAGCGCCACTTATTAATGCGGTCCCATTTCCCTGCACCTGCCGGCGTAAATGCAGGCAAAGAAACGGCGGAGTTCATGAAAAGTCATTTCGCCTCTGAAAGATGGCCGAGTGCGCGTTCCTTGAAGGTAATTCTAGAGGTCGCGGAATAAGTTTAGCTATGAAAACGACCTCTTGTAATACCCACGTGGCGATTATCTTGAAATAAACGGTCGCATTAGTGAGAATAGTGGGGCTATTATTCTTGCGGATATTTTACAGCTGAGTGGGAAGTGATTTTGGAGGAAGTTAGGAGGGAATCGACTCCACGCATACTATTAAATTCGATATTGAGTTTACGTACTAATTACTAGGAACAAGTACTCGCTAACGGAAATTTTCCGTTCATATGGTATGGTTCATATAGTACTTAGTTTTTTAAGGAGCAAGAAAATGTGTGACTTCCTGTGTCTTGTCTACGTGTCATAAATGAGTGTTTGCGGTTTCTGTTAAAAGGCAGTCTGAAACTACACGATGAAGGATATCTTAGAAGTTGTGACAGAGCAATGAACTCTTAGCTTGTAATTTCAACCTCAACGTAGTAATATGCTTATAAACTGACGGAAAGAAGGCGGTGTGGGAAAAGATCTTTGTAACTGAAGATTAACAAAGAAAAAATCCACGTTGCGGGAAAACACCCACAGAGAAGGGGTTGAAAAGAAACCATGGAAACACGGTAAATACATATAAAGACAATACATAATTCAATCAGTTAAAAAAACAGGTAATCGAAAATGAGAAAAAAATGAAAATCGATTATGGACGGTCAATAAAGATTCTGGTCTTTTAAAATATATAATGTGGAAAATACGCAGCGTGTAGTATTTTCCCATATTTACTCGTTCAACCAGTACTTTTCTGCGGAAAAGTTGAAAGATAGTTTTTTATTATAGTACTTTCTTCTTTATAAATCTCTGCCATATCTTTTCCGAAAATTATATTTTTGTTTAAATATGAAGTACCACTATTTTGGTGTTTACGCTAATATGGGATCTTGGGTTTTCTTGAAAATCAGAAGTAACCCCAAGCCCTAGTAGAGATCGGCTGCCTGATGGACGTATATTCTTCATCCGTTAAAATACACGTCGGACGTATAGAATTATGAAGCAATGAATTAACTTAAAAATACGTATAATTACCATTGGTGCTGGAATAAAGGGGTGAAATTTTGCTGAAATTAATTAAATGAGTATTGATATTTGTACATATCAAATAAGAACCCCTAAAAATAATCTCTTTAGTGTCTAGAGTAGTAAGAATTTATGTTAGAAAACAGTATTAATTTCGGGGTAATATTTCTATTTTCGCAAAAAGTCTTACGACACCAAAGTTTGGTAGATATGGAAGATGCTATTCCAACCAAGGTTGACGTGTGTATCTAATATTAGTATTATTATTATTATTGTTAGAAGTGCTTCGACATCTGAGGTCATTTCGCGCAGTTCCCCACCAGAACTCGAATCCGGGTCAGCTTACCCCAAATTCGGAGTTACCTTTGCTGTACGGGAGATCGACTTTTATAACTTTAATTTTATGATATATAACTTTGTTTATGTTAGACTTTTAAAAAACACTCCCTAAGCCGTATTTCGGCAAGCGGAACTCGCGCTAAGAAACGACCTGGAAGATTTCTGGGAAAATCGGTAATCCGGAGCTTCCCGTTTGTCTCTGAGCGCGAGACCCGCATGCCGAAATACGGATTACAGAGTGTTTTCAAACACCTAATTCATTAATAGCCTTGTTCCAACATTATTTTTCTTACAGTGCGTTCGTGTGTTTATAACTTTTATCTTACTTATATAGAAAGTTATTTTTGGTGTAATTTATTGCATTGCTTACTTTACTCACAAAAATGCATTTAATATTATTTTCTACCCAACTTAATGCGTGAAATTGGGACAGATTTTCTCCCAAATATTCTAAGTAAAGAGCATAATTCTTGAAAGCTATTAAATAACATCAACGGAATAAAACATATCTTACACTTTGTTCAGTTTTGTTTATCATTCTTAATTTGAGGGAAAACTAATAATAGTAAAATGAATACAAATTGATGTTTCACCGCAGATTCGAAACATAAATTGCTAGATAAATACAATGTTCATAGAAAAAAGCAAGGCATTATACGTACTTTACTCAAAAGGGATAAAATCATACATTTCTGTACTTCAATATTGTCAGCTCAGAATATGATAAAAATTATTGGTGAGTTACATATTCATGTATTAAATTTGATATTCGACATAGTTAAATGTGAATTATGAGAATTGCCAGAAAAAATTAGCGTCATATAAATTAGCGGTTCCAGTCGCACAGCGAGAGATGCGATGAAGAGCGAACAGTGGCCCTCTTACAAATGCTGCTTCCTCACATCGTCAGCCGCTAATGGATGGAAATACTTTCCTCGCAGAAAGAAAAAAACTCCAAGAGGATTATTTCCTTAGAAAGAAAAGTTTATTTAAGTTTAAAGTTTCATTTAGTTCTGAGCGAATTCTTTTCCATCCCTTTTCTATACGAAGCAAAAGTTGCCCAATTGATTTGGTTACTCACTCCCAACAGCAAATTTAAAACTTTGAACGGAAAGTTGCGCACGAAGTTATTTCGGCATTTTCGGATCGGAAACGCTTTTCTTGTAAAGAGTAAGATAAAGGATTCCACTTAAACAACTGTTTAAGCATTTAAAATTTGGTTTGGGATTACTTCCTTCCCGAATTCTCTCTTTAATTAACTTCCCAGGAAAGAAGGCATCTCGCCGAAATTTGAACAGTTTTCCTGTACATCTCTAGAGGATTAAATCAAGTTATAAGTGAAGTATGTATTTGCTATCAAAGTTTTGAGAAGATGGGACCAGATAACTACCCCTTTTCTACCTATTACTTTTTGAGTGGAAAATCCAAAATCTCTTCCTGTAATGATACGATTAAAACCTACTTTTCATTTATATGTGATCAAGGAATTCGAGCCTCTACATAAATTGATAATCTAATTGACTTTATAAAATATTTTTTTCAGCTAAAAGATTGGCAGATAGTGGCATATTTTCGAAATTTCGATAGATTGGCAGATCTTCGAAAAGATTAAATATTTACCTAGTTACTCGTAGAGTGTTATTTTAATTTCGGTGTATGTTTGTAATTATTATCAATTTATGGGCAACAAGCTGTTACCTACGATAATAGGATAACTTTTATTCTTAATGTTGTCGTACTTAAATATTTTAGTTGGGGAAGAATTCGTAGTATCTGAAATGGAGAGTAGGTCTTAATTTTTGAGATCTTGAAGGTTAAATTAATATAGAGAGTGAGCGTGATAGTGGACAACTCATTCAAAGTTTGTCGTTCTTCATTTCTCATTTCAGGTGAGTGGTCAACTTCCGTAAACTTCCCTTTCACCCAGAGAACTTTTTCCCAGACCCGGAGGAGGACAGCGTCCAAATTGGGCATTCAAGGAAGATGTTTTTCTGTTTCACCAAAATCTGATACGAGTTAACCTTCAGATGAAATATTTCACACCTGCAGGATGAAACGGAACCTACGTAAGATTAAGAATTTCCTAAAATTTTGTCAGTAAAAGGAGAGATAGCAGGAAAATTCAAATTTGCAAATTTCGATCGCTTTAGTCAACTTCCACTTCAACGGTGATAGCTTAGTTTATTCGCGATCTATATCTAATATTCCTTAATGGAATCGTTCTTTGATATCCCATAGCCTACATTTAAAATTACCTTATAAATTTCCCTGTTATCTTATAATTTTGAATGGTCGAAACTTATAGATTCTATCTCCAGTCGCTTCTTACCTTTACAATTACGACTTTTATGGGAGCATCTGAAATAACTTCCTTGGTTTTTTTAAATTTGTTTTTTTTTTCCTTCTCTCCTATATACAATTCCCGGAAAATAATATTCTATACCTATATAGTATTTTTTAATTCTGAATCTACTGTATTCATTTCACTCCAGTTGAATCTAAATGTATGTGCATCCTGATATATAAGTCGTGGCTCCATTTTCCTGAAATTTATATTCTGTTTTTGAGTTCCAGTTCATTCAAAATTGATGTTTGTATGCTCTGCTTTCCATATGTAGCGGTAGGTGCCTTTTTTTCGTTTCTTAACCAATTATCTATAACTTTCTTATTAGTTCTCTTCAATTAAAGAAATGTTCAATGTGTCAGAGTATTCTTTGAGTCAAGATTATTGAGATACCTGGCCAGACATTTTTTCATGCCTACTCCCAAACGGCATGGATGAATGTTCAGGCAAGATAGGCCAATGCGTACAGCAATTGCTCGGAATTCAGGAGACACTGGTTTGAGTCCTCGTCCCGTGTCCGTTTCTCCTTGGAAACATTGTCAAATACGTAATCTTCACCTATGTTAGATTATGGGTGCAGCCCATCTTGGTTGGAGAATTTATGAAGTATAATTTTAAAATTGATCACATTCTCACTCGCTGTCGTCTAAATCCTAATACCTTTTATCTTTGATGAAGCGTATGAGAAATGAATGCCATTTAAGATATGAATGGTCCGGACCGACAATGGTGATTGCCCACTATCCTTTCAACTGATGGCATTCCGTAAATCAGAACTGTTCCCAGTTACCATTCCTCCTCCAAATGGAATCGCCAATAATGGAGTTCCAAAGTTTGTTTTACACATGGAAGATTAAATGTTGCTAATTACTTGATTTCGATGTCCCCCGACTGCTTCCTAGTCAAAATATGCTTTGAATCATTATATGTAATTCCCATTTAACTCGTTACGCATCGCCACAGTGTCGTTCGTGAGCTAATTTTATCCGAACTTGCTCGCCAAATTCCGGCCATATTTTAGTGATTTTACTCTCTTAGATAACGAAGAAAATATTTCTACAGGGATTATTAAAGTAAACCTCTAAAAACGTCATGATGCGTAATGACAGTAAATACGAATTGACAAAATGTAGGAACGATGTTTATTTCCAAACTCCAATAATAAAATCATCGAATAGATAATCGAAGCAGATTTTAGTAGTTAAAGATTATCCTCAAATGTTATCACTGATTGAAGAGGTATCTCCTGTATTTGTGAATTCATTAATGAACGTTGGGAAAGCCTATGTGATTTATACTCGTGTATCATCTATTTTTGATATAATTCTCGTTTATAACCAAAATTTAAGAAATCTAGCCTTAAATTGAACCGAAAATGCTATTTTGGTTCTGCATTTTATTGTATTCTTAAAGTCTCATCATCAACTTCAAAGAAATTCCATAGGAAACTAGGATAATTTTTCCTAAATGGATATATTTAGCTACTTCAGAAATGGAAGATGAAAATTGTTGCAAAATCAAAGTTTTAATTTCGATTTTGTACGATAATTTTAGAAATATTTCACTTATCTCGTAATACGATATTTTAGATCCCTTAAGGAAATTTGTAGCAGTCTCGTAATTTTTTAATAAAAATCCAAAACAACTGATTGGTCGACCTAATTTCTTTAGCATAAAATTTTTACAACTCTGAAGTTATCTCTCGATACACAAGTCAATAACAACATTGTTACATAGGACGACATTAATTTTATAGAGTCGCATGGAAATCTTCATATTTTTCCTTGACCGCTTAAATCGCTATGCTAGGACGGTACTGTCGGAAAGATTGAAGAAAGCCAATATAAAAAACTAGAGGAATGTTAAACTGAGATATTTCTGTCCAAAATTTCTCCTGCTTCTTATATTCTATGGAAGGTAATGCAAAAAATAATTACTTACAAACTTACCAAGTGCTGTGATTGGTGTTTTATAAGAAGACGGTGATATTTCGAGGCTAGGAAAAGTCAGAATATCCTGCTTTTTATCAACTATTTTTTTCTTTCGGATACCTGAATGTAATCTCACTTTCTATTAAATCATTCAATAGCTAAAAATGTACCTAAAAAAAACCTGAAAGCATCTCACTTAGATATGCGGTGTGTTGAAGAGTTGAAGGAATAATTATTACAACTGCTCTGTATTTGAAATTGGGGGAAAATAGGGTAAAGACTCAAGTTTCTGAGGAGTATTTAAAAAATGCTTTAAGTGAAAACAACGTGGTATGTTTAGGGCATCGAAAGGTAATATTTTTATTTCGGATTTTTCTCTGGTTCAATTAAAAATACATATATCGGATTAGTTCCGGTTTCCCCTTTTCTACCGACACATCGAACGCGTCGAAGTTTTTTTGTTCACCTCATTTGATTCGATATATAGTAGTAATAGAATGTACGACTGTACCATCCTCTCGATTCTAGAAATTTAGTGGTTCCTGATGAAAACTAAACATAAACATTAAAATCTGTTTTTCTCTGACTTTGCATAAAACTGACAGTAACAACATTTCGCTTAAGGCATTATACGTGTTACATTTTCCTCCGAGATACCTGCTTTTAAGCAGGTTCTTTTTTCATCCATAATTAAGCTATCGGTCGATAACCAGGAAAGATTTTTTTCTTTGTTCTTTGTTTCCTCTTCTCCTAAATAGTGCCTTTCATTTAGAATCTTAATTTAGGCCCTCGTTTATTCAGAGGAGGAAGTGATTTTGCTCCACTTTGCCTTAATCAAGCTCCGTCTCTAAGACGCAAGCTCCGCCTACTCTTAGGTATATGAGTAACCGATTAAAGATTCGGGTTTCCACTGCGCTCTTATCTTCCCTCTATAGTATGTATTGACGCGAAAGACCTCTCTTCCCAGTTATACACATCAGAAAACACCAGTAGTCTTGCCATACAAAGCCAACTGCATTGTAATAATTTGTTACGTAACAATTATTATTCGCTTTTAACTTTTATGTACTTCGTTTGATTTAGCCTACTGTTAACATCCATTTTCAAAACTAATGATTTTATTTATATTAGTTTATAAAGATGAGTTATATCTAATTAAACACACGTATAGTCAAAAGACAACTAATACACGGATTTTTAAATGTAAAAGTCAATGTTTTCTCGTATGATTTTCATTGTTTTGTATGATTTTTTAAAACTTTCTTTTACTAACGGGGCATAAAGTTTTATGAATAAGGTAATGTTTACTTTTAGTCCAAACATCAATAAAATGTTTTTAAATACTGTGATTGATGAAAGAATCGAGCCTGTTTTGTCTTCTTTTTTTGAAAAGATGGGAAAAATTCAAATTAAATTATCTGACTTTACCTGTCAGTCCATTTGGTACATATTTTGAGCATTTTCAACGTCAAATATCTCAACTTTGGCAGTTTATTCAAAAATTTCATTCCAATACTTTGAGACTGTTTGTGGCAATATTGTGAACGTGCTCCGGTTATTTAAAGAGTTAGAAATACAAGTATGCTATTCAGAGACTGCTGTCCCACCAAATAAAAGAGGTAGGGAGTACAACTTATTGTTATATTATTTATGACTTATTACTTATTTTTTTCGAAATCCTACTTTGTTCGTAATATGATTAGTATTCGAAGCCTTTCACTGTATCTATAAGCTGTTATCTTCTCCATACAAACATTTAAGTATATTAGAGCATACACTTTCGATATCGGATTTAATTGGCTCTTAAATCAAAATATCGATTCCGAACAAGAATTGTAGCGTATGCTTCATCTATTATATATAGTGGATGCTTCTCCGGATATACGTAATATGTATGTAAATAAATAGGATACAGACTCTTGAGGCTAAACAGAAAGCGACACTGGCCCGGCGATATTTTTGTGTTAAGACCATCTTACTGAAGAAAAATTGCGATATGGATCTTAGGTGTCATAGTTTCGGTCCTACAGAGCCTTAATAAAGGTATTTTTCTTGTAAGGATGCATTGCAAGGTTTTAAAGATAAATCTTGAGTCTCACTCTATTAAGATATGGTATTGAAATTTAATCTGTAGTTAGAGAAAGTGACACCCTAACGTGTACTGCAAAGACATTTCCCAAAATGATCCTAGGCTCGACACTAGGTCGGTGGAAAGACTTTCCTGCTTCTTTATAGGAAAATTCAGGAAAGCCCTTTAAACTCTGTTGTATACAACAACAACACTGGTAGACACTTTCGTAGAGATATCGCACTCTTATCGTCTTCGTTTCCGTTTAGATTTCGTCTCAAAAATTGGCAACGGTTGAAATGTGATTATCAGACATTTTGACATCAGCAGATTGTAATTTCCTTCTACGTTAGTGGAGGACAACACGTTGGCGTTCCGCATTTTCCATTTAATGCACATCTTTGAATAAATTCTGCTTAAAACTATAGGAATAGTCAAAAAGCGGAGTTAACGATAAGGAATAGGCAACGATATCAAGTAATATTGTCATTGGTTCTAAGCCGTGCCGCTTCCTGTTTTCCGTAAGAATTACATTGCGGTGAACTTCTAAACTTACTTAAACAGTGTAACACTGTATGACGAGAAAAGAGATCTTTAATTTATGCATCGGCATTACAGAATATTAAAAGTGACATTGCTTTCGACTCTAGGTCGTTCGAAATGCTCTTCAATTATTAATCACAGATGAAACTAAGTAGGAATAAGCGAACCGAGATGCTCTATCTTTCGCTGGCAGCCTTTACTTTGGGCTCATGTAGATTTTGATATCTTCTTAGCTATTTATATATATTTTAGGGCCCCCGGGAATATAAAAATCCCATTTTAGGTAAATCTATTAGGTAAAATAGCACTGGTTTTGAAGATAGGCTTGAAACAATATAGATGCTTACTTAGGCCCGCTAATGGCCCTCTCTTGATTTTGTCGGGATTTCATTACAAAGAACAGAAGTTGGGGTCCCGAAGTATCACCGTGTATCTGTGATACGGTTATAATCCTTTCTTATTTATGTATATCTCCCAATATAGAGCTTTGTAAGTACCTGATGGGGAACAGTGTTGAATGATTAGTGGTAACCAAACACTCGATAGTTTTCAGTATGCAACATTTCCTTTGTTAATATATCATTATTAATTACACAGCGTTTTAACGGGACTCATAAAGTGGAAGTCCTTTTGGTGGACGATCAAATTGATATAAATATTAGAATTCTTCACATTGCTTGAGAGATGAAATATACAGAAAGTGGTGTTTTTGTAAATTACATAAACAGGGATCGTATGACAATTTGCAAATTTCTTAGCAAGAATAAAACACATTTTATGTCCCAACTAGCACTTCAAAACAGTCTCACGTTTATCGCAAGTGGGTGAGGTAGGGAATCTGTTGACCTACTCGGAGGGTCTTAAATCGCTGTCCTGTTAGTCGCAATTTTACACGCACAATAATTCATTGGGTGAGGGTTCCGTTTTCACTCGGTAGATGACTCTTTCAACACAAGAGGCTACGCTGACTGCGTTCGCAACAGATCTCCTAAAGTAAGAGAGACGTTGTCGCTCCCCTTTAAATCGCCGCTTTAAAATATCCTCTTAACTCCATCTTTAGTATGCGTGTCTGCAGCTTCACCTTCTTCATCTACCTCACTGTCACCTCATCATTTGTCCGTTTATTGCATTCATGGAAGATTCTTTGTTTCCGTTGTACTCAATTTTCCGTTAGGCAGGCAGCAATAGTATCAGCTCCTTCAACATATAATAGAAAATATTGATAAATTTGCGATCAGATCTTCTCTTTTGATACCTATAACAGTGCAGATTGGTCAAAGATCGTTAGTTACAGCAATAGTAAACAGACAGTGTTGGATTGAGAAATATCACAGATTAACATCACTTCTTCAAGAATCACTTATTACCTCAATAGGGAAAGAGGTTTTCTGTAATTACCGTTACAATAGTGTTATTAGATGGCAGTTAAGAGTTATCTTACCACTGAATACGAATTTGAACTCAAAACATCCCTGTATTACACAGCCCATCATTTACTGATAATTAAATGTACCAATGTATGCATTTTAGAAATCAATAGGCCGATATTTTGGTCCAAACAGTTCATGACGTACTCCGAAAATAACGTGGTCTGAATATAGGAAACAATTTTTGCTCTCAATTCCCACCTAAGACTGAATATTTCGCCCATTAATCTGTGGTTTCAATGCATTTGGAAATACAGGAATTTATTATGCCCTTTCATTGTTCATTCAGTAATGCCAAAATGTTTTTATATTAATATCAAGGAAAGTAATACCAAACGTTGCAATTATCCATCGTAAAACAGTTTTTGTTTCCCTCACAAAAAATTGTAGCGAAGAAATTGTGGCAATTAATAATTAAGGTAAAATGATTATTATTGATCATGAAAAAAGAAGATAGCAATTCCATTTCGAATATATTAATAGTAAATGTGTTATTAGTATTTAGTGGGGTGTTAATAATGAGCATTTTATAAAGCGGATGATAATCAAATTTCGGAATCCACAAATCAATTTCATTATCAGTAACAGAGAAACTGAAAGAAAAATCAAAAGAAGAAATTATTAAAGTTGTGCAAACGCCAAAAGTTAAAGTTGCAGTAAAGATAACAGAAACTAAAATAGGCTCATAAATTCTACAAGCAGATAGAAAGATGCTTAAGCGATGGATTTATTTCTCTTGCAAATTAGATTCATTGCCATTCTGATTTTTCGTGTTACTGTTCACCGTCTTCTTTGGAAATAAATGTCATATAAGAAAGAAGATTGTGCATATTATCTATACATTTAAAACCAACCGAAAAGGTCTCCGTCTTCATGCCTTGAACGCGATATGAGAGCAAATTATCTTAAGTAACACTTGAAGAAATAATAAAATAGCTAACTTATGCCAGCCAAAATATTTATGGATTTGTTAAGGAAAAAACTGGCTGAATCCAAATAATTTTATTCTTTTCTTTCTTTTATTCTATTTTATATTCTATTTATTAGCCTTCGAACCTAATTTTTATCCTCTTAGGAATGAAATTAATGGGTAATTGAGATAGGAATTAAATGTGATCAATGTATGAATTTTTATAGTAATGAGAAATTTAAGGCACGAGATAAATTTACGGAATGGTTATATAGAATTAAGAATATTAGTAAATATCATCATACATACATTACTTGCAGTATTCGCAAAGTCCACCGATTTTAATAAAATAGATTTAATATTATAGAACAATCATTTCTTCGTTCCTTCATGTGTCTTTAGATATTTACTCTCTGTGTATGACCTTTAACTGTATTTTATTCGAAAATACGGCGACTAAACTTGTATGGATTGTTACTCACCTGATTTTTGCTGTATCGATTTGCGATTTATATATGTATTAAACAAGTATGTTTAACATTTTACTATTTAAAAATTGCTTTCAATTTGGAATTTACACCAGCAATAAACAATATTGTTAACTTTGAAAAAAATATTCGATTAAAATTGGAATTGTACCGTTGCAACGAATTTCTATAGCAAAGTTACTGAAACGTATGTACCAGTAGGAGCATTATCCAATATAAATAGTAATATAGAGAGGGAAGCTGTATCGCAAGGGGTTGATTGTGGAGCCGAGCTTGACACCAATGAGTGTCGAGACGTCATTTCCGGACACAAGACCCACCACGCAAAAGCATTCCTCGATTGGAACGTTTATATAAAAAGTCTGACTTTAGCAAAAGAGAATTCTTCCACTTCGGAAGTGCAAGAGTCTTTCGCAGGACTTTCGTAGTAATCACAGCTCCATTTTCAATCTCCAGTTGAGATATATTCTCATCAAAAGCTCGTATAGTCGCATTCAAATGTATCTAGTAGATTTAGCAGTTGTAGACTGTGTCTACGTTTGAATAAACTCTTCACTAGAGAGTACTCGACTCGATAAATGATGTTGTTCGTTCGGTATTCGATAGTCAGCGTTCGATATTCCATACTCGATACTACGCCCTCAGTATCCGGTCAATAAATCCGATTACTCGATATTCCACCTTGGATTCCCATCCATTTCCTCATTTTCTCTTTTCCTTGCGGAATGCATTATCCTCTTTTACGGACGAACTCTTCAAAACCGTACCGCAACCGATCCACCCTGCAAAGGAAGTCTCCGCTCTCCCCTCTTCCATTTCCACTTCTCATTAACGCGTTCACTCGGTTCTAAATCGCCTCAACGAGTCGCACTATTCATTTTTTGATGGATAAGCGCGAGTGACGAATCTTCCATGCTCAACCATGATTCGCCTAGCTTGTTTCCTATGTCTTTCTAATACTAAGGATGGACTATTGTTGTTTCCTGTCACACAAAATTTAACCTTCTAAACTTCCCTGTTACGATCGATATTGAGGCAGATGACGTATTGCGGACCCGCTATTGCATTGATTTTTAAAATTAGGCGCATCATGATGGAACCATCGCGATGGCAAGTGATCACCAATACACATCATGATGGCATCGAGAGCCAGTTGTAAAGTCAAACCGTGACATTATTTATTACTAGGAAGCGTGCGTCTATTAATAAGCAATCTCATCGCACATACAATGGCAGCTCTTGTTGCACTATTCATTCTGTGGATGCCATCATTGTGCTGATAACACTACTTCGATAGAAACTAATTTAAATCTTTATAAAAGAGATTATGAAAACGTTTTAGCGAAACACTTGATCCGTAGTGGCGAGATCGTACGTCAAATAAAACGACGGAATAAAAATCTACCCGTCATATATCTTAGGGTCGGTTATGACCATAAATCTTGCATCTGATACTATTACAAAAGTTAGAATATATGTACCGTATGTGTAGCGGAGATCAATAATTAAAGTATAACTGTACTATAGTACTAATAGATGGAATTAGTAAGCGAATCAGCTACAACTTCGGAAATGACCATCTGCTGGCATTTTTTGCTGCTGAGTAGTACAAAAGCAGAACAATTTCTTGGAAATCGTGGTGGTAGTTATTCGATTTCATGATAGCTTCGAATTCTATCCAAGTGTTAAGCAATATTTCTCATAAGACGCTCAGTCTACATGATTGGGTATCTTGTATATTTACGATTGTAAGCATTTGTACCACCATACCTTCCTAGCGATTTTGTGCACATTATCACTTGAGTCATTTGCATCACAAGAATGTCAAAGTATGAGGTCTGTAGAAAATAGAGTTAATTTCCAAAGTATTTGCTTCCACCATCACGCATAATTTACGTAACGAATTGCGCGCGGTGTTGAGATCACTTACCGTCCTTACAAATCTCTTTGAATGCATTTATTATTTACTTTATGCATTTGTAATTACAATTCTGAGCGAAAATGGTCGCCTAAGTTTCTCCTGCCCACTGCCACTCACCGAAAGACGGTTTGTTGGGTATGCAGATGTCGATTTCTAGGGCCTTTTTCATAGTTTCAACTTAAAAAGAATTCGAGGAGGTCGAGCTGAGCAATCCATACGAAAAACATGTAAACTTTACGTCAAAAATGACTAAAAATGCTTATACATCCGTTTTAAATTATTTCCAATTAATATAATTTAAAAAGGGAGAATTTAAAAGTATGCGATCAACGTCCAAGTTTCAATATACGCGGTAATTTAAACCGTGCGCGACCCTAAAGCCACTCTATGCGGCTTTTTTTACGGTTAATTGCACCGATTAAGTGTCACATTTCAGTTCTCCTGTTCCACTCACACAGTTTCCAGAAGAAATGGCTAATCTGATTTTTATCGCCCACTCCCCTCATTTTCAAGCGTACATCGTTGTGCTACAAAATACCTCGGCCAGAAAGCGAACGAATAGCGAAGGATGTTTCTCTCACCTTGTTACGGATCAAAATAATCACGGAATAAATCTGGCCGTTGGCTAACTCACTCACAGCGATTCCACTTTTTTCGCTAACGATTTTATGGACTGAGAGAGCCATCACGGGTGAAATACACCTGTCATGTCATTCTCTTCCAGCGAGAGATTTATTTGCTCGCCAAATCGTTTCCTTGACATTGCGATCGCGGGAATTATTCTCCGGACGTATTACTCCTCGGAACATTTTGATAGGAGGGGAAGGGACTCAGAGATAAGGGATTCGTGACGGCTGGATTTGTAAATTTTCCTGTGCTCTTTCCAAAGCTGGGGAACGGAGGTGGGTGGTTTTTCCTCCGCAAATAAAAAAAAAGTTGACATATTCTTGCTGTTGCCATGTTTTTTGCCATGCTTTTCCATAAGCGTTGATAATTATACTCTCTAAAAATAGATAGATGGATAAATAGATTAACGCTCCATTTTCGAGGTTAGGCCCAATTGGGCCTCTCTTCCAACTAACCTCATATGTAGTCCGGAGCGCAGCCAGGATATATCTATGGGACGGGTGTCCGAGATAGTTTAAAGAGCGAAAATATGCCAATCTTACAGGGGCCGGTATAAGATATCAAATAAATTCTCATACCAAGCCCACTTTGTCAACGTTGTTTACCAAGCTGGGGTATTCGGTGGACCCAACGGTTTCTCTTTCATTTATTAATTCTTTATTGCTGTAGATTACTTAAAATAGGTTTTTAGAGCTTTCGAAAGATATAGATCCAGGCATATTTTGTTCAACAATATGTTGTTTATTTATTTTAATAGTTGTAAAAGTAAACCAAATATTACCTCTAGAAAATTAACAACTTGGAAAAATTCGTTCAGATGTGTTTAACATTAAAAATCTTACTACAGATTTCGTCTGGAAGCTCAATGTTGTTTTTAGAAAGCTTGAACTCGAGCAGAGCGTATGTTTAAAAAAGCTATGGCGGGATAGATCAAGCAGAGCTAGTAATACCAATCGGGGTCCTCCGGGGACCCCAAGGGGGTTTTTATTTATTTATGTTTCTATGAAAGAATTTTATAAAATACTAACTATATTCTTCATCCTTAAACTTATTCGAGACGCATATAAAAGTCAATTAATTGTTAAAGTTACAGCAGTATAACAAAAAAATTAATTTTGGGGTCCTCCGAGGATCCGCCCCCCCTTTTTATGCTAAGGGTTAAAAGAATTAACTGGATCGAAAACAAGGAGATTGATACTATTGTGTAACAAGGTAATTGATCTTCCTGAGATTGGGTAACTAGATTGTGATATCTCCCTTAAAGAGCATAGGCCTCTTGTGGGGCTTAACCCTGAACCCCCCCATCGCTGGGCCACTCTGTATGTAGTCATAACCTCTAAGTAAGATAAAGACATTTGTAAGAGTAACCTATCGCAATACAGGAGAAATACGCTACTAGCAACTTTTATGAAGTAAAAGTTTTTGGATACAACTTTGGAACTCTTAATTTCATGAATTTATCTCTATATCAATGTATTCTGGATAAAGGTTACTTGTATTATGAAATGATTTAAACTGGAGCCCACATATCCGAAGAATCTACGGTAAGGCAAAAAAATAGATAGGCGTTATAAAGCGCATTGTTGGTAGATTCTATGAAAATGTAAGAAAGTGATGTTCTTTCACCCTAGTCAGGCTGCGTCTGGAATATGCAGCGAGAATATGGGATTCAGAAAATATGTGTGTGTCTCTGTGATAGAACTTATCAGTTCAATACTTATTTTAAATTTAAGATTATTATTCCTTACAAAAAAAATAATAAGTGATTCTCAGTGTATATCGGCCACATCAACTTAGTGTATTATTTTTCCGTCACGGTTTTTGCACATCAGGCCGGGATTCCCTTCCATAACTAGTAATTCTTTTGTCCCTTCTAAAGATAAACAAAAGTTCTAGGTTTTTATCGAGAATTGCCTTCTCATCGTTATTTATTTCTTCGGTTGTCAGTTTTATATTTAACACATCACCCTTTTTACAATTTCACTTAGCATCACCAATTACCATATCGATTTAGTTGCTTTGTCTGAAGAGTGCGCACTTAGATTGTACCTTTACTTAACTGCAAGAGAAATTAGTATCCAAAATACATATTAATATCTGAGTGTAGTTATGGTAAATCGATCGTTCACATAGTATTTTCATTTTATGTTGGTGAGGAAGTAGGTACAGTAAAACCTCACCTACCGTACACATCTGTGCGAGGGAAGCCTCTCCTGATGGGCAGTGTCATGAGATCCCTATCAGAAGAAAAATTGCATTTTGCATACATTTTGAACCCGTCTTCAGCGGACACGTCTCAGCAATTGAAAGTCGCCAAGATTCGGATACCATATCTTGGACAGAGGTTTCAGTAAGTTTGCTTGTTTGATTTTCTGCGATTAAAATACCTGTTGAAGTTACTTTATAAATAGCCATTGTAGGTACTGTTATTGTATGTAACTAAGCCCCACAGATAAATATAATATGGATTATTCCATCCAAAAATTAGGGCGCTACTAAAATGAAAAAGTTAATGAACTTGTTCCTCTTGCTGTGGCAGCTGGATACACATTTCTTTAGAAGAATTGACGTAATCAGAAGTATGAATTGCTAAAAATATCCAAATATCGCCTCCTCTTCCAGTTTCTTCGACAGTATGCCTGTTATGCAAAGCGTACCTGTGATCTGCAAAGTGTGTAACTGAATCAGAGGCTGACATATGAGGATGTTCATTGCAAAAATGTTTTTAATTGCAAGCTATTTGGTTTTCATTAAGGGAACAAGATTATCGTGCAACTGCCTTGCCTTTGTTTTGTTATTATGGTAATTATAGCGTATGTAGAATGTTGATTTTTTCTTTGGTGTATAGAAAATTAAACACCTACTAATTTAGCGGAAGCTTTTTTTTGCTACATTTATAAATTTGACTATACAATATAATTTTAAATGAAACTGCGAAAACTTGTATTTGTCGAGGGTAGATTACGAATTTAAAAGTAGTCCGTCGATCGTAATTGCCCGCAATCCTATTGATAAATGTTCCCCACGCTACACATCCCATTTGACGTGGATGAATGTTGCTACTCGGGAGAGCGTTCCTCCTCGCTCGTCCTTTCATAGATCGCGGGCGTTGCTCCGCATTCGTTTCGGAAAGCGATTCATCGGCGGCGCATCTTACCTCATGGAAATATTCGGGAGCAATAGTCCCAGTCCGCCGAGGCGACCTCCCGTGGGAAAGAGAAGCATGCGTCACGTGATTGGTCGTATCCATGACCTCGCAAATCCTCCATCAGAAATGCCGTGGGCGGGGCGAGGCACGCCAAGCCAAGGAGGTCGCGACACTGTAATTTGGTCAGCCGGTGGGAGGAATAGAGAGGGATTTCTACTCCGAAAAATGCAAGAGGCGGAAGGAAAATGAGTTGGAAAGGGAAGGAGTTAAGCGAAGCAAACGGCATGCCTCCGATAAAAAGAATAAATGATACGGAAGCAGGTTGTTTCCTTGGAGGGTTTAGTATTTCATGGAATTCTTAGGAGAGAGTCGGTTTGGGAGAACGTAAAAGAGGGCAGCACATTCGCGGGAGCACACACACACACGTGTTCTTTGGAGGGGAGACCGCTTTGTGCTATTACCTGCTGTAGAAATGGGTGGAGTGATCATGCCCATGTTTTAGTGATGTAAAACGGAATCCAAAGGATAATCACCTATGCGATACCTGCCCTTTCTCAATCTTGAGCCATTTTTCTTTTAGGCGAGGCCTATTCTCAATAATATTGCATGTATCCAGTTCTCCGTCTTTGTTCCGGATGATTTCTAAAATAAGTTTTAAACTCCTGGCTCAGCATTTTCGGAAATTTCCTTCGAAGTTGTTCCGTTCGCCTCGGAAATCAATCCCTTGTGGGAAGTTTTTTAATGCCTTCTCTTTTGAAGTATGCCTTTTGCTAAGTTTAAAAAGTAATTATTTACAATATATCTATCTCATTTTTATGCACTGAAAGCTTCTTTTAACGGAAAAAATTGCATTCATTCATTCATTTTAAAAAGAGCATTAAGTTTACCAGCCGCAGTGGCGGAGTGGTTAACATGCAAGCAATTCTAACCCATTGTCCTTTGTTCGAGTATATTTCTGGTTAGGTTGTCTATGAGTTTATATATGTGTGATTATGTGTGTGTGAGTTCGGCTATTGTTTTTGTTAATTGTCCATGGGATGGAATTTTGCAAGAGTACCTTACATTATATATTAGTGAGAAAAGATAAATAAAAAAGTAGTTACATTTTTAATGGAGTCTATCAAAGCTTTAATCTGTATTTTCCGAATTACAAGTCGTAAATATTGAAATACAGCTAAAGGGGCCTTAGCGTAGTATTTGGATAAGGGATCCCATGGCTATATTGTTCTTGTCCGGATTGTGACTTGGGGGAAACGCTGTTGGAGAAACATGCATACATAATAATTACCATTAGGACAAACTTCCGCTAAGATTCCTGAGAACACCTTCCTAACTCTTCTTTACAATCAATCTTTAATATAAGGAACGACTAGCGGAATTTAAAACGTTTTTTGTCGTTATTTGTCAGTGAATTGATAATGCGATAAGTACTGTTTATTGTCGTTGATCGAAGACAAAGGTTATTTAAGTTTCCTTTTTCTCATACCTTATAGCCAGTACACTATTGATAAACGAAAATTAGACACTTCTTGCAATCGAAATTTAATATCTCTATTAAATACAAATGGTATCACAAAGATGACCAGAAAAGTAGGAGTGGCATAGATTTTTCAAAGAAATATATAAAACCGAAGAAGGAAACGAAACTGAATAACAAATAGGGGTTAGAGAAAAATAATGTCTAATAGTTGAGGAAAAACAGATAATGAAAATGGTAAAGTAATGCAATGTTAAATATGCACACCCTGAACCCGGTGACGCAAAATAGAGCCTATTGGTGTTGCTGGTAATCTTTAGCGTAAAATGAAGGTGGAAAAAGTGCTCCATCCAGCGTGCTTACGATAATTGAAAATTCCAATCCACAAGTAAGAAGGGAGTATAAATTGAGATGTCCCTTGAAGACAAGGCAACACGTTTGACATATTTGCTGCACAAATAGCATAATCTAAAGGATACAAACTCTGGGGAATTTTTTCCGAAAATCGTGCCAAGCCAAAAGTAATGCTTGAATTAAATTTAAAGCTAAAGATATTCATATTAAATCCAGATTAAAATTATGAATTTCTTTCAAAAGATTTTTTGTAAATTGTATTACATGGAATGAATACAGGAAAACAACAAAATTCATCCACGTCTCAGAATCTCTTAGGACGTTTCCAGCACTTTTTCGACGCCTTGTCTTCGTAATTTTTTTTGCGAATTCACTCCTCTTTTTCGCTTGGTTTTCATCGATTTTGCTCTCTCCTTTTCTCATCCACTTTACGAAAACCCCTTACGTTTTGTTCAAGAGCCTCTCCGTTACGAATAAAATAGAGCGCGACATTTTCCAATGCCAAAGCGTATTCCCTTTTCTCGGTGGAAAATTTTTTATGGCTCTGTAAGAAGCACTGAAGATAAATATTTAACCATTCAGTCGATAGCACAACCACAAGTAGAAAATGTCATGTTTTATTTCATAAGGAGTAAAGAGAAAGGACCAGGTTTTTTTCGAGTAATTTCTTAGAATCACTAGCGCATACTGTATCAGTATACTCAAAGTGTTAATTTTATGACTTATTTTATTCAGGTTAAGTAAAGATTACTGGAATAATATGGGAATTCCTATCGCTCTGTGGCCCTTAGTTTATTCCTCTACAACATTTTAACTATTTTCATCATACAATGTTTGCTGCCAAAACTAGTTGCATTTATGAGCAAAAAATGAAAACATATGTATATTTATGTTTCTTATCCATTCTGGCAGTTATATTAACAATTTTGTCATAAGCTGCTCGAATACCGATAGTGTACATCTTTGTGAATAAACTTGGTATCCAAATAATAACATTAACTATCCGTTGTACTATTCACATTAAAATTTTTTAAATTCGAAGAACTATTAGTTAGAATTGGTTATTTTTATCCATTATATGCCTGATATAATGTTAAGGGTGGACGTTTAGCTTACAGGTAAGAACCAAAAATGGAAATAATAACTGTTTTGGTTATTCATGGCTTATATGAATTCACCAAAACTTATAAAAATGTCTATTATCAATAATCGAAAACATTTTTAACGAGCACGATTAATCATAGACATAGATTTCCGTCTACTGATTTCTAAACTAAAAAAAATCTTACTTCGTAATTGTTCAAACTTAATTTGTTTAAGCAATTATTATGATATAATTACATTGCTTACAAAAGCTTCGACCAGAGAAACACTTTTTGAAATGAATTCCGCAATGGTAGTAATCGCGGCGTGTGCTTCGCAGCTCGTGTTGTTGCAATGCTTCCGCTGGTATTCATATTTTTTCTCGATTATACAAAGAATACGCAATGGAAGTCGAACGAAAATGAGTCCGAAACAATAAGGCGGAGTATTAACGTCCGTTTTATTTAAAATATTTGTGAGATATTAAAAATTCATCAGATAGAACTTAATTTGTGTAATAGTACTACTATTTTAAACTTTTTGAATATATCCTGAGTAAAATACGTGTTATTTCATGCAATTCTACGAAAGCAATATTTTTACCCTCCTGACCGTTCTAGGACAACTGCTCTCTGGAGGGTTAGCCCCACCACTATTGTCCACGGGCAACTTCCGTAGGAAAAATGACTCCATGTGCTAGTGTTACCTTAAACTCCGGTCTCTAGGGATAACTTACCTCGAATTTATGTAAGAGGATATGAGCAAAACTTCCGCAGATTCTCTGTGGTTTAGCCATGTTACGATCAATGTAGCGCATGCAATGTAATCATAGTCTTGGATGAGGCAACTCTATAGAGGTTTTATATTGCACATAAATACATTCATAACAGTAAAAGCTCTTTCTTTTGTTCCTTTTTGTAGGAGTCTCACTAATTGAACATTTAAAAGATAATGTTTGCAATATTGTTTCCCTGTGCACACTTTAAGCGATGCTTAGATACATTGTATTTTATCAAGGTTCTTAAAACTTGATAAAATACAATTACGAAGGTTGTATCAAGGCTATCTTAAACCTCTAAACTAACAGTTGCCAATAAGGAAACTGCCAAACTCATGAGTGCATTGTTGATAGGATCGATTCCTGGTATAATTCGTTTACATTTATACGTTTTACTTGAAGATTTCTCCAGAAGATGGAATTATTACAGGCTTTTTAATTCTACATCTGCATCCACATAAATACCCTGAAAGCCGCCTTTTGGCGTTTGGCAGGGGGTGTAAACACCAAATGTTCGAGTTACCTCTTTAACTTATTGTTATCGCGTATTGTTCGCGGAAAGAATGAGTCCCTGAAACAACTTTTCCTCGAATCGATTTCTCATATTTACGCTCATTATTGGATCGGCCGAAGTAGCAGTAATGATATACCGATTATCTGACAGTTGTATCAGTAGCCGAAATACCTTCTAGACCTGGCGATTTACTCATCTTAATGTTTCGCAAGAGTTTTATAATTCCGGTAAAGCAGTTACTTGGCATCGGCGTGAGTGTATCAATCTGCGGGAGGGTATGCCTGCAATTATCTGGCATGAATACTCTTTGATAAACATTTAGAACATTCGCTTTCCTCTTCGCATCTTAAGTTATATCGCCTTCGCTATCTCTTAACGAGCTTACCGTTTGCATATTTCCCTGTACCTCTCAAACGTAGGATTAGAAAGCTTTAGGGTCCTCTTCTAAACATTCCCCAAGAAGTTGTCACTTAAAAATGCGGAGGGCGTTATGCCTAGCGTGCTTGGTGTGAGATTTCGATTTCTTGTGCTTTTGTAGCATCAATGCTTTTCTTTGACTCGAATCAAACTGATATTTTACCGCTCCGACCTTTGCTTTTCTGTGTAGTGTTTGCGAAGATTCTTTCTAACCTCGCTTTTCTGTTTCTCGCAATTCTCTGTATTTTGTAAGAGTTTACGTCAGTAATACTTCTGTTGGATCCAAGTAATACATACCTGAGGATTACCCATTCAGCCCCAATGCTTTTTATTTTTTACCTCATGCCCGTAAGAATAAATAATAAAGTTCACAAGGAATCAAATGTAATTTTTATGCACTAACGTACCGAACCATTGTATTCTAACTCCAATCGTTTGAATTAAAGGAAGTCACTTAAAACTTCAAATGTTCCTCTCAATTGAATTCGATTATAAATAACAATGAAGTGCGATCATGGAGCGTTTCTATCAATAGTAAATATTTTGGATAATGATATTTTTATATAATTACAACATTAATATCTATATTTATTATTAATCATTCCGTTTGGTGATAAATGTTTTCTGGTAGATAAAATATACATAATATGTTGCGATATATATTATGTATATTAGTAAAATAGTCTGTGAAAATTATTTTTCAGATTGTCCAGTTATTTAACACATTGAGAATGAAAATTTTTGGAAATAATTTGCATCAGATATTTTTTATTTAAATTCTTCTGGTACGTCTTATTCGATTTTAAAATTGTAACGAATCTTTCCGTAGGGAGTGGGTATTTGAATCAGAAGAATCAGTACTTTTTTTGTACATGTTGAAAACCTTCAAATCATTCTTGTTGCGCTATGATGTACATTTTAATGCAATAATACATACTAATGGTATGGTTATAAGGCCTTTACGAGGAATGATTTTGATTTATTCTTTTCTTCATAAACGTTCGTAATATGGAGTAGTATTTTTACTTCGCTCGGTTAAACCAGTTCTTCGGTAATATTCGGTGATACACAATTCCGGTTATGGTTGTCCCAATGTGGATCAGAATTTTACGACTCAGAAATTCCGTCCCTAAACTGAGGGAACTATCATTTCCTCTTACGAAGAAACTCGGTTGGGGCAAGTGAAAAATCAAGTTTGCGGAGATAATGCTTTCCGTCCTCATTTTCCGTCCACGTTACCTCGCATAGGCATTAATTTCCTCGCCAATTCCCTTCCAAAGAACTGGCATTAGTCGAATCCTCGCCAGAGGTATAATAACATATCGATCTTTTGTAGTAATCACCGGGGGTACAAATAAATGGTTTTTAGTGTTCCCTTCGCGATATACTTCTGTCGATGTGAGTCCACCTCTTTTCCCTTTCTCTTCCCATCCCTTTACCCTAAATAACTCTCTCACTTCGGCAGCAGCGAAATTGCCGTCCTTTTTAAAAAAGGAATAAAACAAAACGCAACCGCGATACACTTTCGGTCGCGTAACGTACTTTATTTTTCCCTTTGTGCGGAACGATTAAATCTTTTCGGTGACCTCTCGAAATGAAGTTTATTTGAAATCAATACTGTTTCCTTCATATCTCGAAAGCCAGAGCCATTTGAGGCTCCTATCAAAAGAAATAAAAGTGAAAGCCTCTGTGAAGTTTTTATTTTGTCTCGGTGTTCCTTTGTGGTCGGGAATACATTTTAAATTGGTATTGTTCGTTGGATATTTGTAAAGGGGAGGGTGTTTTATGGAATCGTTTATTTTATTCATATTCCTGTGAGTGTTCTCGATCCTGCTTTAGCCTTTATGAATGCACCCGCTTCGTTTCATCGCTAATGCGGCACTTGGAAGGGTAAATGTTCAGTTAGTACTCTTTATTGCTGTACGAAAAGATTTTTGTACGTATTTTTGTTGAATTTATTACAAGATAAACCTCGTATTTTTTAATCATTGGTGTTATCCAAGAATCATATTGGGTGATATCTCATATTTTACAATTCATCTCAACGTAAGCATTAATGAACGTCAAATTCCTTTTATTCATACTGATATTTGCTCATGATTTGTTGAACGTTGTTAGTAACCGTATCATTCAGAGGTTGGAGCTTTTGTGGCATACAAACGGAGAGTTAAGCCTTACTTAATTTAAATACGTTTCTCATCATTCCTCCCTACGTATTGGAACATATAGGTACAAGAGGCTGTCTGCCGCTGATTTGCAAGAATGCTGTAGATACATATTTACTAAAAATACTTTTTAGAAAGTAGAGATAATGCGCTCCCTGTGATATTATTTATTGGGATGATTATCTTATGTAATATATGATTATATGAAAAAAGGAATTTGCTAATCTGAATTAATCAGGCTTGGAACTATTTATATTGTCAAAGAGAATAAATTTATCCTCACCAAAATTCGGGAATCAATAAGTGGTAATTTCTAGCTTGATAACGATTATTTGTTAGCGATTACCTGTAGCTGGGGGTAATCGTCATACTTCAGTATATGCATGAATAACAGTCAAGAAATTTGATCTGTGAACCTTTCTTAGATTTTAAATTTTCTGATATTTAATAGCAAGATTTAACCTGTATTCTCGGTAAAATTGTTCTCAATAAAATTTTCTCTATCTTGAGTTGCTGTAAAATTCACAAATGTGCCTGGGCAATCAAAGAAAATCTCAAAGGTTTTTAACTGTATATCTTAAAAAATATTCCAAAAGGTATCTAGCAGGTGCCTTATTGTCTGGTACTCTACTTTCCAAACTGGACGTTATAGAGGATGGAATCACTCGCTATGAGTTCTGGCGACCTACTTGGCCACTAGAAGTGATCTTTTAGTCCAGTCTAATTTATTTCGTAGGCCAAAAACTCTCGGTGGAAAAGCGCCTCTTTAAGACCGCATCCTATTTCATCCTCTAAGTCACGTGTAGATTAATGTTTGCCGCTGGCGGCTATTGGGAAAAAGTTCTCCCAGCGAAAATTTAACAAATGATATGTGATATTGAAAAGTAATTTCAGCCTAAAAACGCTTTTAATAAATTGCCTGTTTGCTACTTAAGAAACTAATAAACGACGATCTGTCTTTATTTTTGTTTTCTTTAAAATACTGATTGATATTTACTCGAATATTTTATTAATGCGTTATGTTGCTGTAAGATTCTCATGCTCTATTAATATGGTTTTATACAGCTCTCTGAGGGCACTTATATTATATTATATTAAGAACAATTCTATACGATGCATAGAAAGTAGGTGATATTCTACAACATTAAAAATCATTTGCCTCTTTTATATTTTCCCTCTTACTCTAACGTTTACTGACTTACAAAAAATATTTTCCCAATTCATAATTTAATGTCACTGATCTATAACGTTGAAAAGAAGAGCTTTTCTACATCGCCGGATACATAGTTTTTCCTGATTCGGACAACTTCAGCAAATACATTTTCTCAGATATTTTATAACTTATCGCTTTACTTATTAAGTGTTGAAATTACATTAGGAAAAAGTAATATTTGGAATTATAAGGAACTTTCTGAAATAAACGTCCTTCAAAAACCTTCACTCGCATCTTTAATACAAAATTCCAGTTTAAAAATGTACTAAATCTTCTTATGCATCTGTTAATAAACTTTAGCTTATTTAGCAAAATGAAACACCAAAATAATTGGCCCCTATTATATGTCTCGAAAATGCCATTTTTTGTCTCGAAATGTCATTGCCTCTAAAATGCCATATTTTGCCATTCTATTACTTCCGTTTCTTCTTACATACACTTCATGCTGTAATGAAATTAAACTGAAATTGTCTGTATTAATAATGTGTAGTTCCGTAATCTCTGATTGTAATGATCTCTATCGTAGATGATGAAATTAAAACCTTTTTCAATTCTTCGATAGTTCTTATAACTGTGACAGTACACTGCATGGTGAATATTATTATTTATGTAAAGTAATTTCTGGGAGATGAACTGCTTAACAATAAATATTTACACTTTAAGCAGTACCGACAAGTGTTGTATTTAAGGATTATGAATTAATGATGATAGTGACAGGCGATGTGTTCCGTAAAATATTTTTTGGACACATCAGCGAACGTTAGTTAGATACTTTAGGGCATAGGATTCGATCCTTTAGAGGAGAGGGGATCTAAACAAAAGCTTAATTACTCGTTAAAATTAGATAAAGTATATTCTTAGAAGGTGTAGTTGATATTATACGTTGTTCCTGTTCATAGGTCATTCTGATTCTTCAAAGAATACTTGTATCACAGCAATAGTTGCTCAAACTAGTCACATCAAGAATTGTTTTTTTTTCTGCGAACGATATGAGAAATGAACAATTGGGGAAGTGAAGTCATGTTACATGCACATCATACCGAAAGGCGGCTTGCAGGGTACATATGTAGATGTAGGTGGAGTATGTCTCCAGATAAAGTAAAATTTGGTTGATAAGAAAAGCAACATTTCAGTTCTCTGAAAAAATCTAATTTTACCGAAAAGCCTTTTCTTATCTATTTTAGCAAAAGAAACAGAATGAGCTTATTTTGCCATCTCTTACGAGTTTCCGTCAAGATACTCGACTCAAGAAATCTGAGGGTAAACAAACTGTACAACGCACAAAAGAATTATTTAAATGAGCATAAATCTTTAGTTGCCTCGCTGACTTATCTGCATCAAACGATTTCTAAATTAGTATATAATATTCATTTATTTATATTTAAATTTTTCAGAAACCTCTTTTCAATTGATAAACCAATTATTCACTAGATATCTACTTGTCTAAGTATATCACCACGAGCATTTATCATTACGACCCACATTTCTTAAACATTCGCAGCAAAAGTTAGAGAGTAAATGAAAACGACTGGAAAATCTCCATCAGAAATTTCTTATGACGATATGAATCATAACAATCATTCCTTTTCTCACTCTAGAAGAAGTCCTTATTTGTATGTTTATATCACGCAGAACGCCCATTTAAACACAAATATATAAGAAAGTTGATTTTAATGAAATATTTAACTTAAAATTCGGTTTAAAGATAATACGGAGATTGTGTCGTTTTCTATTTGGGTGATTGAAGACTTTTTTAATTGAATTAGCCCCAAAATCACGTTTTATCGTTCAGAATTCTCGCTTAAACTTTAAATAGAAATGAAAACTTCCCGAAATACACTTTGTATTTAAACTTCCTGGTCGTATCTGATAATCCACAATGAAATAACCAAAAGTTGACGACAGTTCTGAACAAGAAGGTATACAGAAGCACACTTTCGTACGAATGAAAAGAGGCTAAGATGAAGGTTTTAGCAAATATTACTGAAAATCTTTAAACTTGAGAATGCGGAGTGGAAATGGACGAGGTTTCCTAGAAAGCATTTTCAGATTAGAGTGTGAGTGCAAAGACCTTTTTGAAATGAGGGAATAGTCTTAGGCCATAGGAGTGGTTTGCGGTGAATCCTCTTACTGCTAAAGCGGAGATTTGGATTCCTTCGCAAAAAAGCCCCTTCGCCTATTGCCTCCGCTTCCATTCCGCTAACGTAAGTAGCCCTCAACTTTTTGTATTTCCTGTTTCCTTTATACACCTTCTTCTTCTTCCTGCAATTCTTCTTGACGGTGTGGAACTGAACTCCACTATGATTCCATTCCTTAAGTATCTCCAAGTTTCATGAGGACGATATGCGTATAGTGGCATTCTAGTTCAATATATGAATTTTGCGCGACGTCGAATCACTGATAATCTTAGTTTGTAACTTTGACTTATATAATATATTTAGTACGATTTTAATTCGAGGTTTGAATTTTATTCAACAATGCATTAATACAAGATATCTTTAGTTGTATCTTACTCGAATGTAATGTATTAAGTAGAAACATAATTCGAAATCAGAATTTTGTACGGTGTCGCAATTATAATATAGTATATTTATATGTAACTTTAACGAATATAATACATTTTGAGGTATTTTAGCTCGGGATCAGAAATTTATAAGATAATGCATTCCTAAAATGATATACGAGTATTTTGAGTAACTTTCACTAATAATTAGAGATATTTTAATTCGAAAATTGAATTCTGTCTATGCTGCATTAGAAATACTTCCCCTCACATGTAATAACGCGAAGAGAGGCATTTCCAATGCTATTTATACGTTAAATCATGCTTAACGTGGTAGTAATTTAGTCTTTTCACGATTTCTGGTTATTTTTAGAATTTTTGGGTTTTGTTTGACAATACGTTTCTTAATTTCTTAATAATGAACATAAAACCATAATCTACGATGAACATTTACAACGATTCTTCTAATAAAAAATTTACTTTAACGTTATCCGTAATTGTATAATTTTACATCTCAAAATCATTGGTTTCTGAAGCGACGATTCCTTCAAGTTGATGCAATTTAAAATTTAACTTAACCCATAAGCATGGTCAGTGTTCTCCATGTTGAATTTCCCTATGGTCTTTTCAGAATTAATTTATCGGTTTTATGGAGGTAGAGGTTTCAAATATTAAATTCTCTAAATATTAGAACCTGAGACACCAATGTGCACAGTGGGGGCATATCATATCCTAAAATTATTCCTTCATTTGCATAGCAATAGCTTTCATTTCTCTTGTTGATGTTGTTATGCATTAAATGCTTAACGAAACCGAAGGCTAACGTAGTTAAAATAGAAGTTTTAGATTTTTTGTAATTGCTTAAGTTATGTTAAGTACCACTGCTCGAGATAATCTACAATGTATTGATCTAATCTCATGGTTACGTGGATAGGCAGAAATTAACTTCTCGGAAAGATAACTAGGCAACGGTGAATTGGGAGACACTAACGAATATATCTTTAACGCTCAAACTCTTTAATGGTTAATTTAAACGGTTTTTGAATGCCAAGTTTCGCGCTATATATATGGACAGAACCCTTGCAATCTAATGAAGCATGTTCTTGCCAAAATATTTGCCAAGTTCTCCGATAAATTGAAGGTTTTTATCGCTTTATTAACTATAATCAGAATGTAACGTCTGTTATACTAAAGGTAACATTATAGGCAACCGTTCTCGCCTTTTATAAAAATGGAATATTTAAAAGAAGTAAAGGATTTCGAGGTTATGTGAAATTGAAATATAAAAATAATACTAATTTCCTTATTACGAATGTCATGTTTAATAAGAACATCGTATATGCCATACTGCTCCAATTACAACGCTTCCCGATTTAACAGATATTCCGTTATGTAACAGATTTGATATATTAAATATTTATTTTATTTATTATAACGTAATATTTATGCATTTATTATAACATACTATTTTATGCTCTTATGTGCCAGTTATACAACTAATAGCTCCTTACATTAATTTCTCTCTATCTACTCTAGTTGTTCGCTATCTCCCTGATTTGTTAGTACTATTTTAGTGACAATTCTGGAATTTGCCTGATTTTGTTTGCGCAAACTATTGGAAAACTAATCGTAGTTATCCTGGAAAATGATTTTGTATATTACTACGATATTGCGCCTGAGGATTCTCCAAAAAGATTTATTTATTTTATATGAATTCCCCAATTGTCAGTGAACTACATATTCTGTTTAACTGACACGGATATATAAAAGAGAGTCATCTGGTCAATATTAAGGATTAAATACGCTCAAACAAAAATAATGAATTTTTGAATATGATTTCTGCTGAACTGGCTCGCAAAGGGAACTACGCTTTTTCACCTTAGCCAATAAAAGCTCATAAATGATATGATTACCAAATTCAGAAATGTGCAAACATAGCTGAAATTATTTACAGAATATACGTTTGTGTTTCCACCATTTCCTCTGCGGAAAATGAAAGAAAAACTCAGTCTATTAACTATTTTGTTGGCGATTCTCCAAATTTTTTGGATTGTTTGCATAACCTGACCTGATTAATGACGGAGGATGATATTTCATACCAGAAACCTCACGTAACGTATTCATTCATTTTAAAGCGCCAATTTGATGCGTTGATTGAGCAAAAATCCAATTTAAATCACGCTGATTATTTCATTAGACAAGTACTGACATATAATAACGTAACGTAACTCAGTTAGTGTTTCATTCTACATTTAATAAGTCATTTTCTCACTATTACCTAAAATTACTTAAACTTATAAATACCCGTAAACTCGCTATCTAAAAACTAACTGCAAATAGCTTTAAAGGTAGTGCAAAAATTACTCATCCTTTGGGTGTTCTATTTGATTGATTTTCATATTATATCGATGAAGAGCAATATTTTTAATAGAATTTGAGATTTATATGCCTGAAGAGCCATGCTATTGAATGCAGGCACATAATATATTTCCCAAAGAGTAATCCTTTATTTTATTTTCAATTGAACGGGCTTTACTTTCTTTTAGACAAACTAAATTATACAATATAAGATTTCCTTGATATATTTCTTATATAGTAGTGTTCTGTGGCTTTTAACGTATATTTAACTGTTAACATGGATAGTAGGTCTGATTTTACGTATGTAGAGTTACGAAATGAAGATGACAAGTAGCACAAAAATGAAAATTACATTTGATTTTTTAAATTTAATGTTTTATTGTAAATAAATTCATACGTAAATTTTGATACTAAGAAATTGAGATTTGTGATCACAGCTATACAATGTAATTACTTTGATAAATCATTTTCTCATTCTTAGAATGATATTCCTAAATGATAGGACTTGAACCTTTGAAACTAAGTTGGCTCAAGTTTGAAATTAGTAACGATTGATGAAATTTTTCACTACATGAAAATCAAACTCGATAATTAACATTTAGAGATATATATCTTTCAGCTCATATAAACTGCATTCGACTAATTTACGATGATTCGAAAACCTAAGAATACTTGACTCTGCTTGGACGGAAGCGCTATCACTTGACGTGAAAGAACTCGACGTAATCACCTAGTTCTTCTGCCGTATACTCTGAAAAATTCAATTCCTCGCTCAGGTGTTCGTTGTCTTTCCTTTTAAGGCAATTGCAACCGCTCCTCTGTGTCCTTCACACACGCTGCCGCCATTTTGTTAAATAAAACCTCACGAAAGGAGGGCAGAAATGGAACCAAATATCAGATTTCGAAAGAGGAAAATCTCCACTTTGTTTCGCTTAGCAATATAAGAAAGCCGTGTAAGTAACCGTAGGGAGATCTTCGTTCACGAGAAAAATCAATTGCATTCGTATTTCCTCAGATTTTCTCTTGTTTTTTACGTCCTTTTTCCGCGCCCCCACTTTTCCATTATCTCCTTTCTTTCTTTTCCATCCCTTGCACATTTCCGCAAGACCGTGAAAAAAAATCCCTTATTGGATCTGAGGCTTACTTCCAAAGTCCCCTTTCCCAAGGGCAATCTCTTCTATTTCCATTCTCTTCTCCTTTCTTGGCGCCTTTTTCAATTCCATTCCATTCTCTTTCTCCCGTTCGCGGAGCGGATCATCCTTCGCTGGAAAAGAAATCGGTCTTTATTCCCTCTGCCATCTCTCACTGCATTTTTGTGGCGGCATTTCTTCTTCTAGTTGACCTCATTCCTTACCAAAAGGAGATTCTCCCAAGGAAGAATGGACTTGAAAAAAGTCTGACGGGACTTTTCCGAGTCATTTTTCGCTTCAGTTTATTGGGCAGAAACTAAGGTTTGCCTTCAGAGTAAGTGGCAAGAAAACGAGACAGGTTTCGTATTTAAATGGTACGCATCGAGAAGGTCAAATAAATGCTTTACTACTACTTCACGGCTCTGTACTATCAAAATATTTCCTGCCAAACTGTTAAGTAGATTAATTCTGGGTGATATACTTATTTTTATGCTGAAACTCATTTCCTTATAAAATATAAACATCAAAATTAATTTCTAGGCATCGAAAACTCACTGTTAATTTAATAGAGCACTTTTCACAACCTTTATGGTCAAGTCCTTCTTCTAAAAAGTCTTCTCTTCTCCTAGAAACAGATATGTCCCAACAGAAGTGAAAATACGTTACTAGGATATATAAGTATAAAAATATAGTTACGTTACGTCACATTATGATACAATGCATGATGACAATGCAATGGAACAGCAATAGCGTAATATCATTTTGTACATATCCTTGTAATGAATTACCACTCAGTAAAGCCTGCCACCTTTGATTTTAATTATGGAAAATATTTTTTTAATGGTCGTAATTAATTTTTGCGAGTATTTAGTGATTTAGTGAAAGTAAAACTCTCAAAGCATTCCTTCTCAACTAATCAATTTGTTTTGAAGATAAATAGCTAAAAAGGATAACACAAAACCAAGTCTACCTGCTCTGGTGCTACTGATGGTCTTGGAAGACCTACTTGTGGCTTACATCTCACCGGTTGGCAAACACTGATAGAGAACATATGCTTAATGCAGGGATATTTACTAAGTCGATGTGACCTGTTATTTCTAAGTTTTTGTTTCTAACCTCAGAATCCTTGTACTGGTGCAGAAAATGAAAATTTTCGTAACCTCAAAGGTTGCTTATATAATAGGTAATAGTTGCTTATAAATTACATTATAATACTTTGGTACAAGGAAAACTTTTAGGGGATTCCTTTCGTTTATTAGGCCAAATCCAGGAGCATGCAAAGCTTGCCTGTAAATAGGATGGTTATCCCAAAATTGCAGATATATATTATCCTGTGCATTCCGTCACTTACTGTACTATACCCTATAGTATAAGCCGAAGCCGTAAAACTTACTAGAAAGGAAGGATTTTGTCAACTTTAATTTGACTTCTTGTCTTTGTTTAACATTTTTAATTGTAAGTTTTTTTAAATATTTTAATCCATGTTTTTTATACTTACTTAAATGTCAATTATTTATCTGTATTTTGACATATTTACTGTTATTGTATTATTATGACTCAAATTAGTAGGTTTTGCCTTTTTGAGTTAAATGAATAAATAAATAACCAATTAACCAATTACAAGTAAATGGACCGTAAAACTAAGGTGGACCCCGTTTGATACGGTTAATTAAACGAGAGTTGATCTGTGAGCAACTGCATTTGATATGGCAATTTTAATCGCAAAACAGCCGTTCATCTAAGTCAATAAAAGCATCATTTGTGTGACCAACGTATAGACGATAAAATTGATTGGCCGATAGAATAATAAAGTCGGCCATAAACCTCTGTTTTCCTTTCCCAGTATCAGCTTACCAATTTATCCGATATATACTCAATCCGTCCCAATCATTCTTGTTTCCGTTATCATTTCTCCATTCAACCCCTCTCTCCCCATTCCCTCCCTTTTAGACGTCTGATTCCATCGCATTCGTCGGAATTCCAACGCAACGGCCTTCTTCCTGCCATTCTCTTCTTTTTCTTCCATCGCCAGTTCATATTTACGCCGCTTTCTCCCACTTTTATCTCCTATAGCTTCTGAAATGTGCGGATCGTAAGAAATGCCTCTTTCTTTTTTGACTCCGAACAATAAGGCCCCGGAAATTCCTCCGCCAAGATTAGGAATTCGAGGAATCATTGTTTCCTCTCCAATCCACCAACAGGTTGCCCTAACTTTTATTTTTGCACCTCTTCCCTCTACGTACTCTCTTTGTATTTTATATTCATCGATAGTCCAGAAAATGAGCGTATTCTGCAAAGTGATATAAAGACCTGTGTCGTTGAGAGGAAAAAATCACCAATACGGAATTTTCGTGGAAATTCAATTGGCCCCGAATCGGAATTGTACGTGGTTTAATATCAGTAAAAAGGAATTTGAGAATAAATTAAATAAGAGAGAAATGAATTCGACTTTATTAGAATAATTTAATACGAATTTCATCTTCAGTTAGTCCAAAATTTATTGCCAGATGAATGGGCTGGGTAGAGTTTATTGGTCCGATAAGGCTAAAGGGAGCGGGAGAGATTCATATTACCTCGTACTTAGATGAACAGCAAAATAATATTCATAATTGGAAAATAAATTCAGTCAAAAGGAGAAGCAGTTCAAGATTGGGTCTGGATAGTAAAATAGAGGTAAATTTTCCAGCAAAGCGACGTTTTTGTTTGTATTTATGTTATTTTCTGACAATAATCCCTCTTAATCAGTGTTTAAAATTCAGAGGAGACAAAGGAGAGACATGTTCCAGTAACATTCCTGGATAAACATCTAAATCGTTTTAGATAAGCATAACCTATGGTAAAAATAGTTAACTACAAATTGCATCATTTCATAAATTTCATCTTCTTCGTACCTTTATGTATTGCTTTGTCTTTGAGGATTTAATATTCATCGATATTCAAGGATATTCCAATTAATGGGAAAACATTTGCCATTGCGAAATGTTACTTATTTCTGCACTCAAATTTAGGTATGCATTTCTACCGCATTTAATGATAATCAATTAATTTATTTTTAGTACTACAAATTATATTCGTTCGAAAAGTAAGGGAAACCGTTTTGCTCCTCCCGAATCGTGTTAACACCGTTGGAGATGATAAAAATGAGGGGTATTATTTGATGTTTTTCTGTTTCGGATCAAAGATAACAGAATGGACGTACAGTTTATGGTTTTCAATATTCCCTTTTTGATGAGAGGGCCTGGAGAGATCGATGAAAGCCACTAGAATTCGAATCTCTTTAGCGTTACGGAAGAATGTTAGGTATTTTACGTTTTTATGCAGGTCTTAACTAAATTTTAGTATGATTTCTATATGTAAGAAACCTTAAAGATTCCTGCAATTATCTTATCCGGTTTTGAGCGTGGGATGGTATCCTTGAAGGATGTGTCTAGTAGGAAGATGTAATTTGTCAGACGCATTTAAGGCGAATTCAATCTTTGCTTTGGCTATCCCTCAATATTATTTTTTTTTAATTTTTATTATTAAAGGTATTTGAATCATGTGTTAACCCAATCATTGATTCATGAAGCCAAAATTCTATATGAGAACGAATTAAAACTTCATTACCTCTACATCTACATCTAGATAAATACACTGCAAGGCGCCTGTTGGTGTGAGGCAGGGGGTGTAGACACCGAGTCCGAGTTAACTCTTTCGCTTATTGTTATCGCGTATCATACGCGGAAAGAACGATTCCATAAAACGACTTGTCGCCGCATATATTTATCTTATTTTACGCTCATTTCGGAACGGCTGAAATAGCAGGGAGGTCGCACAATACAAATTACGTCTTCCACAAACGTACTTTCTCTGTATTTAGCAAGCAATCGCAGCCTAGCTTCTAATCTAGTTTAAGTAAACCTTGCGCTGCACTTTCTCAAGTTCGCGGTTACGGTTCATCGGTTGATTTCATATACTTGCCTCATATTCCAGATGAGGCCTGATTAAGATGAAATAACATCCCTCTATAACCTTTAAATCGCATTTACCTGGAATGATCTTAATAAAACCAAGCTTTTTAGTTGCTTTACCGCAGATGTTTTCCTATATATGTGCTCCAGTTTGTTTTTGTAAAATGATTATCAGACATTCAACTAAAGTGATTACATTTATAATCATTTTGGTAATTCTTCAGGTAATTCTGACATTTTTGACTATTGAATAATTTAACTACTAAAACTATCTAACATCAATTGCTAAATCTAGTTGCCATTTTTCACACCACTTATGAGCATGAGTTAAATCGTTTATCCACCTTGTAAACGAAACTTTAAGTTTAAAATGCAAAAACTGATAAATGAAAATAGATATAACTAATTCGGGTACTCGTTTATGAATATTTTAACAATTTGGAAGTGTTGAAATCATTCTTTTATCTTTTTACAAAGTTTACGGCATTTATAAACAGTAGAATTATCGCTTGAATAAGGCATGCTCTGCATGAAAATAACGCCCATCAAAATTTTCCATTTCTAATGGAAAGAGATTTGCCGTATCCGCGTAAGAGTCTGAACGAAGAAAGGCATTTAAAGAGGTTCGGTGGATTTCTTGAACACGCGACCCAATCCCTCGAAGGAGAGACAGCGTATCGCCTGTGCCAGACGGCGCACGAAATATATTCGTGGAAGGCGCACTTTCTTCACTCTCATATATAGGCGTGTGTGGGGCTTCCGCCCGCCTTATCGACCACAATCTTCCCCATGGCTGAATCCCTCGAGACAGCCTAAACCTTTTCCCCTCTTCCTTTCTATCTTTATTTCCGTTTCTATGGTTTCTACACAATAAACTACGCCTCCACGAGGAACTTGCCAAGAAACGAAAACGCTCTGACGGCCGTGGGAAGGATGTTCAGACGATGGAATTTAATTCGCCTTTTTAGTCGCATTTCGAATGTTTTCCTCGTTACCTTTATGGGATTACCAGTCTTGCGTATGGCTCGTATTCGAGAAATAATTTCTTTTTGAAACATCCTTGCTTGTTTTTTTTACTTATTCCTGATGAGATTTTAGAGGGAACTTCAAAATATCAACGACCCCAACGTTAAAGTCGTCAAAGATCTTTTATTATCTCCGAAACTCGGCCGTTATAACTGTAGGCGAAAGATAGAAATTAATGTATAGGTATGAGAAAAATTAAACATTTTAATTCCACGAGGGAAATCTTCCTTTTAGTAAAATTTCGACCACTTTATTAAACATCTCTTTCACAGAATATGTATTATTCTGGACCCTACACATGCTGTTAACCTTATGATAACCGTTACCGGCCGATTTTCTAATAAAATCGTGGAAATTTTACTTTTTTATTTTCCTTTCGTTACTGTTTTTCACGAAGTGAAGGCTTACACAATCGAATGTACATAAACATGTTATTTTTCCCAAATGAGTTGTTACTTTTCACCAGGTTTGCCTTTATCTGTTTTTACATACCACACACTAATATGTGCTGTCGCTCAGTACTTCAGATGAAGAAAGTAAAAATTGAAATTTGGAATTGCCTTAGTAGGCCCTAAAAATTGCCAAGTTGATACTTTCTTATTTGATGAACTGACTGGGCGAAAACAAATAGCGCGAGAGGTAAAGAAAAAGGTATAGAGGAACGACAGAAAATATTTTTGCTTCAATTTAGAATGATTTTTGATAACAGTAAGATGCAGGAGATTATTTGTTCGCTAGAAAAGACAGGCAAAGAGTGAATAATACCAGAAAATATTTGCAAGATGAATTGCTTGGCTCAGATAAAATATGTTTGGAAAGTCACGTAGACACGTGCAAAACTTATGGCGATTTTTGCGCCTTTTTTGTTGAAAAACTCGAAAATGTTCCATCTTTCCTCAGACATTTTCAATTGTGTAGCCACCATTGCAATGAATTGCTCTTCAGTAGTTCATTAGTTAAATATTTTTCACCATTTTCATCAGTTTCATTAATATTTAATTTATTGATATTCATTATATATTTCATAGCATTTAACAAATATATACTTGAGGATTGCAAAATGAAAATCAAGTTAGAGATCTTGAGTATCATATTTAAATTTATTATGTTTTAGTCTTGAAATATGATAATTTTTTTCTCTGCATTGAAAATTATTCGTTACTAACTAGGGTTTATTTAAACTGCAGCTATCTTTTGGCAGTGAATTTTAAATTTTTACACTTTTGTTTGAACTAGTATTCAACGATTAAGTCCCCTTGAGAATTTGAAATGTCAGGAAAATAGTTCTTATCATTTGTTGCAGTTGCAGTGTTAAATGACTACAAAATCGCACAAAGTATATTTTCGCATTTTTATGCATTGACGATAGAATGGGCAGTTATGGGTTGTATTTATATTGTATTTTTCTCACCAAAAATTTCAACTGTATAATCCTCCACATTGGACATCTTTACCAATTGTCTGCGGTACCACGTATTAATACAGTGTCATAGGGGAAAATGTTACGAAAATATAGTCATTTCTTTTGAATTACATTTATTTTAGTTACAATTATTGATAATTCGAAAGAAAATTACCGAATTCAATAATGAACTCATTTAAAGTGAAGAATAGTGACTTTTCCGCCGAGGTCATGTTTCTATCGCTTTCAATCTCTGACTATATTTTGGAGTCGGGAAAAAAGGCAGAATATTTAATCTAATAGAATCAATTGATTGAGACTTTAATGATGAAATAATTCAATAAAATAATAATTTTAACCCAAAAAAGGCTTAAGCATCTGTGAATTGAAGTGTAGAAATTGTGGTGCAGTATACAAAGGTTAAACAGGCGGTAAATGTACGCTCGAGCCGGCGAACGCAAAACATCTTTTTAGAATAACATCTCCTACTCCTATTACGAAAAACCCTTATTAATCAGAAACTACAATTCAGGAAGAAAGTGGCATTTCTTGAAATGAGGTAAATACGAAAACACAAATTTTCCGGTAGGACAATTGTGAACGAATACTTACCCAATTTTTATTATTTATTACATATTAATTTATATATAACACACTGTTCCATAGTAACACAATCCTTCTCTGCCCCCTAATGTTCTTTTCCCTCCCTCGTCTTCGAATTTTAACATACCCCTTCTTTCTCGTATATATGTGGGATTCTTTTTCCTGTCATGCAGCCGAGGGTTGCCGAACATGCCGAAACCGATCGATGCAATTTTTTAAATTCAACTTGTGCTTTTGTCATAACTTTAAGTTGTGGAAGTGATCGGTTTACTTTAATATTTGAGGGAAATAGAATCGTGGTATCTAAACCTACATAAATACTCTGATCGCCGCCTTACGGCGTGTGGCAGGGGGAAACAAAAAAAAACCCTTCTGATCTTAGCCTCGTAAACTCTGAAGGAGGAAACATATGAGTATCTCGTTCGCTTAGACAGTCTCTCTTCCCCTCCTTCCTTCGTCCCCTTTCCTCCATTCAGTCCCCTCATATCCCACCTCTTCCTGAAACCCAATGTGACGATTCGCCGCAGCCGTTACGTAGTTGAGCCACTTCATCGTCTCGAATTGTATTCGTGGTTTTCCGGACATCTCTGACGGAAATATGAGAACGCTGCTCTGAATGAGGGGAAGTGAGATTTGAAGCGATGTTTCCACTGAACGCGTGATTGCTACATGCACTAGTGTTGCTACTATCACCACTATTGCTACTAGCGTTGGCACGGATGTTTTTCCATTACCCGCCGCTCATGCTAGGTTGTAAGATAGAACAGAATCCATACAGTCTAAGGGCTGCAAGTAATCGGAACAGCAAACAAGCATATTCATGCACCAACCACAAGAGTGGTTGAAACCAAGGTAAAATAGGAAATTTTAATCCGTGCAGCCAAGTTCAACTTAAGAAAACTTGAGGTTTAAAGAGACATGAAAAATCAGTGATTAAAACATTAAATGTGTAGAGTTAAGGTATACACGCCTAAAAATAATGCGTTTAAACATGCAAATAATTTGTAAATTAAAAAAAATATATCGACTTAAAAGGCAGGTACAAAAGAAAGTTATGCACGTAGAGATGTCAGTAGCTTATCACATATTACTTATGGCTCCATTTTCATCGTGCATCCCATGGAAAGGAGGTGACGGTCTTTACTTGGGCTAGATTGAGACTAAACGTCTCCTCTTCTACCCAAACCCAACGTCGTATTTAATTATAAATTATTATTAATCGTCTACCTCTCAAACAAGACGTTGTATTCCATGCAGATGTTGATTTTAAAATGTGGTAGAAAAGAATGAGAGGGTAAATGTGGTCGCAATTACCTAAAAGATTGTTATAAAACACATCCATTGCAGAATATCACCCACTAGGAAGGGGTGCAATACATGAGTATCAATGCAATAGATGGATATGAACATTGTTGTCATCAACAAACCTATGGTCCTCATGGAGGGATATTAAATTATTGTTGCTTTCATAACCTAGCCATATGCTACGAATTTGCTTTCTGAATGTAGACGTAGATGTAAATATCGTCTTCTATGGCTGCCTTTTCCCTTCGCAATACCTTCCTTTTTCCTCTCTCCTTTTTCCACGCCTTATGACTTTCTTTTTCAGCGCCACCTGTCCGTACTATTTGGCTTCCGCACCCGATTGCTGCTCCCCTATGTCCCGCTTTCCCACTTGGCTTATTTCACTTTATTTTCCTTCCGCGCAGAAAAAGGAGTGAGAAATGAAAAGAGGATAAGATATCGCTACCTTAAATAGGCATTTGAATCATTCCTTGGATTCCACTCCATTTACTCCTCATAGATTTATTCGCATTGGGATTTCCACAGCCACGACCAGTCTCTACGTAAGACTAGTAGGAAATTGTAGGGATAGAAAAATCTTTGGACTTAAACCGTGCGAATATACTGATTGGAACCGGACTAATGCACGATTCAGTGCATGCTCCATAGTCATAGTTTTAATAAAAAAAGGCGTCATCCCTTGCTGAGATTGGTAATTACAATAAAGTTCTGCAATGAAATATTTAACAAGGGTCGATTAGTCTTTTTATGTATATTTTCACGCCTGCTAATTTATTATAATTTGAAATTATTTTTAAATTTAGTATTTCGTTATCATGGGTTGTTGTTTGTTTGTCCTAATTAAATTAAGGTTTAAGCATTTCATCGTTCTAATGTATCCTTTCGCTATTTTAATTTGTTTTGCTGTTTTATATCGTATTTATATCATAGCAAATCCCATATGAAACCGAAGAACTCAGTGGAGAAACTAGGTACAAACCTTAGTTCTGGTCGCTTTTGAAAAGAAAATGAAATGAGTGGTTTAAATAAGCATTTTGGAGTTAATAGCATATGAATGAATAAATATTGGTTATCACCTATCCAATATATAAACGGAACCTATCTACATGAAGTTTAAAAGTACATGCAGAAAATGTATCAGCATCGTCCCCCTGAGTCATGAAAGAGTAATCAGGATAGGCCTGACTTAAGAAGGCAATTTTATTCAACATTGTATAAAATTCATTCATACTCAGTTAATTATTCAAATCATTAATACATGCTGAAGGAGACTGCGCTGAAAGCATACTTATAATTATTAATTAATATTATCACATATTTTTATTTCCTTCGTCATAAGAAGCTACGTTTTCCCAAGAGGATGTAGAAATACTTTTCCGTTGTTACAAAATATCGGGTGCTTGAGAAACGAAAGGCAAAATATTCCAAGAGCGTGCTCAGTGGGCGAGAAAATAAGCTGAAACGGAAACGGACGATAAGAAAATGGACGGATACTCAGAATTCTTGGGCTTTAACCCTTCAGTAATTCCCATTACTTTCCGATTTATTGTTTCGATGTCATTTCCATGCTTTTTTCGACAACTTCTTTCGTGCCTTACGAAGAGACAGCAATTCTGCAAATATCATAATGTTAAGTGCCTTTCCTCTGAAATTTATAGAGTCGACCGTAATCCCTTTTCCGCAGGCTTAAGGTACAAATGGAAAATGTATCTACGGAAAGGTGCCGTTTGCTGTGATATCTGAGGCAACGATCAGTTTCCATTTAGTCCTTCAATGGAATCCTTGCCGTGGAATTATGAATTCTTGGAGAATTGGAAGTGTTTTTCGTGGATGATAAGGAAATTAAGAAAGTGGGTCGTATTAATAGGATAAAAGTACCGTAATTGAATCTCCAGATGAGTAAAATGTCATTTTCTGAGTCATTCGTTACTAGATAGTTTTATTATTTTTTATAGCAGCTTAGGTTAATAAGACCTGGCCTTTTAGTTCAGAATAAAATTCAAAGACATCTGTAGAAAAAGTACTTCATTTACGAACGTTAATGCCAATAATGGTTTGCTTGCTCTTAGTTTTATTTGGATGAGGCAGCTTGTACTTCCAATAGATTTCTAACCTAAATGTGTCCTACTATTCTTTATATAGTTTATTCTAATATGTTTTCTTATCAATACCGGAATCAATTGATTGAGACTTTAATGATGAAATAATTCAATAAAATAATAATTTTAACCCAAAAAAGGCTTAAGCATCTGTGAATTGAAGTGTAGAAATTGTGGTGCAGTATACAAAGGTTAAACCGGCGGTAACTGTACGCTCGAGCCGGCGAACACAAAACATCTTTTTAGAATAACATCTCTANCGTCATTTAAATATATTAGTACGAAATGCATTTCATAAATTTGGTGCTTGAATTTTATGAACTGAAATGTGTGCTTGGAAAAATTTTAAATTTTGCATTCATAAAAAATAAATATTATCTTTGAAAAACTTATCATAACGAAGATAATTTCGAAATATGGAACCTGATGGAGGATCGACAATGGTCAATGCCTTGTCATAGATTTTACAATTAGTGCGAGATATTCATCGCCGTTTTATAAATAAAAATTTCTCATGCTTTGTTTGTACGAATGTGGCCTCGAATTGAGATAAATTTTTTCAATTAATTTTTAGATTTTGAAGGAAGATTAAAAATTACGTTTTGGTTGTCGGTTATCAATATTAAGTTTCGAGCATGTAAATCGATCAAATAATACTGTATTATTCAGACTACCCTCTTATCAGTGATGCTATCACGTCTATATCTTCTTATCACTCATTTTTTTACTCCTTGCATTACAAAGTCTCGGCAAATTCCTCTCTTTGTATCTAATAAATAACTTTCTGTTTCCTTCCATTATCTCCAAACTCCATGCTCTAATTTTGTTCATATGCTATTTAATTTCAAATTAGTATCTATTTCTGGATTATGTTAACAACTTAAGTGTATGAAGATCCGAGTGAGAGTAAGATTTTACTCGGTTATGATATTCGAAACGTTTTCAGATAGAATTTTAGAGAAAAAGTTAGGGAAATAATATATCATAAAGGTCAGTGCGAGAAATCAATTGCAAAACCACATTCATTTTGCCAGGTAGGAAAAGTGATCCACGAAAAGATGAAAATGGCAAGCAGTAATAAAGAAAATCTATGTAAAATTTTGAAACTTAAATTCCATTTATCATTTAAAACTACTAAGGAACCAAAAAGAATAAATAAATCCTACTGACGTCAACAGAAAGCAACGAGGGAATAGCCTCAGGAGGTAATAAGAAAATGAATCTTTATTAGTTTTCACTGAATCCGAGTAAACATCTGAATAAGCAAACTTTAATGGATGCCACCCGTATATACCGAGGGTTTTATTTTTTCGCCTTGGATATTGAGATGATAGGGGTATTAAGGTGAGCATCGGGGAAAATCTGAGAGAGCACAGAGCAGCGTTTTACGAAAAGGAAGATCACGTGAGGCTATTTGCGGTGCATATCCTGTTCAGGGAGCAGAAAAAGGCAGGTCATGAAGGGGGTGAGGCATTAATAAAAGAATCATAAAGAAGCCGTGCATTTAGGTTACCTAGATACTGCCTAATTGGGTAATTAAGGCAACCGTGTTGCTCTTCTTTGAGAATGCACCTCCTCATTTATAGGACTTAATTAAGCCCTTCTCGGAAACCGGAGGCCTTCTTTTAATTTAAAGTCGAATAACCCAAGAAATATTTGTTATTAATTCATCTTTGAGGCAATTTCATTAACATTTCTTGCAATAATTGAGAAAATGACAACTATTTTTCTTTTTATTTATTTAACTTTTTATTCATTTTTCTATAGGTTTTGTGTTTCATTATACGTGTATTCTACGGAACAAATACATATATAAGTTGTAGTTATATATGGATTTATTCTCTAAAACTTTATTATTACAAAAGAACATCACAGATACTGATATATAAGTTCTATTTCTCTTTATTGTTATCAATATTGCTATGAGATAATCATTGAAAGGGTACATTACTTAGTTTTAGCAGAAATAGCTCGAAAATATAATTTTAAAAATTTCCTTGTACGTTTAATCATTCCAGTTTCACCGTTTTTTATTGTAATCTCTTTTCATAGTAGTTTAAGATAAATTTGTTTCCACCTGACCAATAGGCAATTTCAAATTTCAATTTATCGGTGTGCAGGATGGTAGTGGAACAAAATCGCAGTTGGGTGTTTAACTCTCTAAGTAACATTCTTTATAATCAGTATAAACATTAAGGTATTATTAATACGCTTAAATTCTATCGTTACTATATATATACTCTGCCTTATCTTCTCTTAATTCACAATATATGCTAGTAGAAAAGTATGAATTTCTTTAATCGAAAATGACTTGGCCAAATATTAGTGCTATAAAATATTTTGCATGTTTCATCTTGCTTACATCTTATTGTTAGATCAGTATTTAACGTTGTACATTTCAGTTGCAGAACACGTTGATGGATAATCTGAAGAACTACCATTCCATAGATTATGATAAGAAGATTTATATTTATTCTCCCGAATACCGTAATGTCTAAGAATATATTATTTTACAGCAAATTTGCATTGGGAAAGAGGTCGTGCGTTAAGGAGATAAGATTTTGGAATCTTTAGATACAGCAGTGAATGGGAAGTATCTTACATTGCAGGCTAACCTATACTAATACAATACACTATAGCGTATCGAATTCTTGCCTTAATGATATTTGAACAAAAACCCCTTTGCCAAACATAAAACAAAGCTAAAAGTATAGAATGGTAATAGAATTAAACTTATTTAAATAATATAATGGTTCATTTAAATAATTTCTTTATTTATTGAATTAAATTAAGTATTACTATTTATAGCCCATAGTGTTTATCTAACTACGTATGTTCCTGTCTCTGAGTGAAAAAGATTTTCTAAATGCCCTCAAGGTACTGCAATTTAATGAGTAAAACAGTATTTTCGGAAGTGGGTTTATATCCTCACGAAAATTTAATTAAAAGTAATAATCGCAGACGAATCTCCCTGCTTTATCTAATTCTAGATAGTTTTGACGAATAAGAATATTGTTGAAATATTCCAATGAGACGGAACGGAGACAAATTCTCCGCCAGTTAAAGATGGAAAAATAATGAACTGATTATTTGCAGTTCGACGAGAGAGTCGTCCCACGATTCATCACACCGAACATTTTATTCTCGTGATTTCATTAGGATTTTGAGCGAAGAAGGAGGGAATGTCGCAGTTGCGATTCCTTCGCATCAGTTTGGGGCAACTTCGATGCATCATTCCGTGTCGTAACGAACGACACTCCTGTTTACCATGAGTGGGACAAATCGACTTTTTCTCCCAATTCGCAGCACTATCAATTTTTCTGTCATGCAGCCCCCAGGCATCTTAATCCATCATAATTAGTCCAGCCAATGATTAAGTCGAGCCGATTCTGATAATGTGCCCGCATCAATTTCTCTGACGGAACATCCGCGGTAAGGAGCAGAATCGATCGGCAAATATTCGTGAATTTTGCCAAATAACTTTGGTTGATCTCTCTCTCTTCTGAGTCACGCCATCGGATTTGGTTAACATCGAGACCGGTTAACCTGACTATTGAAGAAAATCCTCTATCTTTTTCTTCTTATAGTACATACAAGGTATGAATGAATCAATTGTGACTTTGTGATGAGACCATTTTGGTTTGAGTTGTTTTTTTAACTTTCATTTTCGAATATGTCAAATTAGCAGAGACGGGAATTAAATTATCCTACATCTACATAAATACCTTATAGACCCTTTCGAGTAGTGTTTTATGGTCTTCATCTATATCTCGAATAACAGCATACACATTCAGATGTAGGTTATTGTCCTATCCTTTACTCCTTGGAGCTACTTTTTGCTTTCTCTCTTATCTCTTAATCTGGCAGGACAGTGAGTAGATTGTAGACTTAGGGACTAATTAAGACCAACCAGGACTTAGACCTTTTCATATCCGGTTTTCCTTGAGAGTATTCCTCGCCGCTCGACATTTCGTGCAATAACAACATTATCTTGAAGAAGTGGACGATTATCTGCGGAGATGTTTACATTTGTTGAGACGGAAATTTCTAAATTTTGTGACTTATATAATTCTGCAGCTGAAGGAGGAATTCACGCGTACCCATACAGTTCATTATGCGAAATGATTATTTTAACGATCCTTTTTCTTTTAGTAACTTCGACGAATCGTTAAAATATTCATGATTAGAAGTAAAAGGATTTTTAATGTTAATGTTGGACAAATATTTTGTGTAATAATACTTTTAGGGGTATATAATTATCCATATCCTTAATAATATAATGATATTAATGAGGGTAATGATAAAATAATTAATAATTATTATTCATATAACTGTCCTATCCTTTTTTATAACAAAGAAATTATCTCTGTTAATAGTTAAAGCAATTCACCCCTTTACCTTTTTCGTTAGTCGATACGCAATTCCATCAAAATTGGGACTAATCATTTCCATCTTACCAACCCATTAATAATAGGAAAAAAGATAAAAAAGGAAGTCAAGTTCAGTTACAATTAAAGTATAAATGGATAAAAGAAACATTAGCACGAATGATATATTGTATAGAAAATGATGCGTCTTTATCTCTACCTTTTCCTATGAAATAATATTTCTGTTTCTTTCTGATAACTATAAGTATACAGCACCCATCTTACGTCATTTCTACAACATTAGCCGATTAAGTAGTTTGTCGGTGAAATAATTTTGCTGTTGGGATTTAATTCTTATTTTGGTTAAAGCTAGGATTTGATGATTCTATATAGGCTTCGAATCATCTTTTGTATATCGTCGTCGGCTGTGAAATGATCTGCACAATCGGGCGTTTCGGAAGCAGGCAATCGATTTATTCGTTGTCGGAGTTACATCTAGCGGAGGGAGACGAAAAAAGGGATGTTCTGAAGGAGATCCCATTAAGATTTCACTCGGCCGCGAAATGGATGTTTGCGGCGAATCGGACTTCATTGTCGTCTCCACAAAAGTCTTTGCCCCACCGGCAGAGGCGCCACTTTCGCACAAATTCGGCATACGTCACCGAATTTTCCCGCCGATGGTTCTTTTTTGTCGGTACTTACACAATGGGTCCCTTGTAAGCAGCAAATCACTGGATATTCTTTCTCCCACAGAACGCAGTAAAAGATGATTGCGCTTTTTCGATTTGTCCTCTTTTCGAGCGTGAAATATTGGGGAATAGAAGTACTTTTTCAGGATTTATGAATCGGGAGTTAATTCGCTTATTGCAGTGGGTTTTATTTTTGGCTGATTTTGGAAAAATTTAAGTTATATACTTATTGTTTTATGTAAATGTAAATTGTTATGAAAACATTTCTTTCACTCTATAGGCTATTCCATATTTTAGAAATTAATTTTGTAGTCTTAAATCTACTTTGATAAACGTTTATATTTTTAATATAGAAATAAATTGTATTTTAATTTATTAAAAATAGATTATTAAAGTATCTCAAGGTGTTTAAATTATCATTAACATAATGATGAAATGTTTAGAGGATTTTGAAAACATACCTTCCATCCGGACACACGGTCCATGCTGGCTGACAATTCATACCATGGTTATATCATACTCGATTATGAACGTTGCATAATTGTTTCGACTGATAAATTGAAACAAGCATTATATAAACCTGTGGCGACATACGGAACTATACGAATAAACCATGTGGATAATTACTACGTCGCTCGTCATTGTGCTGCTGACACAGTGTTGCCAACCCAACCCACAAACCTGTTAAAGGTAGATATGTTTGATGAAAATGTACAAAGATTTTTTTAAGTCTCTCTTTTGTAAACATTGCGTTAGAATGACTAAATATAAATTATTATTTCTCAGAAAATGTACAACCGTTTATGAAATATTACACATTGCTCGTTTATAATTCCGAACCCTCGGTGTGTCACCCCCTACCACACGCAGAAAGGCGACTTGCAGGGTATTGATGTAGATGTAGATCAATAACTAATCAACAAATAAGTTTGCAAGTTTCAGAATAATCATTAAAAGATGTAGATTCATCATAGAGAAATTTCTCACAATTATTTTATCATTTGATTTGAGGGGATTTTGCTACGTGTACATCATAGCACTGTCCACAGATGAAAATAATTAAAAAAAAAACACGATTAAAAATTCAGGACCTTTTACGGGATATCTAATGACACGGGACAATGTACCATAACACGGAGATGTTCTGCATTTTGCGAGACGAATGGTCGCCCTGTGTTAAGCAACCATTATGCAGTTTTGTAATTATTACCTTCTTAAAAGCCAAACTTCGAAATTAGTCATACTACAAAAATTAGAAGGATAATCACAAATTTCATAAAAACCCTTTGCATTACTCTTCCAGCCCTCTTTGCCATTATATCTTGTAGTACATTTTTGAATCTTATATCTTTCCTTTCCTATTCCACGAACGTTGATTATCATAAAATGGCTCTCTTCTTAAAGCTCTTTCGCAAGATCAATCCATCATCAATGCGCTGTTTGCTTAGCTGTGCTACTTTGCAATAAATGTTTGCATTTGTATCTCAGAGTTATAACCTTCTTTGCGCCCTAATATGCTCACGGATATTCTTCAATTTACCAATTTTTCGAAAGATCCCTATTTTAAATCTTAACAGTATCTTTAGAGTCATTATATCTCAGTTAACTGCTGCGCGCATTACAATGAAGTTCTTTTAAGTCTTTGCTCTATTTCACAATTCACTCTCTTTCATTTGGGAGCTTCCATAACTACAGAATTTCTATCGCAAACGCACGTTAACTTAATTCTTAAGGATATGGCCTAGATAATCCAGAGCTTCAATTGTGTATGGAATGTCATTCACATACGGTATTTTATGGCTACTATACTATGATATCATATTCATTTTTGCGTCTTTCCATAAGTATAAAACTTGATATTATTACCTTGCTTGTTTCCACTCAATCACATGATTATATATTATATATACTATTTGTACAGTATATACTATGAAAATATATGCCATGATGTATTTTTTTCGAGTTCATATTGCCTCATTTCTTGCTTGTTTGTTTTATTCATCAATATTTCTACCGGTGGAAAGCAGAATTTTTATATCCATCTTCCATTCTTTTATTTTTATCACGCAGTGGATATTTCTCATATACTAAAATATCGAGTTTATTAATTTCACCAAAAGTTGGTTTTTCAATCCATATTCCTCATTAATATTATAATATTTTCAAATTATCTCATGTCTATTAACTATCTCAATAGCAGAATATTCTACTCTCCACGCTTTTATAATCGGTTAAGCATAAGATGGTGCTAATTAGTTTCCATCTAAACCTTGGCAAAGACGTATTTTATAAGTTTGATGCGAAGAAAAATTAAACAGCATTGGAAAAAACTTTTGAAAGGACTTCCTATGCATTCAATATAAATTCCAACTTCGATTTTCTACCGAAATCGAATTAGATTTGGAGCTATTCCGCTTCAAAAATATCCCAATCCATAATAAACAGAAACCACGAATGCATATATGCATCCATGCTCTGACTTTGTTTTCAGTCATTTCATCCACTGATTGAATCAATTTAGTGATATTTAGTATGCTTTCTAATTAAGATTAATTGACTTTTTAAAAAGATAATGGATTCTAAATATACATTTGAATGGGTTGGAAGGTCAAAAAGAGATAGAAGCTCATTATAAAAATACATTCAAGTATTGCTGAAGTGTGCAGAAGTTATTTCCTACCTTTTTATCTGGCTTAAAAGTCATCTTTCGTAGGCAGTGACGCAGAAGCCATGCACGCAACCACGTGGAATCCAATGTATACACGCAATCTGAGTGCCATTCGCACGAAAGCTGACGTCTGAAATGAGGATTATGGATGACTGTTTTGTCAGCTGCCTTTACCATTGTGCGACAAACGTGAATATTAGCGTCTCGAAGCTAATCTGAGGTTTTCTCTTTGAATCAGCGGTTCCTAATATGACTTCCTAATTAAAAGGTTTAAGTAAAGATCATATCCGCAATTAATCCTTTTCCTCTTCACAGTTACTGAATGGCTTTGAGATTAAACAGGAAGTCATACTTCCTACCTTGTATTTATTTGAATGTTTCAGTCTGACGTACGCAACGTCAGTTACGATTAAATGTCCTGGATTCTTTGTGATAACTAATGGTTTTATTAATCACTAAATATTTTATATATTTAAAATATATAAAAACTCTTTTAAAAAAAGCTTTTTCCCTCCTATTACCTTCCCCGAATTTGCTTCACGAATCTCTAAGTTCCTCCTTCTGAAGTCTCTCTATTGCGATCTTCCCATTTTATTTTTATAACTCGTAGTTTAATCAGTCCTGTGCATCTTCTTAATATTAATGCCAGAATTATTTATATGTAACAATTCATACTTGAACCTTTATCATTGTGTATTGACACAGTGTTTTAAAAGAGATTTTGAATTACGGTTTCCGTTTTAACACGAGTTTAGTCCGCTGAAGATGAACAATATATCTTTCCGCTGCAAAAGTTTCGTCGCTCAGGTAATCGAAAACTATCCGTAGGTAAGAGATAAGTGATAGCCCAAGTTTCGAAACTTGACGACAAGCTAGGAAATTCATTTCAACGGGAGGATTACGAAAACGGCGAAGCACCTGCGAATATTTTCCCTCGGAAGAAACACCCCGTGCTCACACGGGGGGAAAGCCAAGGAAAAAAACATCATATGTAGGCGATTGTTTGCCTCACGCTTGAGCGAATTTGTCTGTATGCAGAGGGATTCTGATTGCTTTGTACAGGTAATCAAAACTTTGAAGGTCCAAGAGTGCGTTATACCCACCTCAGAGAGACTGCGACGGAATCATCAATAAAAAAGGGCAATGTCTACTAATTTCTTCTGTTTATCGATGGACAATTTTCCAAAGAAATCACTGAATTAAAGTGTTCAAGATACCTAGGGAGTGGTTACTGAGTAGTCCGAGGTCCTCGTGAGAATGGATGTGCCAAGATTCGTACCTATATATCATCGCCAAGGACATTCGCTCGGTATAAATACATTTAGTCTCAAATGGAACACGGTGTATCACCCTGAGATTTGAGGGACTTGTGCCCTTGGAAGCTGTTTCAGAGATGTCACGCACTGGCCTAATGAAGGAAACCATCGTTTTGGAAAAACCCTCTGTTCTGAGGAGAATTCTCATTACGTTTGTCAGTAGCAAATTTGTGATCTTCAAGTGTTAGAGGAATACTGAAGAATATCAGTATTCTACAAGCATATTAATCGGAAAAGATTTCCCATGCCTCCCCACGGCGAGAAAGGGTCGTCATCACGTAGAAATGGATTCTTGTCCTTTCTTCAAGAGTCTTTCTTCTTTTTTATAAGAATTCAATATAAGATTCAAGAATTCGAGAAACAAATACTCTTGAATTCTTATAAAAAAGGAATATGCATTTCCCAGCTGCGACCCTGGAATACGTGCACGGGGGATTCGTAAGGAGACTCAGGAGGCAAAAAAGATCGAGAAGATTGGAAGTTTTACGGAAAAGGGGGTATACTAACATTATAACAGGTATTTGCGAAATGTGGAATGGGTGAATTCGAAATTGTGGCCAAACTCGTGTTGAGCAAACCCTAAAGTGGCCTTGCAATGCAAATGGTAATCTAATGTATTTCCTTGGCCGTTCATGGTCTAAAAGGGTCCTAAATAAAGACAGTGTTCTTAAGAACATAACGACCTGTTTTTGCGCTCTTCCATGAGACATAAATGGACAAGGGAGTAAAAGTTGGAGGGGAAGTAGTAAAGTCAGTAGGGTATGCAGATGGAGGAGCTATTGTATGCGATTCCGAATGAAGTTTGCGAATATTAATACATGCACTAAACAATAGAGCAAGGGAATTTGAAATGAAAATAATTATATAAGAAAAACTAAAGTGATGAGACACCAAAGGATAGAATGCTAAGTTAACTAAAAAGTTGAGTTGATGGAAAACGAACACAGAGGTAAAAGAGATGGTCAAGAAAGAAAGGCGTTTAATTGAAGTAATTTAGTGTCGGCAGAGGAAATGGGTGGGTCAAATATTGAGAGGGGAATAATTGCTGAAAAATGTAATTGAGGGCAAGTGTGGAGATAAAGTGTGAGTCAAGTTACCAGGAGATGAAGAAAATGACGATGAGTAGGGAATATTAGAGCACAGGAACCTACGAAGCGGTAGAAAACTGCGTAATATCTAAAATTTACATCCCAAGGAAGAATGGACTTGAAAAAAGTCTGACGGGACCGGGAATCGAATCCGGGTCTCCCAATTGCCGGTCGGGTGCTCTGTCCGTTGAGCTATCCCGGCAGAACATTTTTCCAAGCCATTCGGGATACTTTGTGGGCAAGGACGTTGCGAGTTCGTCTACATGATGGCATCGTTCGAGGTCTGGCTTCATTGAAAAATGTTTTGCCGGGATAGCTCAACGGACAGAGCATCCGACCGGTAATTGGGAGACCCAGGTTCGATTCCCGGTCACGTCAGACTTTTTTCAAGTCCATTCTTCCTTGGGATATTTCCTGGGTGCGCACCATCTTGCGCAAAGTCACCCTTGCCCATTTTCCTTTGTTTAAACTTTACATTTTATACCACGGTAAAAATCAAACGAATTCCAAAGATCTTAAATAAAATCTAATTTATTCTAATCTGCAATCACTCCCTTATCTTTCAATATTAGTTTGGAATTTTCTTTGTTATATCTAATTGGCGCCAAGTGCTTTAAACCAGCTTGTTATTGCACCATTAATCGAGGTAAATTTAGTTATTTTGAAGTCTAAATGGAAGATTGAACAAGCGAATAGGAAAAAACGTTATTAAAAAACATAAAATCTTCATCGTCTTCTGTCAATCAGGAAATCTGAGATCTGATCGCAACGCTAACCTCTCTAAGCTCATTTTATTATGATTGCTACCATAAATACTCGTCGCAATCTACCGCAGGCACTTCAACAGTAGTCTTCCTCAATATATTCTCTCTTCCTTCACTCATCCCGATACTTTCTTTTAATATATTTTCCTATGCATATTATGCCCCAGTGCCCTATTAGCGCTCATCGTCTTATAAATAGTTTCCAAACGACTTTTCTTGTTATTCGCTTTTCTAATTACTTCTTCTTTAGTCACCAAATCGATTTTTATTTCATCTCCTTTCTGTCACTATTGATTACTTATAGATTATTGAATTGACTACAGTAAAATATATGACGATATAATCCGTAACAAATCCCAGAACAGTGCTTCTGTGGTGCTGATAGTTCTAAAACAGACTTGATTGAATTTTTCTAAAATCCGTACCTCATCTTTTTCTAACATTCCTGAAGACATTTTGGAAAAATGGCACATGTAACGAAGTTGAAAAATTAACACTCTTTTGCTCGTTACTTTAGCTTTCCCATATTAATTATAATCTCATACCTATATTTTTTATTGCCCATGTTTCACGGAAAATTTAAAAGCCACTTCAGGTGTGTTTTCTGGAACCATGTTCTTAAATGCAATGTTATGTTATTTGCTCTTTACGGCTTCCTTTCTGCAATAATGCTTCTAGACATTTTTTCACACGATTTCCAGATATTAGTGCTTTCAGTGGTAAAGATAAAAAACAAGTGGAGAACAAAACAAGTATCGTTGTTTGATATACGATTTTCCACAAAGTAAAACTGGAAGATCCCAATAAACTCACTTCCAGTTTGATATCAGAGTCATAGCTACAGATGCAAATAAAATCAACAATCCAATGCAACTATCCACTAATTTCTAAATAAAATTCATAACTTTAATCGCTGCAGAATTTGCATTCGGTTGTTTATGGCCCAGTTCCCCGATTAATTGGTGTAGAGCTCATCTTAACGAGCTAATTTGCAGTGACACACGTGGAACAACGTGTAACGGAATTAATTAAGTAAATAGAAGAGGCTCTAATTGAAATTGGATATTTGTTGGATTGAATTCGTGCACAAATTAGGATTTAATACGGACTTTTCCTCTACGATAGTTGTTTATTATTATTAACAAACTGCGGGTAGGCGGTAAGTCTGGTGGTATTTTTTTTATCTACATATATACACATATTTGCTCTTTAAATATTCAATAGGTATCTGACTCACCCTTAATACCCGAAAGGATTATTACATTTTTACATTCATTGATAATAATTACCTGATGCCTAAGTATTACTTACATGATATAAAATGCATATTGCTTTTACTGGATTTTTCGGGTTTCGTTGGGTTTAGGTCGGCGACAAGGATATGCAGTGTTTTAGATTTAGAATATACTAGAATGTAGATTAACTTTTCCCGAAAGTCAACCATTGACAGTTCGGGCGTAATATGGAAGTTTCGATTTTTTATTGAGTATCAACGCGAAGGAGACGGAAATATTACGGGCATTGGAAAAGTGATGTGTTCATAATCCGATTGCGCGTGACGAAATTCCGAGTAATCCGATTTCTACTTCGAAACAAATACAAAATATGGCAATGGAAAATCACGGCGGAGATGGTAACTGGGCTAATATGATGTACGCATTCGAGTGGTGAATTTTCCGGGTTAAATTGACTTGCACTGATGCCTCATCTCGAACAGACGTTTCACCAGACTGTAAATCAATGAGCTTGGCATCTCATTACTTAATAATTCCTTCATTTTGCAAATTACANCATCTTTTTTCATAAATAACAACGCTACTGGAATCCTCGCTCAATGCACTTTTAAGTGATATAGACGAAATAATGATTCGAAAACACTTACCTGGTAATTCTCTAGATTGATTGGAGACAAAGAAAACGTTGCTCACTGCTTCAATCACTTCAGACGCCATACTGTTGTCGCTATAACTCATGGGAAGTTTGTCACCGGCGCTACATGTGGCAAAATCACAGAACGTTAAGGTAACTAAATTAAATCATAGATGTAGCGCATAGTAGCTTAAAAACACGAGTAGGCGATATTAGGCGCAGGGGCGATATTTGGTACTCCTACCCTATAGAAAGAAGTATTGAAAAAAACGATGTAATACAAAAAGGGGATATTATATGGGCTAAGAAACAGTTAGAAGCTAGGTCTGTATTTTACTACAGTCCAGGGATAGAGATATTTCCGCTAAAAATATGATGAAAATCAATTTATTTAACATGTATACTCTGCGAAACTATAGCGGTGTTTTTATAGCATAATCGCGAGTAGCAATCTTCTCGCATGCTTTCGTTTATTTTTGGCTCTAATCTAATGGGGAGGTTGAACCCCCAAAACCACCTCTTTTCTAAGCATCTGAAGCTAGCCTGCGATTGCTTGTTAAATTCAGAGTTAGTACATTTGCAGAAGACGTAATTGGTATTATGCGACCCCCTTCTGCTACTTCGGCCGACCCGGCGATGAGAGTAGAGTGAGAGAAATAGATGCGATGATAACAATAAGCTTAAGAGGTAACTCGAACGCTTGGTGTTTACACCCCCTGCCACACTCCGAGAGGAGGCCAGCAGAGTAATTCTGTAGATGTAGATATAAGGTATATTTGGAATATTGGTTTTTAAAAGTTTCCTTTATTGCATATAGACCTTCCTTCTGTATAAAATGGCATTGTTCAAATGAAATTTGACGTGATCAGTGACTTGTTTTTGGCTGAGATGTGGAGTTGTGACGCATTTTGTGTTGAATATTGCAAGACTTTAATTAAATTGTGTAATAGAATATGGTATTAGCATTCCTTAATACTCCATTGTTTTATGTTGTTATTTTAGAGTAGAAGTGTATCCTTTCCATCTAAAAATTGTTCTAAATGCAATTTTTATGTTTAATATATACAACATATCTATTAAAATGAATTAAAATATCGTTTGTATGTTTTCTAGATGTAATACACAGACTTTCTGTGACATTCAAACCTTTTATTGATGCAAAGTTAATTTCAAATATGAACATAGTTTCTTCACTGAGGTTGGGTACGGAGAGGGTAATGAGTTCGTAATTAACAAAAATTAAAGTGATAGGTGACCTTCTTGCTTAATGAGCTTATACTGTGTGCTAATGAGAGAACCACAATCGTAGTCCGCGATCCACTGCCACTTTTCCTTATTACGGAATTCAATTATATCAATGTACTCTTGCAATATTAATTGGAAATTAAGCATGAATCTTTTATATAACAAAGAAAAAAAGCCTACGAAAGGCTATAATGGTTAGATATTCTTAGCATACCTATTACAGGGTTTATAATATTATACAAAGGCTGTTACAATACAGCTTTCGCCTACCTTTGTTTTAACGATTTGTTTGAGAATTTTTACATACATATAACGAATTTGCTCTTTTTGTTCTTGCGACTAAACCTGTCTCAAAATCTGCTTATTTGTCACATTAAAATCTCTTAAAAATTTGAGACCACATTGAAATCCCAATAGTAACCTTAAGTTATTGTTCTTAGTAGTCTGATATTAGAAACGTGCAACCATGCAACTTAACTTTATATGTATTATTTACGAGAAACATTGAGTAATTTAACACTAAAATTAACCCTTTGGGCCAAGCGTGCCTCCCTGCTCAGGAATTTTGTTTTATAGATGTTTTGCAAAATCCATTCAGCTCTTCAGATTTATTATCTGAAACAAAGAAATACATTTTTCGGCAGAAAACTTATAAGTAATCCCCTATATTTATACATAGCTGCGAAGTATTTCACATCACAAAAACATTCAGAGAACAATTAGTTCAGTTTATACTTAGAGTGGGATCCACTTAAAGATGCATTCTGGACTAGTTTTTATTATTACCCCAGTTGCCCTTACCGTTTAAAATATAAGAAACTTTCCCGAAGCAAATCTAGTTATTTATATATTCCTACTCTCCTTAGCTTAGATGCTACTCTACTTAGTTACTTAGAAATTACTCAAACAATCGCCGCCTTCTATATATTCATTATTTCCTTTGTTATTTATTTATGACTGATATAGAAAGATTACAAAAATTATGTACTACATCTTTAAGACAAATACTATTGATATGATCATTCCAAAACAATAATCCATGATTAGAATTATCTCTATCCTCCTATTTCTCTATCCTTGTTTTTTCTCCTATGGTACCTGTCTATATTTTGTGAAACAATTATTTCTGATTAAATTCTATAAAATAGATGTGTGCGCTAACTAATCCAAGTATTAATTAAATAATTAACAATTAATTTGCCATAATTAAAAAATAAAATTTATAAAAAAATATGAGTAGCTTATTACTTACACGACGGTGATTATTGTAATAGATTAGCAACTTGTCTATTTTACATTTACTTCCAATTTTACAGAAATGATAGCGTGTAATCAGCCTTCTTAAATTTATCCCATTGAAAGTATATTCGTCAAAAGAGGTATTAGTCAGTTTCTTGAGGTTTATGGTGAGCCAATTGTGCAATCCCCTGCTTCACAAAACATCTCAGAATTGACAGGGCTCTCCATGGGCAATATAATTCTTTGATGTGAAAACCCCCGACGAAAATACAACCGGCGCTCACCTGATTCACAGTCCGCGAAAACATCGGTTGATATATTTCTCTCATTATCATTTCTCCCTTTTATTCTCAGCTTGAAATATTGGCGAGGTCAATGGGTTTTTGGACCTCGATACAGCGTCGCAACCTTGCCAACTTCCCCTCAATACCCTCTCCTCCCTCCGCCCCTCCCCTCTTCCCGATATCAGAAATCATGAACCCCTCTATTAAAGGGAATCGGCCAGAGAATGTATTGCACTTCCAAAAAACAAGCGCCGATACAAACGGGAATAAATAAATGTGCGATGGGATGAGACGGGAATATTTATCATTTTTCCGTTCGGGTTTCCTGTGTCGAAAACGAAACAAAAAACGCCGGAGTTGAGATAAGCTCCGGAGAGTATCTGTTCCGAGTACTTTTATGAGGACGGGGATTTTATTCTGAATAATAAAAAGTGGCGTGATAAAGATGTATACCTGGAATAGTGAAAAAATTGTATTCTTTTAAGCGGCTTAGCCGATGGCGAAACGCGGAAAAGTCGATAAGGTATTTGAGCAATTTGGTATTCTTTCCATGAATCGAATGAAGGATATAGATTTGGGAAATGAAGTCTGTGAGTCGAACCTTTTTGTGTTTCTGTTCAAATCGGGCAACAGGAAAAATCTAATCATGTGATGGGACCATATATTACCTAATTGAACGAAAATTTTTGATATTTCCCTCTTAAAAACAGTACCTTTTCCGGTTCTCCTTGGGTAAAACAAAGAAAGAACCTAAGCATTTATCTCGTAATAAAACATGTACGATATCTGTGATTTCCTCGTTTTCAAGAGGAAATGGAGAGGAGCTGTATTTCATCAAAGATTTAACAGAGCATTCCTGCTTATTTAATNTCGGTGACGGCTACGAGAATCCGCCGTGCGTTTGCGTGCAACATCCAATCGAATATCGCCTGCGTTCCCTTTTCTCAGTCTTTTTGTTATCGTCTTCCACTTCCTCCACTTCTCCCCATCCCACCGCCGCTCAAGTAATAAATTCCTCCCTAATGAAATCTTACAATTATAGCCACTTAAAGTCCTCGAGACTAACCAAAACCGGGACTGCAAAAAGGAGAGAGATAAAACCTCCATTTTAAGTGAATGACCACCGTCCTCAGGGTGCTGATCTTCTGAATGGTCTACCAGAGGTGCTTACTTAACATCTCATTCCGATTTCTCCGTTTTATCCAAACTTTTCTGTTGTGACTCGGTCTCTATAAAAGTTCTCTTCGCCAGAAACATCAAATGAGCTAATTACGAAGAATATAGATAGAGAATTTCCACTCTTTTCTATTTATTTTATTCCGAGAGTCTTCTTGTTTTTCATCGGGATCTTGTCGTCCGTTTGACCGTTGAGGCGGCTCTGTTTTCTCAAATTGCAATTTGATCTGAGGGAGTCTCAACTTCCTCGAAAACTAAAGAAAACATCCCCGGCGTATAATCATCGGCTCCAACGCCGTTTCCTCACTCCTCCCTCCGTTTCCAATTTTCCATTAATTTCTTTCATTTCCAGCTCTTAGGTTTTTAATGGGCTTTGGCGCGTAGCCGTTTGTTATTTTGATACGAATTAGGAGCATTACCTAACGAGAAAAGAGTAAACAACTAGGAAGTTTCAAATTGAATATTTTTTTACAAAATTACCTGTTTATTAAATTACTGTTTATTTAACAGGCATTCAATGTAGAAAATCGAAAATAAAATGCCTTTAAGGTGCCGCCTTAATCCAACGTTGGCTCGTGAGGAGATACCGAGTCACCATTGTACAATATGATAATACTATTAAGTATTATTATTACCATTTCAATTAGACTATTACTATTGCTTTACAAAAACAATTCCAACAGCTATATGAGTAATAAGTAGTATAAACAATGAATACGATAAATTATCTATATGTTATGAAGAAAAGAAATTTTAATAGGTAACTGACTACTCGTACTTCATATTAAACAATATGTACATGTAACTAGTGAAATAGAAATATAATAGAGTCAGTAGGTAAACTGGATCAGTATTTGGTTCCTAACATTAAAGAAAGCTCTAAAATTGTGCATTAGGAATCTTATGTTGTATAAGAGTAATATTATATTACAAAAGGAACCATTTTCTTGTTTCTCTATTTAGTTGAAAGTTAGTTAAGTTTAGTTGGTCAATAAAATTTGACTCATTAAGTAACTCATTGAAAATTATTGGTACAACAACCTCTAAATTCTGTTTCCTATTTAGTGTAGAGGAAGAATTCTTTTAGAATTCTTATTAGAAGTGGATGCAACTTCATCACAAGAGTTGCAGGAGGAACCGGTTTGGAGTAATATTTTTTATAATTAGAGAATCGAAGTTTGGAGAAAAATGATTTTCCATATAAAAAATAATTAATAGTCCTTAATATATTCTGCCATGACATAAATTCCCACCAACATAACACCCATTACACATTCAGATCTACCATTTGATTCGCTAAAGACGCTCGTTGTGAGGTCCCCGTATTTAAAACTTTCCACTCTATCTTCTCTTGTATGTATGCGCAATGTCCTAATGAGTAGACACTGATCGGCCAAACTACACTCAAATGTCGTTTATTAAAAGATCATTTGCATATTTCAAAGCGGTTAATAGCCAATGAACTTACTTCCTAAAATGCATGCATACATTTAAGATTGGAAAATTAAAATTTCCTGTGATTTCAATGTAACTGAATTTTCAATGGGGAATTTTAACGATGAAAGGCGGTGGAATCGTAATAATATATGCTAATTGCATGCATAATTTTGTAATTTTTATTCTTAGGTTTCTTTAAAAAACTAAATTTCTTTAGCTGTAGCATAAATTAATCTTTCGAATCGAATAAAATTGTAAAACATAGGAGTCTTTTCATCAAGGAAATTAAAATAATATTTCTAATTTTTTAATGAAGCTCTTTAATTATCTATTTCATTGAATAACATATTTCTAGAACAATATTATAGAAATTTCTAGTTATATTTGTAAACATTATTAGCGCACACCACTTCTCTTTTTAATTGCTCTTACTTGATATCCAAACATTCTTAATCATTTTCATTCTTAAGCTCTAAAGTTTTTACTTAAACTTCCAAATACTAACAACTATGACTTACTGAAATGTGGAATGGTAACAATATTTACATGGATAAAAAATATCACAAAAATTCAACTGACTGACGACTTGTGGTATTCCATGAAGGTGGGAAAATTAAAAACCGGAACCACTTTTCTCAGGAAAACTGTATCCTATTTAATAACAAAAATAGAAAATTAATAAACGTATTTTATTTCGTATTTTCAGTATTTTTTATTAGCAAATGATATATATAGTTTGCTGAGGTACATTGCTCCATTTTTTTTATTTTTCCTACCAAAAATATTACATATTAACTATTAATTCTCTAAACTATAACTATTTCTTGCGGCCATTTTTTATCTTTCTGACCCTGATTATTATCCTTCCTGATGTTTCCTTGCCACTTATTATATTTCATATTTAAGAAACCACGTTGAATACCTACAACAAACTTTTAAGTGAATTCGTAAATTACTAAACTGTTATCAAACATACCCAACATCGCGACCTAACATGGCCGAGTGATTTGCACTCACCATTTCACCAGTCGTTCTCCTAACAGCAGTGCCTTATGTGCGTCGTCTATTAAAAGGCCATCGTGCGTTTCTCCTTTAAGCCAGTCAATTCCTTAAAGAGAGAGAGAGAGAGAGTTCGTGACGTGACCCGACCTCTCTCTCGCCGTGAATTAACCCACGTTTCAACGAGTTGAAAAAGAAGACCGCGGAGTGTGCCAAACGATATTTTTTCGAGCGTTCCTCATCGCCCACCTTTTTATCTCGCAACATTAGGAACCTCTCATAGTAAATATATCTCGCGAAACTCGTAAATAACATCGGTGACGGCTACGAGAATCCGCCGTGCGTTTGCGTGCAACATCCAATCGAATATCGCCTGCGTTCCCTTTTCTCAGTCTTTTTGTTATCGTCTTCCACTTCCTCCACTTCTCCCCATCCCACCGCCGCTCAAGTAATAAATTCCTCCCTAATGACTGAACAAGTAGTCCCTGCAATAAAGTGCGCTTTAATTGGAGGAAGTACCCATTGTTTACACGAAATTACGATAACTCAGTGTGGAGTATACCATTGGCTGTAACTCTGTGTTGCGCAAGATTTAATTATCAGGTTAAGGCAGAAGTTTTCAACCAATGAACCGCATTGTAATATTACCAATGATTTTTATTTATTTCATGTAGCAATTTATTCGAAAGAATTAATGTTAATGAACGATTGGAGATGAATCATAATACAAGCAGCCTCATAAAGTAAATCAATTCCTTATGAGTATACGCAACAGTCTTAATAAAATGATGAAGGAGGAATGTTAATTCGTAAAGGATCATCACAAAAAAATAACCGTACATACTCCTGTATTGGTCAATCTCGATGATAGGTTAACCCCCCGAATATTTACTTAAACTTTCCGTATTTTATCTCGTGTATGAGTCGACCTTATATTTTTAGTAATATACGTCAAAGATGTCTGTAGTGTATTAATTTTAATTATAACGTGTAGGGGAATATGGAAAATTTTATTTATTATTTATTTATTTATTATACATTACCGTCGCAGTTAAACGCTGAGTCAGGTGGCGACGCTATCTTACACTAATTTGACAAACTTATACTTATACGACCTATAGAGGAGTATATTTGGTATATAAATAAATAAGATATCATAGCAAATAATGCACAATGGATTTCAGATAATTGGGTTAAGAAGTATACTTGATCTCATTAATAAATAAAAAATAAGTATTAGTTATTCATACTACTGGAACATTTTATTCCTCGTCATTATAATGTTCGGATAGTTATCCGTCAAGATAACCCGTCCCAAAGACTTAAAACGTGAACTAGTTTTAGCTACTACTCAATGGGTTCATACTGCCGTAATTTTCCTTTGTAAAGTTTTCGGAAGTCATCATAAGTTGAATTCACCTTAGCTCTTCAAGCGACAAGATGGGAAAGTTAAGCTTCTATTAGGGGAGTGATAGACAGCATACTGCATGGTGAGTTTTAGAGGTTGATTAGTGCTTATTAAAGAAAAAATGAGAAATTTGTAGGAGGCTTTACCCTAAAGCGGATTAATCATTTTCTTAGTGATACGTGTCTTTAAAAAATATGAAGAAATAGTACCTGTGTAAAATAACAAGTACCATCTTAAAATTCCTGATTAAATTCAGACACAGCTATCAAACTATGTGTTTTTCTTTAAGAGTGGAAATAGCATCTTCAATTGAATACACTACTCCGTCATTTACTATCACTGAAAATCTGTTTCATTACAAATACATTTATTCACCTTTTGATCTATTTTTCAAGTTTGTTTCAATGGTATGCAATATCTTCTATAGAACTGAATTTTAATCGATATTAAATTTTATTTAGTGAAATAACAAACGGGTATTTTGAATTCAGTCATCATTTTACTTGTACATGCATCCATTCAATCAACCTAGGAATATATGCAATATATAATTGAGGCATTATTCTGAAACTTTGGAAGTGATCCCCTAAATCTATTTGAAACTTCGTGTCGGAAATTACCCTCTAGTCATGCATCTACATATACCTTATTAAGTTCGTAAATTTATTATTTTTCAATGCGGTTTGGAGGGTTGGGGAAGTAATAACTTCTCGCACCTTGTCTTCAGGGGAGTATTTAACTATCATTCCATTCATCGAGAAGACAAAAAGGATTCAGAATGGATTCGGGGGATATTTAATACCCTTTTCCGTTCTTTCGCTTAATATGCTCCAGAAATTCAAATGCAGAAATTTATGGAAGGTAAATCTATATCAGATATATTTCTTTATCCTTTCTGTAACATTCTCATACTAGATGAAGCATACTTTCCCTCCTTTTCTCTCATCAATCATATTACGAAGGTAAAAAAGCCATTTCTTTGGAGTCCGATAAATCAATTTAAATATTCCTCGTGCGCCTCCCGTTTATCTTTTGTTTCGTCCTCGCTTTTCCCTTTCCTACGCTAGCAAAACTTTCCCTTCGCCTCCGCTTTAATCATATTTTATACGTCCCTTATCTCCTCTTAACCGCACTTTTAATACTTCCTTCCTTCCTTTTGCAGACATTTCCTTGCTGTTTCCCCTCTCTCTCCGCCCTTTCTTTACTAAGCTCTCTCTTCCCTCCTTAATTCTCCCTTCCTTCCCACTCTTCTCTCTTTCTCAACCCTTTCTTCTTGAAAGCCTTCCCCACTGATCCTCTTATCTACCTTCCTGAATTATCTTCTCTTTCTTTATTATTCTGTGTGTTTGTTCAGCTGCTTTGAGTAACGATTTCATGTTTATCTGATACGTAAGGAGTGCTTGTGCGCTAATATCAAGAGATTTACGTGAGTGTAAAATTTACTTTAATTTCATTAGAATGTTTTTCATGAGTTTGTGTCACTTTATAAACATTTCAGCAAATAGCGCCGACATTTCGGATGGTCTTTGATGAGAATATTCCAAATATTAATCCTTACAGGATACTAACCCTTAGATTTATGTTCACGGGTTCTTGGGATCAGGAAGCACATTGTCGTCACCAGATAAGAAAATTTAAAGAGGTGATACTAAATCATTTCGTTGTCACTAAACATGACAGTTTTGAATATCATGAAGTTCCTATTTTTGGGACAAATTTGCGGTTCATTTTCAATTATATTTTTTGGATATGAAGAACGAAGAAAGAAATGAACTTATATTAACCACACTACTTATCAGAATAGTACCCACTGATGATTCAGTTAGTTATTGAAAAAACTCGAATATTATCAATGTCTTGTTTTTAGAATGGAAATGTTAAAAAAAAACAACGGAATGTGAGTGACATAATACAGGTCGACGTGTTACAATGAATAGTCTCTGTAATAACATCAAACTGAAAAAGAAATTCAACAAATAAAATTGGCAAAGGTTGGAGAAACATGTACGTAGAATAGGAGTAGCCTCTGATTAATGAGCAACGGCAGTTGACGATGGATCTTGGAGTTGTTTTCAACGACAACACTATTTATTGGAAGGTAGATTAATTGATCGAAACAATGGGCGTTTCAAACGAATACTATGTTTAGCATAAGTTTGCTTTTTCCTTTGTCTTTTGTGTTGTCCTACACTGAAGTAATGACTCAAGCAGTAGAATCTATTCCCGTCAGTATTTTTCCCGAAATGTGATTATGATTCAATAATTCACTGGGATTTTTTTCTTTATAACGTATATACTTACGTGTAAACCTAAACAATTGCCAGTTTTACCTCTTGGAATTTTCTTGCAAAGTAGGTCATCGAGTCGACTTATTTCCAAATTTATGTTTCCTCCTCTTTTTTTGCGCCAGTGAATCGATGGTTTTAATTTGAATCTCAGTTCGTGGATATCTCTGCCACCTTTGAAAGTTAGTCATAATGCTTATACTATCCAACAAAATGATTACTACTGTTAGACTTTTCGCAAATCTTCATTCTGAAGACGGATTTACGCCCTCAAATACTTTCAGATGTCATTAAACCGGTTCGTTTTTCTTACATAAGCTTTATTTATGTCGGATGGAATGGCATAAATACAGTCCGCTTATTCGATGATTGAAGCAAATGTTGTCAGACAAGTCTCAAACGATGAGCGGCTGACCGCATATTCAGCAAGGATGAGAGGAATGTCCTTACGGCGACATCTTGACTGGGAAAGATGTTTAGCCTCCTTTAAGGGAGCAGGATAACTGCCGCTAAGACCTCTTCCACACTTTAGAGATTATCTGCTTTTCGAGGATATCTTACGTTAGTCTCTGAGCACACTGTATCCAACCACATTTTCTCAGCCAAGCTTACAATATCTCAGCATTGCTCCTTCTCTTGAACTTGAGATATTTCGACTGATCTTCCGTTACGCCATGTCTTTATGCAAGGATCGACCTTTGATTGTGCGAAACATGAACGAATGAATTGTTTTTATTTTAAAACAATAAAATTAACTTTCGATGAAATACTTTAGCCATTGTTATTAACTCTGGATTTTGACAGATAAAAATGGATCCCTAAATTATCGCAAACGACTTAAAGGTTACAAGGTAGTGAGAGGTGTCACCTGATTGTTGTAATAGTTTACCAAAACTTGTCAGATAGAGCAGTGTTTCCCAGAATTTTGAATCCCCCGGCACACTTACGTGTTTATATTATAATACCACTGCGCCCTAAACCGGAAGTTTATCAGAATGTGAGTGAATTCGAATCTAAGAAGAAGACGCTCATTAATGAAAAGAGTTTTCGTAATTCATTTCTAATGCTTTTGCAAGAATAATAAGATTCGCAAATATACAAGTGGTTGTATATGCACTCGTTCGCAAGATTCAATAGAATGAAAATCTGTTAATCTATTCACGGCATTCCGTTTGGGCTGACCAATGGGGGCCTTCTGACTGCCATGTGGGTAATGCTTTCGACTTCCGTAAAAGTGGTTCCGTGTTCGGATTCCCGGACTCACGCGCGAAATGACCAAGGCTGTCGTAGGAATTTTATAATTACCACTACTGGAGTAGTGGCTCTGAATTGAAAACATAAGGACTTCTGTTAGATTTGTCATGTTTATAAGAACTGATTTATAACAATGACCTGAATGAAACATTTATATCAATGTGAGGGTATTTTTGGATAACTTAAAAAAGCTAAAACGCTCGGTTTTATAAAGCGCATTTTCGGTGGATTCGATGAAAATGTTAAAGAGCGATGTCATTTCACCTTAGTTAGATCCCCATCTGGAATATGAGGCAAGTATATGGAATCCAGCGGATGAAACGTGTACCCGCGAACTCGAGAAAGTGCAGCGCAAGGCTATACTATTTGTTAAAAAGTGCTACGATAGAAAATCAAGCGTTTTGCAGCTCTCAGGCGCAGGTTGAGAATCATTGAAAGAAATTAGATTACAAGCTAGGCTGCGATTGCTTGATAAATTTAGAGGAAGTACATTTGTGGAAGACTTAATTTGTATTATTGCGACCCCCTGCTACTTCAGCCGATAAAAATTCTATTATCTAATCTATTTCTCTTTTAAAACAAAAGAAATAAATGCGACTTTAGGGCATCTTGCCGTCGCAAGATAACCTAAATCATTCTTTCCGCGTGCAATACTCGATAACAATAAGTTAAAGAGGTAAGTCGAACGTTTGGTATTTACATCCCCTGCCACACGCCGAAAGGCGGCATGCAGGGTATTTATATAGATGTAGAATCCACTAGAGTAATATTTAAAATGGGAGCCGTAAAAATTCTAAATAGTCTACCAGAAATATTAACCTAAAGAAAAATAATTCCAAAATGATATTTGATTAGCATACTTTCCTCGAATCAATACATTTCTATCATCCGTAGTCATTCGTATCTTCTATCTTAAATTCCGTAAATTAACTATGAAACACTGACTTTTCAAACTTGCGTTTCTTTATTTAGGTTTTTTCTTCGATCTAATGTTGTTTACTTTCATATTGAATTTTTAGCATTGTTATTCCGTATCTTTTATTATTGTTATGAATGTTGCGATTCATAATAAAATACAGTGATGTCATTGCTTTAGGGATTTTAAGAAAGGTACAGCATAGGGCGATACGTTTTGTAAAGAATTGCTACAACAAATTATTGAGCGTTACGGACATACTTCGGAGTGCAGTATGGGAATCTTCAGAAAATAGAAGATTTAAACAAATAATCAATTTACTGAATTAATTTGGAGAAAGCAAGTTCAGAGATGATGTAGCCGATATAATGCGTCCACAATGTTACATGGGCCAATCTGATACTGCGAGAAAGATCAAAAAAATAGATGCTAGAACGAATCGATTCAAGAACTAATTTTATCCGCGAACAATACTCGAAAGCGATCGATCAGGGAAGTATAGTAATGATGCGTACACCCCCTGCCACACCCCAAAGAGTACTTACATAGACATAGAGATAAATATTTGTTATTGTCCGCAAGGTTTTATTCCACACGACCGAGTTTCAACGTATTAATCTCATCGGCAGGTGGTTAAACAAAAACAAAAAATAGCTGTGTTTCATTGGCCATTTTTGGCTGCTTTTGAATCTTAAATATTAATAAGTAATTGAGTTACAAAACTGGATAACTGACAGCAACTGGTATATTGCTAAAGTAGGTCATTATCTAAAATATTTTACCAACTAAAAAGTGAAGAGGTTGGAGAAAGTTGTGAAGTCTAATTAAGTTTCACGTGTGAGTCAGGAGAGAAAAAAAAAGTTTACCGCTACTGAGCTAACTTTGTATGCATCTGTAATGTAGACTATACAAACATTGCTTAAGAATCAAGTGACTTCTCTAATTTTGATATATCGGGTACATAAGTTCAGTAATAATTAGATGCACGTGTCCCATCAAAATTCTGCCCTACTTTTACCTAATCCTGATAAAGCAAGAAGAAAATTTCAACTCTCACCTGTAATTAAGTTACTTCTCGTTCCCTTTTTCTTTCTCTTTCGCTCTTCTAAAACGGTCTCTCGCAAATCCCTTCTTTATGAGTGTCCCCTTTATCTCGAGCATACAGCAAATCCCCTCTCTTCCCATTCGTTCCTCTGAGGAGGCGATTTCAGCGGTTGGCGAGCGCGTTGAAGCGAACAGGATTGGGTAAAGGGAGAACAGGAATTTGAGTTATAGAAAGATAAATATTTATTCCAGGTATAACTGTGTATTATTTAGGCATATATTATTCAACTCTCAGAGCTAATAATTAATGTTTCCCAGTTTTCTGTAGAGACAGATAACTATTGGGTTCAGTAGAGAAGATAAGGTTACAATATTTAAATTAACGTTCAAAGAATCGCATATACGAAGCAGCTTTTCATGTAACTCTTTATTTGCGATATAGAGATGTGAGATATTGGGTTCCTTCAGTTGACAAGCAACAGAATATTTAAATCAAGTGAATATGTTTGTAAAATTTTGAAATTGAGTTCAAGGAACGTCGCTAGAGAATGATATCAATGTCGGAAGGCTTTGCTTTGAAGAAACCTATGACAAGAAATTGTAGAAATAAAAATTACATTTTACATATTTCTGCAGTGGAACTGAAGAAATAAGGAATATACTGACCTTTAATGGTGGAATTCTTTACATATTTCTACAGTGTGGAAATAAAGTATTTTGTCAAACTGAATTAATATACATACATTTTAGGTCATAGAGAACTTAAAGTATGTGATACTGAAGTTGGAGAAATCATTTGATCCGTATACATGGAAAATAACCAATTTCATAATGGTCTTTATGTATTTTTCATGTTTGAAAAAAATTATCATGCTACATGGCTAAGAAAACAAACTATTGATATCTCCCATTCGATAGATTTTAAACATCGAAAGGCTCATTGCTCATGAGAATTTCATTATGTTAATCCAGAGTGTGAATAAAATATATTTTTTGATCAATTTTGGAAAGGAGAGAATCTAAAATTTATGATTTTCATCAGTGTTAAGTTTTAAACACCAGCCTAAATCCTTTAAGACCTCCTACACACGTTATTTTTAAATATGTGGAGATTTACTTTGCGTATTATTTTTCGAAAATAATCTCTCTTCATTGTTCAAAAAGACCGTATGAGAAAATCAGAAATGGTCGGAAATAAAGTCCTTCTAAAGGTTGGTGCATGTGTAACTCATGAACTCATGAAAAAATAATCAAGTCCCAAATAACTCCTACTCCCGTATATCATAAGTGTAGAATCACTGAAGTGGTGGAGTAATATTTGAAGATTTTCATCTTTTGCTAAAACAGACATCAAATTAGTCTTTTGATTGAAGGGTTTGATACTTCCTGTTAAGGTCGTCACGAAAGAGGGTCCAATATTTCTATTAATTTAAACATTAGTATCATGTATTAACGCAGCCTTGTTTCTTTTCCTTATATATGCGAATTCAAACAGCTTATTTCCTTTGATTGAGAGAGACTTATGATCACGAATCCTTCTTTTATGACCGAGATATTATTTTTAATGCTCAGAATACTCAGTAACAACGTATGTACGAGGCTGCTTTGTGACGTTACGATTTATTGCTTTCCATTTTACCTTTGATGAGAGCCTATACGTCTTTCTGTTTATTTATTTACAGTTATCTTCCACGGTGACTCTACGATAAATACCCTAATGATACGAATAATCTATTTAGATACAAGAAACATTTTTCAAATATATACAGAGTAAAGCACAAAGAAGAGTGGCTAATTTTTGAGAGACAAATGCAAAGGCCATAGGACAGTAAATTTTTCGAGAAAAATCCAATATATTGCTCTACATAAAATTTAGTCCTTTGATCTCAACGTGAAAGGAGTTTGTGGCGGCTAAGAATTTTTGACCTTGTTCAGATGGACAAGTGAAGGCAAATTTATGTTTTTCGAGGGGAATAAAAAAATCTCCTTGAAATCTGAAAAGGGAACATGTAAATGACGCCAGTTGGACTCTGTTGCGCGAGAGTGAATAAAAAAGGCGAGGAATGAAAAGGGAGAGAAGTATTGAGTTAGAAGAGAGGAACCCTTAAAGCCGCCCGATCGCCATGAAGAGGTATGAGGGGCACAAGAAGAATTTTAAAAGCGAAAAGGAATAGAAATGCGGGTGGAAAAGGGAATGGAAATGGAAAGGTATTATCTCAAAGTGAACGACATGGTTACTTCCCGCGAGAATGAATGTTACTGTTTTAAGTCCTTAGTTAATCCCCAAAGGATGACAAAGTTAAATTTTCCAAAGCTTCCTCTTTTCAGAAATATTGAATCGAAGAGCATTGGCACAAAGGATAAACGTACACATGTATGGGTAAAAAATATTTAGAGATTCATTGCGACCAGTGAAGAGCAAGTTGGTTTCTGCTGAGTAACAGCTATCTATAGCAGGATTTTCTTTTTGACCTAGATTTAAAGTGAGTAATTTCTTAATTCTTATTTAATATGTTTTGATGAGTAAATTTTAATTTTTGTCACTAAACCAGCCACTAAACCACTACCAGGAATTGTGTAGAAAATTTCGCTAGTGCGCTAATGACGACCATATACTTTGTATGCTTAAGAACGTATGTTTTTAAGCATACAATGTATTATGTATTGCTTAGTACTTTACTTACTTACTTGTATAATCATTCAATGATAAGCAGGTATACGTATATTTTTGCCTTTTTCGGGAAATGACATCATTTACATTGTTTTCTTATTATTACTTTAAAAACGAATTACTTTACAACATACATTGCAGCAATCAAAATATTAGCTGATGATCATCATCTTGGTAAATACTACGAAATTTACGTAACATTACGATTTTTCTCGTCGCAATTACACCTGACAGTATCCTTTTAAATTAGACACAGAAATATGATCATATGACAGCGACTGTCATACAAAATGTTCACAAAAATAGAACAAAGCGTTGCTTTAACTTGTGATGTATGTATATATGTATGGATGTAAAACTAGATGAAGCTGAAATGAATAGAAAGGAATTGAGTGGATATGGAGAGAAATGTGGGAAGAGTATGGGAGGAGGAAAAGAAAGGAGATCGAGTAGAGGTGAAAGAGACGAAGAGGAAGAGAGTTGGGCATTGGAGGAAGCAGACAAAGAAAGGGTCGGTATGCGCAGCGGTCATGACGGCGAGATTTCAAAGATTACAAACGCAAAGGGAGTGAGGGCAAAGCCCTTCTTTTTCTCCTCTTTTTAAATCTGTGTCCTCTTGCTCCAGAAAGAGAAGCAGAAAATCGAAAAACATGATAAAGGAATTAACAAAAACAACTATAAAATAGCGCAGGAGAGAATAAAGTAAGTTCGCAGTTTAGTTATTATATTTAATGGTACTAAGAATGCCATTCAATTTCTGTATATTCCATACATTGGTACCGGAGATTTCATTGGTATTTTGTCACATCCTTTACATCCGAAGTTTCATTTAAACATTAGTCATAAGATTCATAATAGCTGCATTTTCATAAACGTATAATTATTCCGCAAATAATGGTCCCTATAGATAATAAGTATTTTTAAACGAAGAAATGAGTTAATATAATAATACAGGTTTATTAGAAAAAGAATGTTGGTTAATAAATGAGTATTTCCATAAATCTTACTTAATTGTATTTATGTATTTTCCTGAAGAGCTTTTTATGAGTATCTAAAACAATCTATGTGCATGCTAAGCCCATTGCTACTATGTCCTGAAATGTGGAATTTCTCCATGATGAAGTAATGTCACGATGCTGTGAGGATATAATACGCATTTAGTGTATAAGTTAGCGAAAAGAATTCATTATCAAACCTTGTCATTTATCCTATAGGATTTTCTAATCGATTTGCTGCACCCGATAAGTAAAATGAGGCAACGGATGATGTGTATTATGTAAAGCAATTAAAGTTCGCTTTAATGATTGATAGAGAACTCTTTGTCATCTTTTAGCCCTAACATTTATTTAATTCTTATCAGAATTTGATAAAAATACGACTTTATCACATTATAAGATTTTAAATACAGAATATACAGATACGTATTACGAAGATAGGTAGAAGTAGAAATTAAAGAAAGAAAAAAGAATGATTTTGTGAAAAAACTAATTTTTATCGTAGAAAAATTTTTTTCACTCCAGAAAACACCTAGAAAGAGAAGGAGTTGTAAGAACCTGGGAACTTTGTAGGAAGGATTGAAAGAAACATAGGGATAGATTACGTAGGGGATGGTAAAATTGCCAACGTTATTGACCTAACTTTCAGATCATTATCATTAATGTCAATGAAAGTTGAAAAGAAAGATATAAGAGTGGATTTAGAAATAAAATTGAATCGGCTTTCATTGCACCTATGGTTTCCTTGAAAAAATCTAACACACATTAACATTCAGTAATATTTTTGTGTAGCTTTGGTAGCACGTAACACTAATTGTCTCGGGTGGTAACCAGATTCCGCAGTTTCGATTTCACTCTAATGGGTGAATCAAACATTAAAGATCGAGATAAGACGTGAGACTTCGTTGTATAAGTAAGCGCACATAAGTAGCCATTTTGATGCATTGATGTAAGGTCGTAGGCATTACAGAAAAGCAGACAGAAAAGGTAAAAAAATCTTCCCCTCGTTATATCGAGAGGTATTTTCAAAGGGCTGTTCTGGCGAAGTTTTCATAAGGAAGTAAAACATCTCCTAATGTGATAATATAGGTACATTACTACTGGAGATGACGAGGTCAAATAGACGGCATCTTTGGCCAACCTGTTTACCAGCTCCCCCTTTGGGAGTTTTCCTTGACCGGTGTCGAGCAGAGAGAAGGAGCGAGATTATTGCAGGGATAATACTCTCTGAGTCGGGGATTTGCTCCAAAGAGATAGAGAAAAAGAGAGAAACAAATTCGTTAGGGATGAGGAGGCGCCATTAAAGACTCGCACGATCAGTTTCGTGTATTCTGACCACTTGTTTCTCAGAACAGCGTCTGCTTCCTCCCCTTCCTTAAAAAAGACCCTTCGGTCGATCCATCCTCTCGCCTCCTTTGCAGACCAAAACGCAACAACGGACTGATTTATATCTTTTCAGTGTTGTTTCATCCTTTGCTTTCCTCTCACAAAAAAACCTCTTCACCTGCTCCGCCTCTTCTTCCATCGCTCATTTTTCTTATTCCTCTTTCCCTTCTCAATTCATCCCACACCTCCGCCTCCTTGTCGCTTTTCCTTTCCGTATTCTCTTACCTTACCCTTCTCTCCCCTTTATCTTAGCTTTAAAAGTATTGTCTTCGTGGTGTAGGAAAGTGTGAGAGATTATCTAAGTATTACATTCACCCTTTCCTCGATTTTTAATCTTTATTCTCTTAAAATTCACTGTATTTCTGAATATCTTTACAAGTCTAATTCAGTATCTTTAATTTCCTGTTACTTCTTGAGTAATCTCTCTATTGAGCGTTCTTACGTTTAATTTTTAAACGTTGGTAATTTTCGGATTTTGTTTAAAATGCGGATTTCTTGGTGATTCTTTGCAGTTTTCTTTTACTTCTTTCTTTCTCTAACTTCTTCTCTTTCTTAGATGCAACCAAGTTTAATGTAAACAGCCATTATTTTCATGTTATGCACTTTTAAATTGACTATAATATATCTTATGGTACTGCTTCAGTGAATTCCATTCTACACACAGTCTCCTTCACATCTTTTAGTTCGTACTATCGGTAAGCTTGTGCTAGTTTCTTTTTGGGTATTTTCCTTCTGTGGATACTTTTTCTTAAGAAGTTACTTGGGTTTTTCACATCCACTACTAAATCTTAAGTCATTCTCTCTATACCTATTTTCAAATTAATTTATGTTTTTATTAATATCATTGACGCCAGATTAGATGGAAGGAAAGAATTTTTAATCTAAATCTCGGCTTAATAAGACCTTAAAGACGTGAAAGAGTTGTACAGTACTTGATTAGTACGGTTACTGTTTAATACAGAAAACGAATCGTTTTTTTTGGGAAAGTAAAATGTAATAAAGCAATAAATTGTTGTTTAAATATTATGTAATAGTTAATTGCAAATAATAATTGTTCTTCGACAAACCGGTCTTTTATTAGCTTAGCATGAAATTTACTTAATATATATCTCTTGTCGAAGAAAACAGTTGCCCCAGTTTAATGACAAAATAAATCAAATTCTTTTTCTCCTCCTTTCCTTAAAAGGTAAAATTTCCTGTCTCTTTTAAAAGTTATTTTACCCACAGAGTTATCGCAATGTTATGAAAGTACGATGTGTCGTATAGGCGAAACCAACCGTAATATGTATTCATATGTAATTACGTAACCGTTTAAGTGCCTAGACAGTCAGTTTTTAATTTATTTTACATCGCAATAGATTCTAAAATACCCAATCCCATACCAACAAAGCCGTTATACCGCAATTAACGTTGACTCCGTAATTTGCTTTATTATGGTACCATATCATTGTTTATTAGCGATGTTAGTCATTAAAATTTTTCATCTGTGGCGAGGTTTTATGTAAAAATTTGCAACTTCCATACCGCCTTATTTCGACGCCACTTTAAAATTACCTAATCATCCTCTATCACTACATTTTCAATTATAGCGTCGAGAGTTTGAAAACAGTTTTTAGAAGTACTTTTAATGAAGAAGCCTTGCTTTTCAAAATCCGATCTTTGTTTCTTTGAACTTTTGCAAGATTTATTTTGGGGATATTCACCTCTGTATATTGATCATTATATGAATGCTGAGACACTTTATATACTTATGAGTATGCATGAACAAATATAACGCACCTGCGTCATTGGAGGATTTACTTAAAATGATTTTGTTACAGAGAAAACAACGAGAAGTGAGTCTTCAAATATTGCAGAATTTATTGTGTAGATTAATGCTGCAGTGGGAAGATTTGTAAATGAAAAACGTCTTGTTCTACTTGTCCTTATCTTCATCTTTAAAACTGAAATTGTTTTGGATTTTGTATTTAGCATGAGATGGATTCCTGCTACCATAACTTGATTAATATGTTATTTTTCGTGTACTTTTATGGAGTGTATAGAATTACGTTTTTCTAAATTGTGTGTCATTTTCCTTTTTCTCGCTATTTTCCGTGATGATAAGAGACTGAACGGAATCCTGCAATAAAATCAGATTTTCTGGTAATGTGTAAATTTTCACCGCTTGGCATCAACTTAACGATCGGAGTAATAATCATATCACCCAAAAATAGGATATTGAGAAGGTAATGTAGGTTAAAATAAATGGTCGAAATTTTAGTTAGAAATAATATGGTTGATATTTTAGGTAAAAATAAAACTGTCCATAAAGGATGCCTATGGATTATTGCGGATTCGGATATTGAGGTTAGATAGTGAATGCACCTAGCACACGCGGTGATATTCCATTTACGGGGACTGAATGGATCAACAAAATACCTCGGCAGGTAGAGCGAAAATTACTAGCTGTTTTCTAACGTGTAAGGAGACCCGTTGAAAGACTCACTGCACCGTAAAGTAGGCTGAGAAAATCGAACACTACCTTCTTCCCGTTCTCCTTATTCCTCACCCGACACGCACCTCTTGTTTACCCTTCTTGGGTGCTTCGGTCGATATACCAGTGCATACCACGTGATGCATTGGAGCGCTTCCCTACCGAAGTCTCCTCTGTATTTGAAGTTTTGATTGGAAGCTTCGAGAGAGGAAAAAATCCCTGATTATCATCTAATGTCCAAGGAGCAATATCTATGAAGGCGGAGGTAGGTCAACTGGAGCTCTGTACTCATGTACGGCGTTTAATTCACTAGGAAAATGAATCCAAAACTATTGCTTTGAACTTGAATGTGAGCCCCGTGGAAGAGAGTGATTTACTCGATGGATACCTCTGAAGGAAGAAGTAGAAGTCGACTGAGTCATCGTATTTTTTTGTAATGAATGATCCGGCGTGTGCAGTATCCAGTCCAGAGGCCTGCTTTTACCGTTAGCTATAAAACACTATCAAGGTACTGATGGAATGATGAATGAATCATATTTCTCTGAAAGTTTGTCTCATTAATTCCAGCTTTTCTCTCCTGTACACCAAGTTACACTGATTTTGGGAATTATAAAGCGTCGGCTTGCAACCAATTTTTACTAAACAAGTCTTAAAAATTGGCTGCAAGACGAAGCTTTATATGCTTAGTAGACCTTCCTTCATTTACCTAGGTAAAAGGAGTGCTGTTAGGAACCAAGAATCGGAACGGAATAAGAAGCTGTTTTCGGTTAACTTTTCGGTTCAGATTAGGTTTTCACTTCGGCAAAAATAACTGTTTTTTTCTGTTTCTGCTATCGGTTTGGTTCTGATTCGATGCCTTGAACAACCACGAAATTAATTAAACACGGATAAGAATACTCTCAATCGCAGAGAAACTAATATTAGGAATTATCTCTTCTCAAACGCCCTTTTTTATGTACATATTTGTCAGCATTATTAATTTTACGAGAGCGTTTAAGCAGGTATCAATTATTAACATCACATCGGTTAATCTACAACGCGGATAATTTTGCCAGAGTAATTCATGGAAAATCGTGATGCTTTCAAGAAAATGAGATTAAATACTCGTACTTCTGCAATGAAGATGCATCCATGCTCTTCTGAATTTGAAAGATCTAACTTCAAAAGGACCCTTTAAAATTTCATCAAATGAGCTGACTTTTAATCTATTTCTTCCATTTGCAGTATCTCATCCAGTTGATTTCCGTGATTCTATTTCCTAATCGACTGTAGGCACATTACGTATTTCACTTCCCCCACAAGTTAGTCTAAATGCCCACATGTTTACTATATTTAGAACATTTCTTTTTCCCTTCAAAGAGCGTATTTTTATTTCATTCGTGCATTAGTATAATTAGTTCTGGATTCTCAACCATTCCCCCAAGCATTTCATGGAACAGTTTGTAGTTAGGACAATTACCACTCCGCTTTCAGAGCCATCTAGCGGGGAAACTGCCGGCCTCTCTTCGTGCTAACATAAGCGCAACGAAAAGGCGTTCTTTTTTATTTTTACTCCCTCTTGAAGTAAGGCAAACGTAATTGGGCGGCTTTTCAGGCAACGTTCATAAAGTGCCTTAATATGGAAAAATATCTGAAAACATGTGGGTCATGCCTTCAATTATGCCAAAGTTCCGAAATTCTTTGAAAGAGTGCACCAGAAGCACTTACTTGGCTGGACCTTAGAGATCCCCTGGATAACGATCCAATTACACCACGGGCAGACCAACTGAATTTCGGAACCGTGGACGGGATTAATATTGTACGGAGAGGAAATTCTTTTCCGTTTTATCCGCTCTCAAAGGACAAATGAAATGCATTACGGGCAATATTTATTATTTTTCCTAAGCTCTCCACTTTATGATTTATTTCACTGAACCCCTGCATTCGGTGAACCACTCGTATATTGGGAACTTTTCAATTCATTCCGTTTTTATCAATTGGAAGACGATTCGTTTACCAGAATTGATGATTCTCTACAACTATTAGTAATTATCGATTGAGATCTATCTTTAATCCATTTCCGGCAAGAGTTCCGAAAACGAAACATTATTTTTGAATGTTAAATTGCCATTTTGACGTTAACATTCGATTGTTTTTGCTGTTTATGTTGTACTCGTTGTTTTGTATTATTTTTATGCAGAGTTGTCATCATTAACAATTATTGTTTCTCCGTGATACATATTTAAATTTGTCGAATTTTAGTAGGTACTTCGTAAGTCAACCAAAAGACACATTTTTTTTTACTACACGAATAAAATTTGCTGATTGTTTTGTTATCAATTTTTTAATGACAACAATTTCTATTGAAGAGCTTCTTTTATTTACTTCCAAAGGAAAAGACTTTTTTCTCCTTTCGTTTCAAGACTTAGGACAAGTTCTGGCTAAAGTTGCGAAGTCGCAAGATCATGTTTCTACGTGAAATTTACTCTTATTTCTTTACTTTTCTTATCTAACACGTCAAGGCAACGTTACAAAAAGAAAAAACTGTTAATTTCTCATTAATTATAACCTTGGCCGTTAATGCGCCAATGTGATTGCAAATACAATTTTGCGGATTAATTCACAACTCCAAAAAATCAGAAGATTTACGAATGTCAGGCGCATGGCCTCCTGTTAAAAAAGTACCTTCCTCGGAAATTTATTTCCTCTTTTTCCTTTTTTGCGTGATATTGGATGTATTTTCGTGGCCCTAAAGTCTATTTTAGTTACTTTAGCCCCATTAGTAATCAATACACAGAGAGAAATAGATTAAATCAGTAATAACAACATATGTAATTCAATATCTTTTAACCTTTCGGTCCCATCCTTTGATGGTATGGCATGGTGTCTGCAATACTATAAAGCGTTGTTTGCCTGAAAAGAGAGAGGAAGAAGAGAGGCAGAAAAAAGTCAAAAGTATATTTTGGATTTTTGAAGTTCACACAATCATCTTTTGGCACATCATATATATATAAAGCAAATGTCTGTCCGTCCGTCCGTCTGTCTGTCTCTCCGTCCGTCCCCCTATTTGCCTCAGAAACGGCTTGACTAAGAGACCTCAAAATAACTGCATTGTGTTTCTACGATGCTGAAACCCACAGGAAAATTGTTCTCATCTCTGTAAAGGCCCGGGTTCGAACACAGGAGCCCATAATACATTTCCATAATAGATGTACGTAGATTACGTTTTCATGACCTGCAGAGGTTGTTCCTTTTATAAAATTAAATTAGAAACAATGGTCCTACGAAATTGAGTCACAAGAAAGGAAGATAATCATAGAATCTTATGTTAGTCGTGAATCATTCATATAATTTCGAAATTGCGAGCAGTTTGATAAAAAACACGGGAAATTCGTAAAAATTTTCGGAAATAAACAACCCATCCCTTTGACGACCAAGGCAATTGTTGAATATTGATTTCATGAGTTTTCCCATATAAATGCACGGGAATAATCAGTTAGTATACTTTTCCATAAGAAATGTCCGTAAAATAGGTTTTCGTTACCAGCAGAGGTTGTTTTTTTTACAAAATTAAATTAGAAACAATGGTCCTATGAAATTACAACAAGTGTCTAAAGAAAGGAAAATAATCATAGAATCTTATGTTGGTCGTGAATAATTCATATAATTTCGTAATTGCGAGAACTTTGGTAAAATTAACGGAAAATTCGTAAAAGTTTTTGGAAAAAAAAACAAGCCATCCGTTTGACGACCAAGGCAATTGTTGAAGATTGATTTCATGAGTTATCCCATACTTTTCCAAATAAATGTATGTAAAATACGTTTTCGTTACCTTCAGAGGTTGTTTTTGTTGTTGTTTCGTTCCTTTTACAAAATTAAATTAGAAACAATAGTCCTACGAAATTAAGACAAGTGTCAAAAGAAAGGAAAATGATCATAGATTCATATTTTAGTGGTGATACATTGATATAGATCCGAACTTTCGAGGAGTTTGATAAAATACACGCAAATTTCGTAAAAAAAATTTTGGGAAATATACAACCAATTCCTTTGACGGCTAAGGCTATTGTTGAATGTTGATTTCATGAATTACCCATATACAAGTTCACGGGGACAATTAGTTCTTGTAATTTTTATATGAACTTTATATGGGGCTCCCGGATAGCCAAGTAGGCAACGCGTTCGACTTCAGTGAAAGCGGTACCGGGTTCGAATCCCGGTGGGGGCCCACGTGCGAAATGACCTAAACTGTCGAAGCACTTTTAACAATACTACTACTATGAACTTTACGTAAAGTAGGCTTTCATGACTTGAAAACAGTAGAATAAATATGATAAATAATGGTAAGAAATATATTGAGTTATTATGATCTTACGACGGAATTGTTTTGTGCTTAGGAGGGACAGATATATTCGATTATAAATATATTTTTAGATTAAATTAAGTTCCGTCATGCTTGACGGGGGCGTTTACTAGTGATAATAATATTATGCATTCCTGTTGACATTTCCATTTCACAATTCTGGTTTCTGGATCATGGAGAAAAAAGAAAAGACAAATTACCTCACTCCTAATCTTGCAGAGCAGCATCAACCCCTCACCAGAGCTTCTGTTAGCAAATGGTGAACAACCTAAGGTTCATGGCGCCTTTTAACTAATGGCCACACTGAGATGCATATTCTTATGCTATTCTTATCTTTATGACCTGTAACCTGAAGTATTCTTACCTTGACGACAGGGAACGACAGAGTAATACGCTGGACTATAATTGCCGAAGTGCTTCTCACAATATAAGCCTCTTCACAGATATCTGACTACGCTCCGTCCTCCGTTATTACGTAGCAGTTAGAGGAGTTAAATTTGCACAATAATAGTGGTATTAGGTCAAATTTGGGTAATCAACACGTCGTACTCAATGAAGGTTACATCCAGAAATCGCACTCATGCCTATATTACCATACGAGTTGACTTTTGGACTAGATTTTAGAAGTTATGAAATATAGTTTACTTTATCAAATTAGAAATAAAGTGAGCAATCTCGTTTTGAGACCAGCAATATTTAATGTTTGAGATAAAATAATTATGCATTCCCAAACCTCATCTCTGACCTCGTGAAATATTCTTTATGCTCGTAAAATGCATTTTTTTCAAATATTCTCATAGAAGAGAGCTTGTAAAACCTTTAAACAAATATTCTAAAGATTAAAATAAGGAAATAAGAACTCCATAATTGCATCTGTAAGTAACAATATTATCGACAAATTTATAGGGATTTGCGTCGAGTTTAAAAATCTTGATATCCACTCATTGTGATACTGTCATGCTTGCCGACGAAAACCCTAATGAAATTGCACGTAACATTATGCATCTCAAGAACCACTCCCATATCTCAGTAAAAAATTAAGGATTCCCATTTTCTCCTATCATCCCAAATTGTGCAGTTCAATAGGACATGCGAGGAAACGATTTTTCCTAAAAATACGCCGAGAGATACTTAAAGGAGCACTTTTAGCCATTCGATTCTGATGAATTCGTACAGGCAAATCGTTCACAGCGGCCGTTTTTCCTTGCTCCCCATTCTCTCCATTGGCAAAGATATCTGCTTCTGCATCGCTTCTTCCCTTGGATTCCTCCTCTGAGCCATTACTCCTACATTCAATCCATTTTTCCAATTATCAACAATTTCAGTAATGGACTTCCCCACCAAAAGCCGTCTTCCCTCCCCTTCTCCTCCCCTACCCCCCTCTCCTCCCTTACCCCCCTCTCCTCCCCATTCCCCCTCGGCTATTTCAGATGCATACTACATCTGAAACACTCGCCTCCTTCTCCTTAGAAACATAATTCCTCCATTGTCTTCCATAAATAAAAACAGTTTCACATAAACGACGCTTCCTTCTTTCATATATTTGCTGTACTTTTTAATTCGTAGCGTAAATAAATGAAACTTTCTTCCTTACGTACTATGGGATTTTTTTACGCTCTTACTTCTTTAGTAGACTGAAATGTTTATTGCGTCGTAAGCAAAGAATCGTTTCATTATATGAAGAAATGCCAGCGGAGTGATCTAAACTTATCTTCTCCTATGATATTTAATGGAACTTCATCATGGAATGGACTCAACTCTTATTCCTCTATATTCACATGCTTGTAATCTGATGATATTTAGATGACTTGATTTGAATTATTTGTACCATTAAACTTAGCATTATCTTCTATGAACGTGCTTTCTCGGAATTTATTTCTTTGTCTTTATTTAAGTCTTTGTTTAAATCTTCTACATTCTAAAGGCTCCCATCCTTTTTCCTGATGCCTCATCGAAGCAAACTAATTTCGAACAATGAACGCGTAAGATTTTAAATTTTTAACAAGGAATGATGAACCCAATTTTAAATCTAATGAGCCTAATTTTAAATAATGAATCCAACCCAGTATCGACAAACGATTATAGAATAGTGTTATTAAAAATCATTAGAGTGAAATATCCCTTTGGTAAAACTTCCTGCGAGTGAAAAATCTTTCGCAGATTTNCAGCCTTCCTTTTTCTCTTAATTTTAACTTTTCAGTATTATCGCCACGCGCAACAAAACTTGATTTTTCCAATCTGTAACTTTACTAATTCCGTGCTTCGCCTGCTATTTTTACTTGGAAAATTCCTACCTACCTTTTGAGTTTCCTCCTTTTTTCCGACAAACGATTATAGAATAGTGTTATTAAAAATCATTAGAGTGAAATATCCCTTTGGTAAAACTTCCTGCGAGTGAAAAATCTTTCGCAGATTTTCTGATTCACGTAGTCGCACTGTCGTTGGGTGAGACGTAACTTCGGGGTTCTCTTGGAGGGTAACTTTTCTTGTTTTAAAGGCTTTGCAGAGATATCTGGATATCTCAGAAACTTATTTTTTCTTTTATTTTCTTGCGTTTTTAGAGAATCCTTAATTAAATTACTATTGATGTATTTTCTGTAATGTATAAATCTCAGTATCCGATATTTCCACCATTATTGTCTTCCTTATTATTTGATTTATACATTCCCTTCCAACTCACATGCTTTACCACTTTTTTATCATTAGACATTTTGATGTTGTCTTTTGTTTCAAAATAGAAGATTTTGTACCTTTCATTTACTTTTCACTCTGTCGTCTTTATGGATAATATCATATGATATAAGAATGATACGGAGTAATGGCGTTAATTAAGGTTTCTACTTATAGATTGCTACGAAACGTTTTATTCGTAGAGTCAGTCTGCTTCATTTACGTGGATCGCTTATAGTATTATCTCAGTGAGGAAAGTAATGGCAAACTATCTCACTCCTCATTTTGCCGTAGTAAGCCTCATTTCCCTCTGTTAACTATTCATAGCTAATGGTAGAGTTGATGAAGTCCCAACCACCATCGGGCTGAATAATTCACCGTCTTATGAAATTCTGAACTCAACTAAACCTCGCAACAGCGACATTCGACTTAAGTATCCTGTGATACATTAAAAATAAGAGATGGTAATCAAGTTTGTATTTCAATTCTTTTCCCAATTGTAAAATCTTACACTATTGTTTCTAGCAAAACCACAATTTCATAAGTGTATCCTAAATTCCAACACGGAATGGTTATAGCCCATTAATTCGTCCAATTTTGCAGGTTATTCCTTTAATATTCCTTTCGTTTTCTGAATTTTGCAACCAAAAGTACTTTCCAATCACTCCAGCATAATAAAAATGGATGGTCTCCTGTAATGTCCTTGGAAGACCAAAAATGTACCGAATAACATTTCTCTAAAAGTTCCTAATCTGTGAAATCATCAGGATCAGTTACGAAGTTAGCATTTCCTCACTTTCACCGTAAATGCTATTCCGAATGCGAGTTTTTTTCATTTTTTCTTTTTTGTTTCATCCGTCCTCTGGAAATTTTCCGATTTCCAACGACTTTCTCTCGCATTGAAATTCATCCCACCTTCCTTATTAGGACATTCGATCTCTCAGAATTCGAATATGGAATCGAGGGTGATTTAGACTCCTCAGCCTTACTCTCACTTGAGAACGTGCTCTTAGTACCAATGAGACGATCTCCGAGGAATCAATTTCAAAGGTATGGTTGATATTTTTGTGGGAATTATTTCCTCAGTTAAAAATGAAAATAATCCTATCCACTGAAATTAATTGTAGACAATTTCTCAAACATTTTCGCTAGTTATGAAGGTTCTTTCAAACTTCCTCACTAAGGTTACAATCTCTAATAACTTTCAATGCTAATGGAATGACCTCATTATAATAATATAATTACTTAATATGTAATAATTACTTTGTTGCTTGATTTTTATCTTTTTAGCCTTTGTGACCTAAGGATTGGCGTGTTTGCTTAGTAACACCGTGGTCCTGGGTTTGAGTGCTAAGTTTTGTTATGGTTTTTTGTGTCCGAAACTTTCAAATGTGAATAATAAGAGCGGTCTCTCGAGAGTAAAATTCGTCTAATAAATTTGTTATTTGTTGATCAAGAGAGTTTCAGGGACTGACATCTTTAATCGAATTCCAAATTGTGTTATTGCTATATAGTGATAAAGTGGGATAAAGTCCTTACTTAGCATCCATTTGAGGCGTAGGCATTTAGAGTGGGTGGCACGTGGCCAACGAATCTACTTATTTACTACTGACTTACTTACTACTGACCTGATTTCCATTTCTAACACTTTTTCAGAATGTTCGTCGCAGAGATATTACATACAGGCTTTCAATCGATTATTGTATCTATATCTATATTCGGTCATAACATTTGAGAATATTCACATCCCTAACCAAGGATTTTTAATTTCTGATGGAAAATATGTCATTAAATTATGTATATAGACTCTTTTTCTAGTTGTGTAATGCGTTAGGTCAGAAAAGGGATTCTTCATATAAATATCTATACAAGACGTTGATTATTACGAGAAATTCTGTTCTAAATACATATTTGGGAAAATTATCTGATTTGGATCATACCTGATTAACATTATCCTTCACTACTTTCACATTCTAGAAATCAACACAGTCACGAATTCGTGTATTATGTATATTTATTCTTCGTTACTTACTGTTTAATCTACGAGATCCACCCTTATAGTGATTATACAATTTCGCCGCAGATAGACGCTGGGTCAGCTGGCGATGTTATGTTATCGTACATTCATCTTTGCATAGATACAAATAAATTGAAAATGAGTAACCAAGTCCATACGATACAGCATTTCACAAATTTCTGTTCTCAACTTACAATTTAAATAGCTATAATTTACACGTCAGACTACAGCCAATATAAAAATTATGTACTATATTTAGAAACAAGACTAATATTTCTTTCGTTTACTAATACTGAATACAGCTCATAAAAAACGATTCCCGCCAGGTGCAATAACGTGCCTCCAATACAATTACATAAATGACACAGAATCAGGAGTGACTTTGTGGTAATGATTAACGTTATAAAACTCCATTTTAACAAAACTTTTACTAAACCACAAGATTCTAATTACATACGTTATTGTTTCAGTATTACATATTTATACATTAAATTGTTATAAGAACTTTTTACACCTTTGTCTAAATTCCTTACTAGCTTTCAGTAAGTGTNCTCATTTATTTATTTAATTACAATACGTTGCAATTTGGCCATCTGGACAGGTGGTAACGCTGGAGGGAAGTATAACTTAAACGTTAATATTGATATTAACTGCCTGGTATTTGCCCTTAGGCGAAAGGGAAACCCCTCCAAAAACCTTCCGTAGGTAAGCAAATTTTCCCGTAGGCAAAGGCAAAAACATATTTAATTCCTTAACCGCACTGTAGAAACGAGTATTTAACCGCAGCCTTCCTTTTTCTCTTAATTTTAACTTTTCAGTATTATCGCCACGCGCAACAAAACTTGGTTTTTCCAATCTGTAACTTTACTAATTCCGTGCTTCGCCTGCTATTTTTACTTGGAAAATTCCTACCTACCTTTTGAGTTTCCTCCTTTTTTCTAGGATAAGCTCTGAGCTTACTTCCATCCTTTGTAAAGCTTCACTCTAAAACAGCATAAATATGTAAGTGAAATTCTTTCAAGAGTTCTCTCGCACACGAAATTCCAGTTTGGCACTTAGGAACTTCCTGTTTGAATACTAGCTTTACTTTCATATAACAGCTCAACTTTCACAGGAAGAATGTTGCAGTATCCCTGAGATGTTTCCAAAGGATCTATTGCGGGTATAAAAATATCCTTTCTATGTTCTTCATCGTACCCAAGATTTAAATCGTCGCGAAGCTGCTTTCGTCCTCTAATGCTAATCCTTTTCATTCGAATGGTATCTTTTCATTTCTGAAATTAACTTGAATTCCGCGACAGCAGGTTAAAGGTGGGCGTGGAGGTCGTTCTCGTACGCCTACATGTATTCGGCCACTTTTTGCACGATGACGTAATCCCATGAGAAGGGTTAACGTTGTTGCGCTTGGCACTCCCTTTACATCTCCTTCGACTCTCATCTTCTCTTCCTTTCACTTCCTAACTCTCACTCCTTAAACTCCCCTCTGTTTCCGCCTCTCACAAATAATCTCCAGTATCCTTTTCAACGGCCCTTTTCATCTATTCCCTAAAACTTAGGGATGCCTCCTCCAAGCCTTCAATTTTATTACCATAGCTTTCACTTCAACTATTTTGTAACTTATATTACTAATTAATATTACTACGACTCAAAACACCATCTACAATATGATGCTTCCCTATTTTGAAATCCATTAGGCATCGTCAGGGGTAAAGGTAGAATGAAGGAAAGTAGCAAACATTTTAAGAAGCAGGAAATAGTCCAGTAATCTCAATATATTTTTGTTAAAGTCAAGATCAGAATTCATAAGGTATTTCTTATTTTTGTATATATCAATTTAGATATATTTATGTCATTATACTTATATTGAAACTACAAATAAATTTAAAATCATCAATGGAAGTGTTATGTGAATGTTTCTCCATGTGTCTTGCAACACTGATTTGTAGATATCTTCCGTATTTGCTATGTCCGCGGTGCTCGTTAAATCTTACGATAATACTTCGTTTATTCTGTCCAATATATTTTGACCCTTATTTCGAAAAAGTAATTTCATTAACCATCAGTGGCCATTTCCATTCTAAGTTAAATAACTATTTTGAATAGATTAGTGCGCTATATCTGACATTGTGAGACCTAAAAACTAATATTCTGTACTAGCTATAGAAAACGAGATTTAAAAACTCCGACCTGGTATTATAATGTATAGTTGAACTGGACTTAAACCAATTTTTTTATGGCCAAGTATTGTGATAATTNAGTATCCTTTTCAACGGCCCTTTTCATCTATTCCCTAAAACTTAGGGATGCCTCCTCCAAGCCTTCAATTTTATTACCATAGCTTTCACTTCAACTATTTTGTAACTTATATTACTAATTAATATTACTACGACTCAAAACACCATCTACAATATGATGCTTCCCTATTTTGAAATCCATTAGGCATCGTCAGGGGTAAAGGTAGAATGAAGGAAAGTAGCAAACATTTTAAGAAGCAGGAAATAGTCCAGTAATCTCAATATATTTTTGTTAAAGTCAAGATCAGAATTCATAAGGTATTTCTTATTTTTGTATATATCAATTTAGATATATTTATGTCATTATACTTATATTGAAACTACAAATAAATTTAAAATCATCAATGGAAGTGTTATGTGAATCTTTCTCCATGTGTCTTGCAACACTGATTTGTAGATATCTTCCGTATTTGCTATGTCCGCGGTGCTCGTTAAATCTTACGATAATACTTCGTTTATTCTGTCCAATATATTTTGACCCTTATTTCGAAAAAGTAATTTCATTAACCATCAGTGGCCATTTCCATTCTAAGTTAAATAACTATTTTGAATAGATTAGTGCGCTATATCTGACATTGTGAGACCTAAAAACTAATATTCTGTACTAGCTATAGAAAACGAGATTTAAAAACTCCGACCTGGTATTATAATGTATAGTTGAAGCTAATGGAATGACCTCATTATAATAATATAATTACTTAATATGTAATAATTACTTTGTTGCTTGATTTTTATCTTTTTAGCCTTTGTGATCTAAGGATTGGCGTGATTGCTTCGCAGATATCTGACTACGCTCCGTCCTCAGTTATTACGTAGCAGTTAGAGGAGTTACATTTGCACAATAATAGTGGTATTAGGTCAAATTTGGGTAATCAACACGTCGTACTCAATGAAGGTTACATCCAGAAATCGCACTCATGCCTATATTACCATATGAGTTGACTTTTGGACTAGATTTTAGAAGTTATGATATATAGTTTACTTTATCAAATTAGAAATAAAGTGAGCAATCTCGTTTTGAGACCAGCAATATTTAATGTTTGAGATAAAATAATTATGCATTCCCAAACCTCATCTCTGACCTCGTGAAATATTCTTTATGCTCGTAAAATGCATTTCTTTCTAATATTCTCATAGAAGAGAGCTNAAATTCTTGCAACCATGTTCTGGATTGATTTGAGAGGTGAGAAAAAAGGATCGAAGTGATCGTTGGAAGAAAGGGAGTTGAAAATTGAAGGAATGCGGAAGAAGAATGATCTTTTTACTGTTGATATGCGAGGAGTATTCAAAGAGAAGGTATCAGATAGGCGGGTTGTTCTAGAAGGAACACGGAAAGAGAAAAGAGAGAGTAGGAGTGGTGAATTAACCTTGCTGTTAATTGTACTATATAGAAAGGAGAGGAAATAAATTTTAACTCAAAAAAACCCTTATAATTTTGGGCCCTAAAGTGGACTTCAGTAAAATTTTATTTTGAGTATACATTATAATACACGGCTTCAGTCTTTCTACGTTGGCCATTTTGCAGTAAATTTAAAGGGTTCTTTGGAAGATTAACACAAAAATTGTCAGATGACATAAAGGGTGGTGTAAGTATAGGGCACATGAACCTACCGAAAGGTAGATAACATGTACTTAAAAGGATTTTCATTACCAGCGGTATCAAGGTTAAATCAATGAGATTTCAATCACCATTTTTATAGATAGTTTTATGCAAAAGTGTGTTTAGTGTATAAATGTTATAAAATATCGTTTTAACACTGACAAATAGTAGGGAATTGCAACGATTTGTTTATAATTTATAATATTTTAAAATAAGATTCATTTGCGAACAGTAAATACTTTCCATGTATATATTTGAGGTTTTGGAACCGAATGTTTGGTGTCGAGTCCTTATTCCGAAGACGTTCAGTTCCCAAGAGCATAAGGTTTGTCTACCCCTCGCATAATTTCGCTGCTCGGCTGTTGCATTCGTCTTCATATCCACGAAACAAGGATGTAGCTCGGATGTTAATCTCAACTATTCCGTTTCCCCATTTTAACTCTGCAACTTCGTCGATGGTGCCTCCGTCACGCTGCTTTACGACTCCCACTCATCAACTCGGCACCCTACTCCGCTTTTACCTGAAATTGCCAACCCTTGCAGCTTCCTCATCTCTCTCTCTCTCTCTCTCTCTCTCTGGACCGGAGCTCTCCCCACTTTGACCACTCAACCCCTTTTCATTCCGTACACTGCCCAGGAAACGTACGTAAGCAGCGGCTACTCCGACTTGATTGGCAAACCCTCCCCTTTCTTCCTTTCGACTGCCGCCGCCGTCTGAAAAACCTTCACCTTTAAAACATTTCATACGCGCTCTCCGCATCTTTCCTCTTGCAAAACTTTCCGCTTCTTTTGCCCTTCCCGCTGCTGATCCTTCGTAGATTTCTGAAACATCCTCAGCTAGGGGTCGTGCGCCTTCCCATCGTGCCTTTCATCTCTGCCGCATCCTTAGCTCTCTAACTTTTCCCGTCATCCCCTCTTCTCTATCCCTGCTCTGTGTGTGTTTGCGTGTATCATCTCCATTACGCCGCTGTGCTTCGTTCACTTTTATCTGTGCTAATTACTTCCCTTATTCTTCCACATCCGGAAGAAAACTTTCACGGCTTTCCCAAAGTCTTTTAGTTTGAATGCTTAGTGGGTTCTCTAGCCCTTTGAATTTGGTTCAAACGCGTCGCTTGGTGAAAGTAAGCTATTTGTTTATATGCATAATAATGTCTCTCTGTAAGACGTTTCTATTGCTCTCCTGTTACTCTAATGCATGAAAAGTCAATTATCTGTGTCTTATCAGGACTTACAGCAAAATGAGTAATTTTCTATTAGACAAATTTGCAACTCACACTCACACTATATAAGGATGTCCGTACGATGTAAATACTGAAGATACATTTCTACGCCTTTCTCTCTAAGACATACCCATGACTGGTCTAGAAATATTTATTTGTTTCATTTTAATGCTCCTGTTAAAATCTTTTCTCTACATGATGTAATATTTTATGTATAATCGTCATTTATCATGAACTTACATTTCTTCATAAGGTAATTTAATGAATTTAATGCACCTTTAAACTTCACTGAAGTAGGCGAGGTGTTGTGGTAATCCATAATTATTTCCATTAATGCACCTTATTCGTACATTTGTTTTCTAACTTTATTCTTTTTGTTCTGCGTACACTACACTTGTAAGAGCTATACTTCGTAGAGTAATTACTGCTATCATTCAGAAATATCAAACAAAATATATTACGCATTTTCTTAATAGATATCTATTTTAAATGCTGAAACGAATACCCCCTCTTTTAGGCTGTTATTCATACGCATCAATTGGGAATAGTTCCGTGTTTAAATGTAGTTTCTCATTCAAATTTTTTATTACAAATACATCATTTTTTGATCTTAAATTTCATCCTTAAATCAGTCAACAAAGCAGCTTCTACGAAATCCTTTATTAATCCTCGAAGTAACCTACGTGTGCGGAGTCATTATGCGTCCTCTCTGTTTTAAGTCCTATTCTTTATTTAGTCCTCCTTTCAGTAACTCTAAACCCACCACTCATTGAATACTGGTAAGCTTCCAGCACACACTTTTTCGTTTCCAAACAGCCACCGGAGATAACATGATTTCATTTCGGATGCAATTCATCTTATTTGTATTAATCCATTTAATCCATAGAAAATTTTAAAGTCGATCCTAACAAATTTTTTCTCAATGCTTCTTCTCATTTTGAGGGGATATCGTTTTCTTTCACGTGTATGTAAATATACCTGAAATTCTATGGCGTATTTGTTTGTGCTACTATATAATTTCAATATTCTTTCTTCTTTTACAGGTAAGAGCAGCTTTTGGCTTCGTGGTCCCTGAAGTCATTAATCTCGTGAGTTTTAGACAAGTAATAGTATTTTTAAAAGTAAATTCCCATGAGGGTACATATATTTGAGAGACCTTGCATATCACGATCTGTTATACATTTCACATTATAATTTAGAGAATGATAAACTATAATTGGACATAAGAGCTGCAGGTCTTTATAATACATACCATTCAATACAAATAAAATGATTTCTGCCACTTATCGAAACGTGGTTTGGCAGTGTATTAATTTAGATGTAAGATATGACCTTAATCAAGGAATCTAATACATGTTTTCTAATAATTATCTAATACGTGTTTTCTAAGAGACACTATGGGAAGCACTACTACGAAACGGTTTCGTTTAATAAAGCTGGATACGATTCTTTACATTATATTCAAATGCATACAGTCCGATAAATGTATTGGCATGTATTTTCATTTTGCTTCTATACTGTTGATTTACTCTCTTGAATAGAGCAATCACTGTTCTTTGTAACGCTATCATAAACCTTCCTCTGAGGTGAATTATGTACATGTGCTGAACAAACGACAATGACTTAATAATATATATTAATTTACAGTGTGACTTCTATCGATTTCTCTGTTGGAAATACTGCGACCTCTCCTTTCAGTGAAAATGCTCATTGAACCAACTCTCCTTTATAAGGTTACTCTGCATCTCTTTTATTAAAGGAGTCGTAACTAATTACCTGCACTTTCCATTTGAGTTGTTGGATTCATTTTTGAAAACGGCACTCACCGTTCGAGAGCTCTCTTGGACTTCACTCAGTATCCAATTCTAAATGTATCGCTTTTATGCAAATAATTCCATTCCTTTGAATATCAGTCATATGAACTCCGCTCGTTTATAAAGTGACTTACACTTTCTCTTTCGACCTCTTCAGGGGCAGTACTTCGGTATCCAGCACACACACTCGTGCACTACGAACACTGTCAAATCGGATTTTATCGTGTTAAATTTGTCATGTTTTTGAGTTTCAAAACATTTTTCATTAAAACTGGTAAAGAGTGTAGAATATATTTTCTGATTCGTTAAATATCTTAAATAAAAATCCAGTCAGGTAAGTGATCAGTTTTACTTAAATGGCCACGGTCAGTTTTACTTAAAATTGGAAGTTGCATATCTTAACGATCACGTTTAAAGTTTCAAGGCTAATTTTAGAAAATATACTCCTCCAATTTAAATAAACAACTTACATCCCTCATCACTGCCCTAATTAATGAGTAAAGTTTTCTGTAATTTTCCTAATATTTATTCTCTCGATAATTTATTTGACAATAGTAGAATCCAAAATTATAAAAATTCAGCCTTTTTCTCTAACACTATTATTTTTTCGCTTTTTCCAATATACAACACATACGAATTAAAAACTTTATTAATTTGTTCGTGAGTATTTTTCAATTTTCTGCAATTAATTGGAAAATTCAGTCTTGAAACTCACTTTTTTCTTCTTTCGATTTGCAGCTCTAAGCTAAAAACTATTACTGAAATATATAATCAAATTTAAAACAGAAAGTCTTGCATTCTACATATGCAATGTTGTAACATGAGGTGTCCATTTAGATGTTTTACGGCTGTCTTTTTGAATAAAAAAATGTGTGTACTATATAACATATATATTCCTCACAAAGTATAATCAAATTGACTGTTATCTATTCGTCTGGGAGATGTTGCTTATTTACTGGATATTACTAGAATATTAAACAAAGGATGCTGAAATTATGTTTTTATTTCAATTACATATTTGATGACTTTGAAGGTTCAGTGAGTTTTTACATTGCTGCTGCTATAACTAAGAGAGCTTAAACTCCCTTTACCTTTTGACTATTTGCCGCAATAGCCACATTGTTGTTCTGATTAGATATTAGTTTACTTCCCTAAGATACAGTTTACTAAGTAATGCAAATAATTGTTATCTAACAATTGATCTCGTCTTCCAGTAATAATTTAACACATAGGTATGATATTTTTAAAGTGTTGAAATATTGATTATTCTTAATGAGTTAGATGATAATCTTTGGTCACAATTTTGATACTTTTATTGAGCTCATGTTTGCATCACAATACGATAATTGTATATCCTGAACAGCTTATGGTGAAAGTGTTGCCACAACGTCATTATAAACCACTAAGCTATCGGATCGTATCAAGCAATCGATGTGTCACGTTCAGTTGTCGTTTAAGCATGTTTGACGCGATGGTTTTCATCGAATGTGAAGCGTGTGATATCGTCTTGAAATATTTTCCGTATTAAAAGAGAGGGAAGTTTTGAGCAAAACTGGTGACACAAAAATCGATTATAAAATTTGGAAGTTAATGGCGCGAGACAGCTTTTCAGGGGAAAAATATGAAGTTATAAGCCTTTTCCTTGTTTTTCTGTACCGGAAAAAAGGAAGTTAGGAGCAGATTACATGGCGTGGCCATTTTATCAATATTTCAACCAACGTGTATATATTTATTATACCTTTTGAGCTGAAGAAAGGAAACATTCCAAATGTATCGAAAATTAGTGAAAATATCTCGTCTCCTCCTGATATCACTCTCGCAATTAATGCCATCCCCTTTTCCATTCTCCAGATACCTTTTATACTGCAGGAAATGATGCACTGGGATATTAGACTTGGAAATTAGACGATTGCTTTTTACAATATGCTGGCCTTTATCTTGCGATGGTTTCATAGGAGCTTTATGTTCCTCTCTTGCATACAGTGGCAATGCAGTAGTTTGAATAGTCTATTTTGGAGTTTAAAAAAAAATTTCATCATTCTTTATCTAGGTTATGATCAATTCAAATTTGTTCTATATACGAGAAATTAACGGGAAAATAGTTCAAAAAAATTCCATTTAGAGTTAAATTGGGAACTAGTGCGTGGGCTTTCCTGATAGAGCTTTTATCGAGGTCCGTCAAGACCTTTCTCCTACGTGATCTCATTTGACCTTTTGTTTTACTTCAGAAATACCCACTTAGCGTGAAAACGTCCTTAGTGAACAAATCGCGAAAAAAATGAAGGAATACTAAATCCAACGAAAGATAAAAGTTAAGGAATGAAAAAAATAAAACTGAAACTAAAATACTAATGCATACGAAGCTAAACAGAAACTATAATCATGCAAAAAGTAGCAAAATAACGACCAGTTGAAATACCATGTCATAATAATAGGTCTAAGTGCCTTTGGCCCTCTATGCAGGGACACCGCCTCAATATCATCATCATCATCATAACCATGTCATAATAATAGCCTATACAAGTTCAAGACTATTGCTTTCTATTAGCTAATAAATTTCACAGAATCAGGCGAGGTGTTGTGGTAATCCATAATCGAAGAATATAAGAATAATTTGTACTTTTACCACAGATGTTATTTTTAGAAGATGACGATTAATCGTTCGAAACCGGTCGTGTAACTGTTTTGTGAAAAAAAAAATGGGAATAGTTCCGTGTTTAAATGTAGTTTCTCATTCAAATTTTTTATTACAAATACATCATTTTTTGATCTTAAATTTCATCCTTAAATCAGTCAACAAAGCAGCTTCTACGAAATCCTTTATTAATCCTCGAAGTAACCTACGTGTGCGGAGTCATTATGCGTCCTCTCTGTTTTAAGTCCTATTCTTTATTTAGTCCTCCTTTCAGTAACTCTAAACCCACCACTCATTGAATACTGGTAAGCTTCCAGCACACACTTTTTCGTTTCCAAACAGCCACCGGAGATAACATGATTTCATTTCGGATGCAATTCATCTTATTTGTATTAATCCATTTAATCCATAGAAAATTTTAAAGTCGATCCTAACAAATTTTTTCTCAATGCTTCTTCTCATTTTGAGGGGATATCGTTTTCTTTCACGTGTATGTAAATATACCTGAAATTCTATGGCGTATTTGTTTGTGCTACTATATAATTTCAATATTCTTTCTTCTTTTACAGGTAAGAGCAGCTTTTGGCTTCGTGGTCCCTGAAGTCATTAATCTCGTGAGTTTTAGACAAGTAATAGTATTTTTAAAAGTAAATTCCCATGAGGGTACATATATTTGAGAGACCTTGTATATCACGATCTGTTATACATTTCACATTATAATTTAGAGAATGATAAACTATAATTGGACATAAGAGCTGCAGGTCTTTATAATACATACCATTCAATACAAATAAAATGATTTCTGCCACTTATCGAAACGTGGTTTGGCAGTGTATTAATTTAGATGTAAGATATGACCTTAATCAAGGAATCTAATACATGTTTTCTAATAATTATCTAATACGTGTTTTCTAAGAGACACTATGGGAAGCACTACTACGAAACGGTTTGTTTAATAAAGCTGGATACGATTCTTTACATTATATTCAAATGCATACAGTCCAATAAATGTATTGGCATGTATTTTCATTTTGCTTGTATACTGTTGATTTACTCTCTTGAATAGAGCAATCACTGTTCTTTGTAACGCTATCATAAACCTTCCTCTGAGGTGAATTATGTACATGTGCTGAACAAACGACAATGACTTAATAATATATATTAATTTACAGTGTGACTTCTATCGATTTCTCTGTTGGAAATACTGCGACCTCTCCTTTCAGTGAAAATGCTCATTGAACCAACTCTCCTTTATAAGGTTACTCTGCATCTCTTTTATTAAAGGAGTCGTAACTAATTACCTGCACTTTCCATTTGAGTTGTTGGATTCATTTTTGAAAACGGCACTCACCGTTCGAGAGCTCTCTTGGACTTCACTCAGTATCCAATTCTAAATGTATCGCTTTTATGCAAATAATTCCATTCCTTTGAATATCAGTCATATGAACTCCGCTCGTTTATAAAGTGACTTACACTTTCTCTTTCGACCTCTTCAGGGGCAGTACTTCGGTATCCAGCACACACACTCGTGCACTACGAACACTGTCAAATCGGATTTTATCGTGTTAAATTTGTCATGTTTTTGAGTTTCAAAACATTTTTCATTAAAACTGGTAAAGAGTGTAGAATATATTTTCTGATTCGTTAAATATCTTAAATAAAAATCCAGTCAAGTAAGTGATCAGTTTTACTTAAATGGCCACGGTCAGTTTTACTTAAAATTGGAAGTTGCATATCTTAACGATCACGTTTAAAGTTTCAAGGCTAATTTTAGAAAATATACTCCTCCAATTTAAATAAACAACTCATCACTGCCCTAATTCCCTCATCCCTCATCACTGCCCTAATTAGTGAGTTACACATGTAAAGTTTGCTGTAATTTTCCTAATAATTATTCTCTCGATAATTTATTTGACAATAGTAGAATCCAAAATTATAAAAATTCAGCCTTTTTCTCTAACACTATTATTTTTTCGCTTTTTCCAATATACAACACATACGAATTAAAAACTTTATTAATTTGTTCGTGAGTATTTTTCAATTTTCTGCAGTTAATTGGAAAATTCAGTCTTGAAACTCACTTTTTTCATCTTTCGATTTGCAGCTCTAAGCTAAAAACTATTACTGAAATATATAATCAAATTTAAAACAGAAAGTCTTGCATTCTACATATGCAATGTTGTAACATGAGGCGTCCATTTAGATGTTTTACGGCTGTCTTTTTGAATAAAAAAATGTGTGTACTATATAACATATATATTCCTCACAAAGTATAATCAAATTGACTGTTATCTATTCGTCTGGGAGATGTTGCTTATTTACTGGATATTACTAGAATATTAAACAAAGGATGCTGAAATTATGTTTTTATTTCAATTACATATTTGATGACTTTGAAGGTTCAGTGAGTTTTTACATTGCTGCTGCTATAACTAAGAGAGCTTAAACTCCCTTTACCTTTTGACTATTTGCCGCAATAGCCACATTGTTGTTCTGATTAGATATTAGTTTACTTCCCTAAGATACAGTTTACTAAGTAATGCAAATAATTGTTATCTAACAATTGATCTCGTCTTCCAGTAATAATTTAACACATAGGTATGATATTTTTAAAGTGTTGAAATATTGATTATTCTTAATGAGTTAGATGATAATCTTTGGTCACAATTTTGATACTTTTATTGAGCTCATGTTTGCATCACAATACGATAATTGTATATCCTGAACAGCTTATGGTGAAAGTGTTGCCACAACGTCATTATAAACCACTAAGCTATCGGATCGTATCAAGCAATCGATGTGTCACGTTCAGTTGTCGTTTAAGCATGTTTGACGCGATGGTTTTCATCGAATGTGAAGCGTGTGATATCGTCTTGAAATANGGTGTACATCGTAAATGAAGGAAGCATAAGAAGTTTCATAAACTGAAAATCAAACAGCTTTTCTCTTTAGATCAGCACAAATTTTCTCATCATTAGAAAACTGTGTATTATTTCTTCTCTTCATTTTACCGATCTTGGCCTCCAGATGCTATTCAGATATGATATTAATCGGATTAAAATAAAAACATGAAATATGTGCGTGTGTTGCGCTCTCATGCAAATGAAAAATTGAGTTTGACAACCGGTGACGTCAGAATGATCGACTTTATTTTTCCGAAATTCTATAGCAGCACCACTTTTCAATTATTCATTTTCCACTCTAAAGATCAATTACATATACAGAAATATGAGAAGTACATTTCTCATCAGCAGTACAGAAATTCGCTTTTTGAATTTGTTTTAAATAACCCTACTTAGGAATTTTCCACTTAGAGATGAACAGCAAAATTAAAAATAGATAGTAGTGGAGAGTAAAAACATTTCAATCAGCATCACCTTAGGCTTTGTTTGAGTTTTATGAGGTGAATATGTTGCTGTGCTAAGTATTACCAAACTATAACTGGATGTATTCATCTATTATTTATATCTATTACATATCTGCACTAAACATTAAAGTTATTGTAACTGATTGAAGCACATGACGTCACAAAAAGAATAAAATTCACTTCTCTGTTAAACAATTTGTAAACTTAAGCAAATGTAATCTAGGAGTTACAATACAATCATAGGAGTTTATACGTATGTAAGCAAACTCAACAAAGGTTGTGGGGTAAGTTTTATAGAGACGAATGTTCAATAAATATTAGAATGAATTTTCATGGCTCGACTTATTCCAGACTGTCAATAGTATTTGCCTCTGTAAGCGAGATTCTCCAGTAAGTTATCTTTATACCTTTACCTAGATAACTTACTGTAGTTACCTTCAGTTATTCTGAGCAGAATACAGAATAGCCAATTTTTCTAATGCAGATGAGAAAGAAATTAACACAACTTTTCCTAAGTATTTTTTTTACATGACCTGGTGTCGAATAGAAGATTTTTGGAAATTTAAAGTAACGTAATCAATGCCATGTATTGGCGTGATCAATAGATAAAAGGAAGTTACCATCAACAAGATGTCAAATGTCAGACATTTCCAAATATTTTAAATGTTGTGCGATTTGTAGCGGTAAAATATAGGCAATGTTGCATGGACAAACATATAAAAAATAACGTCACTAAATTATTAAAATCGTTAAGAAATAACATCAATAAATATAATTTACGTATATTTAGAATGAATACCAAATATCGCCATGACAGAATAAAATCAACGGTGAAGATGGTATTAATATAACAACTGTTGTTATTAAGGGTAAAGAAAAATCAATTTCACAGTTTTCGAGTCATTAAAATTAAAAGATGGGCTTCATAATTTGCACGAAAAAACTACAGAGATTACTGCTTTAGCAACAGAATATGCAGCCGTATTACGAAAATACTTTGCCTACTGTTGGTAGCAGAGAAGGTATCGAACGGAAGTTTAGCATATTTAAATGACAACAACTGTTAAAATTTCCAGAAACCTAACATTCAATTCAATTATTCTTGCGATATCTGTAGTCTTTTAATATTATACGTGTATGGAAAAGTAGACTTTTCTTGAGTTTTCCTGTAAAGATATTTCTGGAAATAAATAAAAGCAGGTGGTTGTAGAACATGGTGAACTGAAAAGAACCCGGAGGGGAGATAAATAGAAACAAGAGGCGAGAGAGGTTCGATGATGGCCCTCCGGAGGAAGGAGAGTGATGTAGGAAGAGTAGTAACGTGCTTGGGATGTGTGTTAGCGCTGTGTTTCTGGTTGGTTTGCTCACGTCCACAGATGAGGGTGGAAGCGAGGCAACCCCGTGACCTGTCTCCCTGAGTTACAGCGATTGAATCTCCGTACAAAGCCTTGTTCTCGCTCGCCCATGGGAATGGACATCACGAAATCGAACCCCGCACCTTCACCCTTAAATCACCACACCGATTTCTCACTCGGACCAAATGAGATGCTGCTTTTTTCACCGGTTTCGGAGGAGGCAGTACAATTTTTAGGAATGGAGAATTCAAATACCGGTTTTTACCGATAACAAAATAGACAATTCCTGCGACCATATTAATATTTAATAAAATGTTACATAAAATTCGTAAGTTTCATTTTAACTTGCGTTAGGATTGTGGCTTCTTAGGTGGGTGTTTTGTTCTAAATTTAGATAACTACTGACTAGTTGTGGTGGTTTACTTACTGGTTGCAGTGGTAGAATAGTTATTGACTTTTTAGACACTCTTATCCCTTATCCCGGGTTCAAGTCCCGGCTAGTCGGATTTTTTCCGGTCAGGGGATGGCTATTTGTGTTCCTAAATAATTATTGCAAAACATAATGAATTGAGTTCTTCCGGTTACCAGTAAAGAAATAAATAAAATGTATTAGGTAGGAACGGTATTCAGATCATTAAATTGGTATTCAACATATATGTAAGGTTATATTATATAATCCATATATTATTTAATCCATGTGTCCCTTGGAATAACGAGAGTCACCAAATATAAATTTTATGTAAAAAATTAAATTTTTTTGTTGTATTTGACAGACAGCTTCGAATATGTATTCGACTAGCGTTATTTTCCATGTTATATAGGAATATGCGAAGGCGATACTTCGTGGAAGGCCATAGAGGGGAAATATATTTTATTTTGCATAGGAAAGAGATATTTCTTTTCCATTAGAAAGNTTTGTCTTCTAATCACGAATTAATTTATTTTCCGATTCAATTTAATAATAGAGAAATTCAAAGTAGTTTATATATAGTCCTTTCCTTTATTCTTTGAATATGTTATTCAATGCAATGGAAGGAAAATTCAAATCTAACGATTTATTTAACTTTGTGGAACTCCATAACGGGTAAAATGAAGTTCACAATGCGAAATTCCACTTCACATATTTTAATACCCGACCTATTTCGATCTGTTCAGCTTCCATTGCCGATCTAAAGGATTTATCATTAGGACAACCTTTTACATCAGCGGTGACTTCGAATCCGGTTTCGTATTAATCCATGTTAACTGGAATTTTCACACTATCAGCTCTTTTCTAGCCGAAACGAAATTTAATTCATTTTTTAAATGTCATTAACTTTACTTGGATGCAATTTAAAATCAGTAACTTCACCTGATTTTCATTGATTTGACTCATAAGAAGATTTTCAGAATAATTCTAGGAACGATCTTTGAGCCCTTTACTCATTCGCGACTACTCGCCTTATTTGGAAATATTTATCATCAAATTGCATTTGAAATGCTTTCTCTTGAACCGAACTATTCCAATTATAATCCTCGATTGAATACCTTTGATGTATTGGCTAGGAAACAAGAGATAGGGAAATATTCCATTCGATTGAAAAATAATATAAAAGGAACACGAAAAACAGAACTCAATCAAGAGCCGCGATGAAAATTAAACCGTCCTTTCTTTATTCCTACATATTGAACTCTATTCTATATGCGTGTTCACGAAATATTCAAACTAAATACTTTCGAAATTACGCCGTTATAGCATTGCTTTAACATGTAAAAATCGGGAGGAAAAATTGCGACGCGTTCCGGAAAATCTCAAATTTGAATCGTAAATTAAGCGACGGTGGCGAAAACGAAAGCCATCCTCGCATTCGTTTTTGCAGCGGAATGAGACTGTAATTAAACGAGATTCGTTTTATCGATAGAAATTGGGAGAATTACGCATCGGCGACTCCGGGCCTAATTCAATCAATATCGCAGGGAAAATGAGGAGTTCCGCGAAGTTTCAAAATAGTAAATTCGTGCCAATGAGGTCTAAGGTCGTTCGCGTTCAACAGTACGTTTCGACATCGCTTTTCGGTTGGTTTCAAATTCGTATCCGGCAAAATAGCACGCTTCGCTAGGACAAATAATAATACGAATTGGCACAGCGTTCAACTAAGAGGGCAGTCGGGAATACATTAACTATCGCAATTAGTAAATTGTTAATAAACGCGCGAAGTGAGATTATAAGAAAGAGGGTATGTCATTAGCCGGGAAAGAGAGCGAACGGGCAGTTTTCCGCAGCCGCAGAGCTGACAAAAAAGGCGACGTGTCCGAGCAGATCCTGTTCAGTTGGATGTGACCGCAATCCAGCCGGGTCTCCCCGAGGGACTCCGCTGGACGATATGGACTCCGCGTTCCAATCACCCGTAATTCTTTGGTTAACCGATGATGGATATCTATCCATCCGGTTAACCTATTATTAACCGACAAAGAGAAAAAACTCGCCGGTTAAATTTGCACCTTGGTTTTTGTGAATTTGTGTGAAATGAACGAGCTCTGCGTCTTACTGATTTGCTCGTTTTCTTTTCGTCAATAAAGACCCCTAAACCACCGGAAAAATCAATTGCAAAGCAGGGATGTCTACTTATTCCAGACTGTCAATAGTATTTGCCTCTCTAAGCGAGATTCTCCAGTAAGTTATCTTTATACCTTTACCTAGATAACTTACTGTAGTTACCTTCAGTTATTCTGAGCAGAATACAGAATAGCCANATTTGCACTTTGGTTTTTGTGAATTTGTGTGAAATGAACGAGCTCTGCGTCTTACTGATTTGCTCGTTTTCTTTTCGTCAATAAAGACCCCTAAACCACCGGAAAAATCAATTGCAAAGCAGGGATGAGGTGTCTACAAATACATTCTAATACATACCTTTTTATTTCGGTACAAGAAAGTGAAAATATGACTTTCTTCACCTTCAATCCTGCTCAGGAATGTAAAAATTGAAAGTTATCGACCTACCAAGAACTGCGACCCACTAAACTACAGAAGAAACCCTGGATTTTCTGAATAAAAAATATTCAGTGATAAAAAAACATCATATTTCTACATGTAATTCAGCGTTTGCTGAGATATTTTGAGCATTGAGTCTTTTCGTCATCAAAACAGAAAATCCGTAGTTCTCTAACTACGGCTTTGGAGTTCCTTTTCCTGATAATTTACTAACAGCCGTGTCTCTTCTCTTCCCTTCCATTAAAACAGAAATCCTTATATAGAGTATTATACAGTCAGTTTTTATAATAATTTAATGGAGAATGGTATAAAATATTATGCGAAATTATGTATTACGTATATAAGTACATTCTATTAAACATAATTGGCTTAAAGTAAAGTTCAGTATATTTAATATATTTCTATTGCTATTACAGAGATTTATTCCAAATTATTTCAAAGGATAACGGATAAAGGATTTAACGGTTCATAGTCTACATTTTAATTATTTATTGTTATTGTACATATTAATTAATACTATTTATATTTACATACATATTTGTTTTTATTAATGACAAAAAGTTTGATGGAGGTATAGGCTCGTCTCAATCTCGCCTTTATAAAGCTCTTAAAGACCATCCATTAAACGCACTGCTGCATAACTTGTTTTTGCAGATATAAAATAAGCCAAATTATGCAAGCGTAATATATTATCGACAGGGCATATGATTATATACTCAATGTATTTATAAATGTTCATAACTTTAAGATTACTGCTTTGGCTTAGAAATCCACACAGGTTTTTTTCTGTTGATACTAAATTGATTAACGCGGAGAAAAACGATTCCGTGTCAGCACTATTAACGATTATAAATTTAAAGGACTCATTCTGTTTAATTAAGGAAATTAATTAGTATGTGTTTGCATTGTAATTCTGTAATTAGAATGAATTCACGGATGGCTCTAGCAATTACCTGGGATATTCTCTACTGTTTTACCTTGCTCATTAAGAAAATAACTACATGACTCAAAACCCATACAGTATACTATGCTATCTATTGATCTATGGATATAAAGCGGAAATTATATCTGTATGTTTTTTTTCTACTGGTCTCAGATTGGAGTCCACAGCACCACGCACAGAATTTGTGTCAAACATTTCATACCTTTGAGGTTAAGAAGGAAATATTTTCGCATTTCTATTGCCTAATATTGCTAGGTTCGAGCCAAGATCACATACATAGATTTCCACAACGAATACATTCAAAATGTATTTTTTTTTTCTTTTGCAGCCTTTCTTTCTTTTCCAATATTAAACTAAAGAAATTGTGGTACGAAATCATAATAATCGCCAAAAGAAGGAGAATGGAATAAAGATTCTTATTTTGGTAGTTTAATATTGTTTTCAATTAGAAATCACAAGAACATAGAAAGAGTACTTCAAGAAAACTAAGTAAAATTTTGAAGTTGTGAAAAGGCCGTTTCCCTTACGACCGAAGTGAGGTTTGAATCCGAGGTAATGTATTAGAATACATAGGCCCATTTGAAATTAATCATAGAATTCATGAATAGTAGGAAATTATCTAAGGTTATAGCAATTGAAGTTAGAAATAATTTGAGGTGACGAATCAGAGAGTCAAATATATTAATATTAGCAGGGTTTCTCAATCACCATGAATTTGTAAAAGGAATGTCAACACTGTATGAAATATACCACGGTAATGAAGCAACAACATTGGCTTTTCGATGAGTAAATGTACATTTATATTTGTACACTGTGTTCCACTTTTCGGCGTGTGGCAGAGGGTGCATGTACACAAAATATTATAATATAATGTAACGAATCGGTGAGAATTCTTCATTACTGTACCCTTTTCTATGTATTCTTTACCCTCAACAAAGATTATTATTATTTCTTCCTTAAGAAATATAAGTTCCAATCCTAACCTTAGTCAAGCTGTCCATTTGTTCTTTGTATACGAACAACTCAAATACTATATGTATACTCAAATGCTTGACAAGTATTTTTAGTAACCACATCTAAAGATGATTTCTTGCTTCGTAACCAAGGTAATAAGATTTATTTTACTCGAAACATAATATATAATATTTAATGTCCTTTAGTTAACAACAATTCCGAAATATTTAAACGAAATTAGTCCTTTCCATTTAACGTTTCACTGATATTTTTTCATGACAAGCTCCTTCGATGTGCGCATGAGATATTTTCCAAATTGTATCCATGAGTAACATACAGCTTTTCTTATGGAGTCAATGTTAATATTCAATAAACGGATTGAACATGGAAGACGCGATTAATTGAAATCGCATTTGAATACAGATTAACTCATTTTGATATGAGCGGTTTCCTGTTACACGGATATTTCATGGAAAACATAATATACGTTCAGGATGTCGTGTCTGACAACGCATTGCAAGAATTAGGTCAACAAATATCCCTATTATATGCAGATATAGCTGACGCGGATTTCCTGTCAATAATCTTCCGTTATTAATGGTTTTCAGGTTCGACATTAGCGCTATGGCTTTGATGAAATGCCTCGAGTGGAATTCGATTCAGAGGAGAAGATCAAATGATCGACGGAAGATTCTCGAAAAATTCATAGATTCTGAATTTTTAGAAAAAGTTAAAGACATTGTCATTGCGATCTCGGAGAGGTGACAACCAAGCGTTACAAGGAAATAATCGCTAAAACAGATAGTTACTTCTGGTCTTTCTTTCGGCAGAGCATTAGAGATGTGAACAGGATGGATAAGGTTGGGTATTTGATGAGGCTAAAACATTTAGTGCAACGGGTCGCCAAATAAAGAAACGCGTGGAAAAATTACAGTTTTCTTTCTCTTCTGTTATATGGCTTTCCCCAAAAAAACGCCTAAGCCTACTGTTTTTATTCAACTGAAAACATACGAAGAGTAAATCGAGAGAAGGGAAATCCCAGGAACTGGGGCAAAATGTTCATTTCTAATAATGGTATGAAGTGTATGATAATAATAACCTTCTATCAGTATTTTAGATACTGATGGATGAAATATCTTGGTGAAGGAGAATGACTATCCTACATGACATATTTTGTGGTAAAGAGACAAGAACGTTCGACTTCGCTATAAAATCTTCACTCATGCTAGGAAACCTTATCACTTATTCATTTCTATAGCTTTAATCAGCCTCCTCAAAAAAAGAACATCAACGGCTGTTCCGACGGCTGTAAATTGGTCTTCGTCTAAGTGCGCGACTCCGCCTATCGAAATAAAGTGCGGCGCTCGTGAGCGGCACTTTTGAGGCCTCGCTTAAGACCTCCGCCATTAGCTTACTCCTTTTCTCGTCACATTTGTCCGCATCTGCCTCCTTCTTCAATCGTTAAAAAATCGCCACTTCAAACTCAACACCACCGAGTCCTTTCATATTTCATCATCCACCGCTTGAGCTTTTTAAATCATTCACGGAGAAAGCTCTCTCTCTTTTTATCTCAGCCTTTCTCCTCGAACCTTGAGAGACGAGTCTCATCACTTATTCATCCTGAATTGGCGTCAAAAATCAACCTGCTTATGCGAAAGCCAATCCACCGCCCCTCTCGCTACGTCATCCTCCGCTGCACATTTTTTTCTTTGCCTTTTCTGTGCATGTGTAGGCGAGACGAAGCATTGTAGGAAGTGGATACCAGGAGGATTCCCAGGATAATTATGAGACATGGTCAAATTGGACACTTTCAATTTATTTATTTATTTATTTATTTAGGAATTACCCGTCGCGATTAGGTCGAGGGACCCGGTGGCAATGGTTGAGGGGGTGCAAAAACAATGTACTAACTGTCCGGCATTCGCCCAAAGACGGGAGGAAAACCCCTCCAAAAACCTCCAATTGCTTAAAGTTATTAAACTGCTATTGCTGCCCTGCTTGTTTGCGGTGCTTGACGGATTTCATTAATAACATATCGATGTTATTACTTAAAAAAATATATTCTGAAACATTCGTACGAAAAGCTTTCTTAAAACGGCTATTCATTTTAAATTAATGAAATTCAACTTCAAAACATTCAAACTTTACATTGTAGGTTGTTAGCCTTAGCTAAGATTTGTCCATCGGGGAGATTTAGAGCTATGGAGTAAACATTGCATTGCCTACAATCCTAGATCAGGAATACTTCCGCCCAAAATCTAATGGGAATAGAAACTGATTAATTTTTTAAATGGATACCTTGCAAAGCCCCAGCAGTGTTTGCATGGCATCATTTTGAGAGAATTGTCCTCACACAGCTTTCGTTTATTATTGACCCGGTTCTATAGGGGGGTTTGAAGCCCCAAAACCACCCTTTGGTTACGTCTCTGGCAGTTTCGTATGCGAATGATCACTCTTCCTTGGAGTGTACTTAAATTTCTCCGCTACAAATATTTTTCTGATTTCACTCCTTACAAACCTTGGTGCTCTGTATAATTATACCATAAAAGGTGTAAAGTATTTAATTTACTTATTCAATTATTGTTTATGTCTGTATTTCACTCCTTAAGGCTTTTCGATCATATAAATGTTTCTTGTATACACATTATCAAATTTGAGCTGATGATGTTGTCGAGTTAAAGAGTGGGGTCTTTTCTGTATCCTTTTCTGAAGGATAATGTATTTTCTAAATTTTATTCTGAAAGACTTTTGCGTAATCGCGTAGCAGCATCATCTCGTAAATCATATATTTATATATATAAAGCAAATATCTGTCCGTCCCCCTATTTATCTCAGAAACGGCTTGACTTAGAGATCTGAAACAAACTGCATTGTGTTTCTACGATGCTGTAACCCCCAAGAAAACTATTATTATCTCCGTGAAGACCCGGGTTCAAAACCAGGAGGCCATAATACTTCTTCATAAGAGTTTAACGTAAATTACGTAAACTTTTTGGGAAATAAATAACCCATCCCTTTGACGACCAAGGCAATTGTTGAACCTTGATTTCATGAGTTATCCCATATGGTATACTTTTCCATGAGAAATGTACGTAAAATAGGTTTTGGTTTCCTGCAGAGATTGTTTCTTTTACTAAATTAAATTAGAAAAAATAGTCCTACGAAATTGAGAAGAGTGTCACAAGAAATGAAAATGATCATAGATTCTTATTTTAGTCGTGAAATATTGATATAGATCCAAACTTTCGAGGATATTCATAAAACACACCGAAATTTCGTAGAATTTTTGGGAAATGAACAACCCATCCCTTTGACGACTAAGGTCATTGTTGAACATTGTTTTCATGAATTATCCCATATAAGTCCACGGGAATAATCAGTTCTTATAATTGTTATAAGAAATTTACGCAAAATAGACTTTCATGGAAACAGTAGGTAGTAGGATTGTCATTTCGCACATAGGCCCCCACCGGGATTCGAACCCGGGACCGCTTTCACAGAAGTCAAACTCTTAAAACAAGTAACCATATAAGCAGAAGAAAGAAAAATGTTTTAAACTTCGATATGCACTTTTGCAAACAATTTCCAAGTAATTGTGTGCAAAAGTATGCATTTTTCCTTCTTTCAGCATGAGAATAAGTATGGACTTTTTTATATAAGTAGATATTTCGCCATACTTAGGAATGACATCTATTGTGGTCAGTAATTGGAAAACCATTCGGTACTAGAAAATATTTTTACTAATGCACTAAAAATGAAACGATTTCTCGCACCATCATTCCATAGTACCTCTTCATCTTCAGATTCTTATTCAGGGGCGTATGCGAGAATTGTCTCTTTGGAAGGGGATTTCCCTTTGCCGTGGAGTAAATGCAAAACTGCCTACATTCCCGGGACAGGCAAACTTCTGCCCTGAATGTAATAAAAATGGGATCAGATTTATACACTCCCTGCGAGTCGCCATGGTGTGTGTAACTGTAAATATTTAAACAGTTAAAATTTACAACTTCGATTTTATGAAACCCTTTTTGATTCTTAAGAGGGGATATTCGCACCTAAAAAACCCCCTTACCGCGTCACTGCCTTATATAGGGGAAGTATGCCTAATATCGCACTGTTCCTAATATCGCACCCCTCATGTTCTCGGGAAGTATTTGCTGCAACTTAGCGGGAACTATCTTAACTGGTGTCTAGTGGCAAGGGTTCAGTCCTGTAAGAGCATCGGTGGAATTGACTTTTCCGTTTAGTGCGTGTGATTTTTTTCTTAGTTGCTGCAGCCCAAAAGTTTTTGAAGAGTTCATCATACAGAGATCAATATGTTGAAAGGTAAATTGTATTCTCAACCAAAGCAATGTGAATACAACTATATTATAACATAGTTTGAGCAGGTACAGTTGTGACGGTTTGTCAGTTGATAGTTTCGCCGGTAGTGTCGATCATATTGAAATGTCACGTTGTTCCTAATATCGCACCCCACNTGATATTGATCACTTTCAGTCCATAAGGTTTTAATTTCGAATTAGATTAAAATATTCTTTACCAGTATTATCGAATCACGAAAGAATTGGCTCTCAATTAGCATTAAAGCAGTGGCTCCTTAGAATATTTAGAAGCTGTTTGAAACATTTTCTGAGCCATTTATCGATCCGAGGATTGTATTTAGAGTTAATCAGAATCAATTATTATAAGTCAGAAGATTGGTTTTGATTGAGTTGGGAAGTGTATTGGATATAATCTGACCTGCAAATAATCTGCTTCAAAGGAGCATTAGATAGAGCCTTAAATATACTTCTCACTGTATACTATGAAATTAAAATTACAGTTGCTCCTTCGTTAAATAATTGCGAAGAGGACTTATTTTACACTCGATTAAGCAGCAGTTGGGAACTTAGGTGAAGCTTTAGTCTTTCTCAGGAACACTGTTAAATTCATAAATACAATGAGTTTCAGAAAATTCTGATTAGAGAACGAGTCTTAGAATCAGCTTTGCCTTTATTAACGTACTTATAACTTGACCTTAAAAGAGAAGTTCTGCCTTTAATTTCTTAAAAAACCAGTGACACGTGTCAATAATGTTACGTGACTTTCCTCTTATCAGAGGAGATATTTTAGTCCATCCCATACATCTATTGTACGAAACTATTCTGATACTATGTAGCCACAAAATTTAGTATTATACTGAAAATTCTTAAGCTTGTTCGTTTCGTGAACAAATTCCACTGTGCCAGATAATAAGCACTCCATAACTAACAATGACGTTAACCAAATATCATTCATGAAATTGTCCTATAGCCGACTGTAAATCAAGCAAGAAAGTTGTGGAAATAGCTCGACGTGACCTCTGCTTCAGTAGCTAAACTGAGTTAAACCAGAATATCAATGCTAGATAAGTGGTTTTATTTTTACGATTCTCAGCAGTGAAAATGGAGAACGAATCATATTTTAATATTTCTTGAAGTGATCGCACCAGTTTGCTTACCAAGAGAAGCAATTGTATGAGAGCTGTGTATATGTTTCTCCAACTCCTATTTAAACACAACACTTCGTACACAGGTCGCATTTGACGACTACGCGTGCGGTGAATAATACCTTATTTTAATCTTAACAAGGTATTCATTTTAATTGACAAAGAGAAAATTTTCAGGACATTTTTAAAAAGGGTGCGATATTAGGACCACTTCCCCTACATATGTTTAAATAAATTCCGCTTCCACGGTTCTACGAAGAAAGCTGTAAAACATATATTCTTATTATATTATGTGCATAATGAGACCTAATGTTTACCCATAATGACCGCCCAAAGGTAGGTTATCCATGTTTATTCGCGATTCAGGATGAGATACGAAGGAACTATTTTACCCGTAATTAGGTTAATGAGAAAGAGCAAAACATTTCGCGTTTTTTTTTTAATCCGCGAATGTGAGTTTTATTCTCGTCCGGATGAGAAAGGAGCGCTGTCTCTTAGCTGTCATACGCTCTTAAACCGCTGCGAAATACGGGCGGCTCTTGTTTGAGGAAATGCTTTCGGGGAAATGAAGGAGGGACATTTTATAAAGGATTCTCATCGGAAAGGGTGATAACGGAAGGCCCATTCCAAGAATAATAACGGGCTTTTCCAATTCTACGGAGACTACACTGAACACAAATTATTATGACAGCCCTCCTGATATATCTCACTATTTGGCAGTTTATGCATTCTTTGGAATATATTCTCGAATATAGAGGTATTTGCACATTTATGCAACAGCGAAACAGTCAAGGAAGACGTGTTCACGGAGGATCTTCGAATTTGTGGTTCCTCTTCTTTCTTTATTTCTCACCTTGTTGACAGTAGAAAAAAAACAAATTTCTAATATTAAGCTCTGTTATAAATATCACCAATATCTTGTATATACTGTGTATTCGATGTATTTATTTCCGTAAGAAATAAGCGTAAGTTTCATTATCTGCTTCGTTTCTGAACTTTCTTCACTGTAAATATTTAACTAGAAGTAGCGGTTGTAGAAAATGAGGCAAAGTACGCGAGGAGTAAAAGAGAAACTTTAATAAACATCTTTACTTACTCCTTGAAAGCTTTGTTTGGGAAGAAATCGAGAAAACTTTGTTAAAGTGAATTGCTTTTTCGGAAAGTTTACGGAGTAAATTTCATAAGCAGATACTCAAAATTTTGATCGTCAATCGGGCATTCTAGAATAAATAATCTGGCAATGTAATTATTTATAAATTAGTGAGGAACTTGCTGTCCTCGGCCCGAGTAGTCAGTAGTTAGTATTAAATAAATGAGCGTAATAAATTAGAAAATAATTCAAGCTATTTCCAAAACTTTTCGTCTTTTGTGACAATAGGAGGGAGAATATTAAATTACACTTCAATTCTTATACCTTTCAACTTTATAAATATCAAGCGTGGTCACTTCCTTCTACGAGTTAATATCTTTAGGCTTAGAACAGTTGACAACATTGGTACATTGGCACAGTCCAGTTGTCTTCTTACAAGTTTTGTACGAGATGGTACAGATAAACGCGTCTTAAGACATCAATGCAATCTACTCTTATTAACCCTTCCAATTTGTGTATTAGAAATCGATCAGGTTTTAGTCGTTTTATTTTACTCGTTTTGCTTTTTTTATGTATTTAATATGTGATCTTCTATCTTCTGTGTTTCTGATCAACAAACTACTTATTGATAAAATATGAAATGCATGAGTCAGTTAAGGTAACTTTTACAGGTCGGTGGATGTCTTGAAGGAAAGCGGGACTTGAGGCCATAAAAGTAGGGAAACGCTGTATTAGATGGTTTCATTTCATTTGATGGTTTCAAGGAAGACTTCGCTACTGAAGGTACTAGGTTACTCTTCTAGTAATTTCTGCTGTACTGCGCACGAATATGTTTGTTACGTTCCTTAGAGTTATGTTTCTGTAATTTGAGTAATAAAACTTAAGCGTGGGATTCAATCAATAATGGAGTCCAATAAAAACATTTTATCTAAGTTAACAGATTTGAGTAGATTACCGAGGGTAAAAGATTTGTATTCGAAGCGTCTATATGTTTTTTTTTTATAATTACGGTTTGTAAAAGGTATCTGTTTCTCTTTCTTCTTCACTGCTTCAAAAGGCCTTGATATTGATCACTTTCAGTCCATAAGGTTTTAATTTCGAATTAGATTAAAATATTCTTTACCAGTATTATCGAATCACGAAAGAATTGGCTCTCAATTAGCATTAAAGCAGTGGCTCCTTAGAATATTTAGAAGCTGTTTGAAACATTTTCTGAGCCATTTATCGATCCGAGGATTGTATTTAGAGTTAATCAGAATCAATTATTATAAGTCAGAAGATTGGTTTTGATTGAGTTGGGAAGTGTATTGGATATAATCTGACCTGCAAATAATCTGCTTCAAAGGAGCATTAGATAGAGCCTTAAATATACTTCTCACTGTATACTATGAAATTAAAATTACAGTTGCTCCTTCGTTAAATAATTGCGAAGAGGACTTATTTTACACTCGATTAAGCAGCAGTTGGGAACTTAGGTGAAGCTTTAGTCTTTCTCAGGAACACTGTTAAATTCATAAATACAATGAGTTTCAGAAAATTCTGATTAGAGAACGAGTCTTAGAATCAGCTTTGCCTTTATTAACGTACTTATAACTTGACCTTAAAAGAGAAGTTCTGCCTTTAATTTCTTAAAAAACCAGTGACACGTGTCAATAATGTTACGTGACTTTCCTCTTATCAGAGGAGATATTTTAGTCCATCCCATACATCTATTGTACGAAACTATTCTGATACTATGTAGCCACAAAATTTAGTATTATACTGAAAATTCTTAAGCTTGTTCGTTTCGTGAACAAATTCCACTGTGCCAGATAATAAGCACTCCATAACTAACAATGACGTTAACCAATTATCATTCATGAAATTGTCCTATAGCCGACTGTAAATCAAGCAAGAAAGTTGTGGAAATAGCTCGACGTGACCTCTGCTTCAGTAGCTAAACTGAGTTAAACCAGAATATCAATGCTAGATAAGTGGTTTTATTTTTACGATTCTCAGCAGTGAAAATGGAGAACGAATCATATTTTAGTATTTCTTGAAGTGATCGCACCAGTTTGCTTACCAAGAGAAGCAATTGTATGAGAGCTGTGTATATGTTTCTCCAACTCCTATTTAAACACAACACTTCGTACACAGGTCGCATTTGACGACTACGCGTGCGGTGAATAATTTAACTGTCGCACAATAAATTCGCACATGTCTACTTGCAAGGACCACAGGCCAGCGCTGCCTGATTTTCTCTTCCTCCTCTCGTATGTTAGAGAGATCCTTTTTCGGAATTTGCTTCGTATTCGAATTTAATCTTGGTTGCTGAAGGCAGTAGAGGATTCTCATCATATTGAGTTGAATCGATGTGATGCGAAATATTTGAGAATGTGTTTCTACTAATAGATGAAACAGTAGTTATGAAGATGTAAAAGGAAGAGCAGAGAATACGGAATAATGGATGGCTCGGCGTGACACGTAATCACAGATCTGTCATAAGAATTTGGATGATAAATAACTAATTTTGAAACCTTAATATCTGAATATTAGGTCACTGAACTTACAATATTTAGGATTGTGACACCCGGCATTTTAATTCAAACATTGCAGACATATTTGTTTCTGGTCAAGCGAAATCTCATATTTTCTCATAAATGAAGTAGTGGTATGCTAATTTTGAAAAAAAAAATACTTCCTTAGTGTTTCCAACTACCATACCTTGGTGAATATTTCTCACTTTTTCTTTATAAAGGATAAAGAAAATTTAATACTTAGTCTTGTTCCTGCGTTATTCACAGCTCTGATGATTCGAAAGCTAGAGGTATGAGTTATGTAAGGTTTCGGTTTCACTCCGGGAAACGACGGTATTATTGGTTTCTGTTTTCGGACCAGATCTGGTTCGGCGACCTGCATTTACGTGCCTTTTATTCCACATCTTCCTCTACTCTTCATCCACTATTCGTGTATCATCTTTGTTTTACTGATTCCACGCGTGCTCACAATTTATCCAATTCAGCCGCACGCATCTTTAATACTATCAAAATGTAATAATTAACCACATCCAAATCAGATGAACGGAGCCGTTGCAGCTTTCCTCTCTCTTTTTGACTTTAAAGGAGATTCCCGTAAGAGCATAGATCAAATTTAACAAGACCGCTTAACTTTTTTTAAACATGGAGAATCGAATTCTCTGGTGCGGAAGCGTAGATTTTGTCTGACTTATTGATTTGCGAGCGCTGGTCTGTGAGGGAATTCCACGAGTTGCGGTGATTTTTAAAAATTTTCATCGCCAAATAAGTATTCCACCGTAAGCGAGAGCGTAAACGTGCAATCGGTTTGTAAATACAGACGATGACATGCTCCCATTGTGTATTGCGCGTATTCCGAACGAGAGCATGTCGAAAATTATACATACTCTACTTCCAATTGTTCAATTCCTCATAACACCGCTGTGACTGAAACACCAACTACTGTTTTGGACAAGTCATGCTTCGTTCTTCGTCTGTAAAAAAACGAATGTTTGGAAAAAGAGGATAGAGCATGAAATTGAATGCTCATACTTGTTTTGAACCTTTCTGCGGATGGTTACTATTTAGACCGCGACATGACGCCAACTTCCAATAAATATATTAAAAGTAACAGCATATCCGTTGCGTTTTAGTATTGTCAAAGTAAAAGTAAAATTTAAAAGTTAAAAATTTAGTATTGATGCGATACTTAAAAACGTGATAATCTCCGCTAAGTTTCTGTAGTATTTTTAGTAGTTTATACTTCAAAGGGAATTTATTCTATATGATTCGTCCTCTAGCCATATCTGAATGAATGAAATATTTATAATTTTTCTTTTGGTACGGGATTCAGTCTTTTGAAATCTTTTCCATGACTTTGTCTCACTGTTGTTCATGGCTGTGATGATATAAAGGCTACTGAATACTGGCTACTAGCTGAATAATGGCATCTTTTTAATTTTAATGGCAAAATAAAGGTTTCTTCTTATGCGATGTTACGGAAAGTGTTACTTGTAGATTCATTGCGATTCACTATCGTCGCGTCGGCTTGTTTTGCTTATTGCGTTCTCTCACAGTGAGAACGGCAATGGCAAACTACCTCACTCCTTATCTTGCCTAGTAAGCGTCATATCCTTCTCCTACTACATCGTAGATGGTGGTAGAGGGAATGAGGTCCCAACAAGCCTTTAAGCTGAATACTTTACAGATTTTATATATTTATATTCCTGGCGTTTAAAATGAAAAATATCTTTAAGTTGTTAAAAGACTTTCTAGGAAACATATTCTGTTGGGGAAATATTTAAGTTTTTAAATGAACCCTTATTCTCACAGTCTAGAGTTTTGGAAACTTCTACCAGAAACGTTGTGAATAAGATTGGTGATAAGGAATCACCTTGTCGAACTCCCTCCTCATTCTTGAATCCATCCGCTTCTTCGCACAGGATTACAGAGGTTGTGTCGTCCTTGTAGATGTACTCAGCAGCTTCCCGGGAGCTTCCAGTACCTACTTACCGAGTCAAAGGCTTGCGCGTAGAGTACGAAGTAGAGTACAAGAGGCACCTCGTACTCATTTGTTCCGCTGATAACTGCTTGCAGCGTGTAGATATGGTCCATAGTACTGAATATTTTGCAGATTCCCGCTTGTTCTCTGGGTTGGGCAGCATCCAGGTTCTTCAGGCGTTCAGCTATTACCCTCATGAATGTTTCTCATGACATCTCGAGTTTTGGCTTATCTCTTGGCTCTCCTCTGCTACATTTCTGCGAAATATTCTGCTATTGTCCTCCGTACTGTTTTCTGGATGTACGTTGTTGTATGTACCATCTTTTTCCTGTACGGCTAAGATCTGTTTCTTTCCAATTTAGGCATTTTCTGCCCTTCTTCATGCTTTTTTTTGTTTTCTATAGCCTCTCGCGGAACACCTTTGCTGAAATTTCTTTCATCTTCCTTTACTTTCCTTCCGATGGACTTACAAACCTCGGCATATTCGATGTCATCTCCTACTGTGCTTGAATTCTTCAATTCCTTTTGTTTTTTTTTTGTGTGCTGGTTACTTCTTCAGAATTTTTCTTCAGGATTTCCGTAACTTTGGCTTCCAGCTCTTCTTCTTTAAACACCGCAAACCTATTTTTCTTATTTCCAGTAGAAACTCTTTCTGATTTTCTTCTAATTTTGTAACACTTCTATATTTTCCTGCATTTTATCAGCTTCTTCCGTTCTATTCTGAGGTTAATCATTATACATCTCACAATTCTGTGGTCACTTTTGGTGATAAATTCTTCAACACTTCACAGCTATTGACTATGTATACTTTGTTAACCAGTATGCAATCTATTTCATTTTCACTCTATCTCCATGTCCATTTCCTTGCAGGAGTTTTTCTGAAGTACGTATTTGTAAGGTACATATTAGTGCATTCTACCAACTCTACCAGACTCTCACCGTTCATTTCTCTGGCCTAGTCCATATTGTGCATCATCTGCTTCTTGCTTACCTACACGAGCGTTAAAATCACCCATGATGATTTTGTAGTGATGGTCCTCCTTGCCATGTGCAGTGGCGAGATTCTGGTAAAATTTTCAATTTCCTCTTCTCTACTTGCCGCTTTTGGTGCATTAACTTGGATTATCTGAACAGAGTAACGCTTATCAATTTTAAGTATGAGCTTACATAGTCTGTCAGATATACCTACTTTCGATTTTTACCACATTATTGTTCCACTTCTTGTCGATTAACTAGTCAACGCCTCCACGTTTTTCGTTTTTTGTGTCCCTGTAATAGAATAATTGTCCGTCCTTGAGGTATGTGGTCTTCTGATTTTCGTCTTACTTCACTGAGTCCGATGACATCCCATTTTATCTTTTCTGCTTCATTCAGTAGTTCCAGGAGTCGATCTTCACTCTTCAAGCTGCGGCAGTAGTAGGTTGCAAAGTGTAGGATAATAGCTCCATTCTTCATGATGGACGCCCTGTAATGCCACCACCTCCCGGACATCCGAATGCTTTTGCGTCCGGATGAATTTCCATTACAAGTGTTCATCATGAACATAACGTTTTGAGGGTGAAGGATAACAACTCACCAGGCTGTCCAATTGCCAGTTGGTGAATACCACTCTCACTATTTGGCCGGAAATAGTACTGTATCCTATGTACCTTTATATATCCCATAAAAGCGTCTATATATAAAAATGTATATATTTGAGCGCTTAGCTTCCTTGAATTAGATAGCTATATCACATGATTTTGTGTCCTACTTTATCATGTACCTTAACTATTTTCTTTTCTTATATTCGAGACATTATCTCCTCTGCGCTCTAGATTATTCCAATCTAAAACCCCAGTGACACGAGTGAAGACCCGAGGCGTGTTATGAGATTTTGCAGACATGTATCTTCCATCTGAGCCAGTTAATTTTAATCGGATAGAATGAAAAAAAACACGCTAACAAACGCTCGAGCGAGCACTTGTATACTTTTAGAAAAAAGTTGACAGGATTCACTGAAACACCAAAACTGAAATTTACTGTGGAAAAGTCCATTACGCTTTTGGTCCAGATTGGTAGATTTCGAGTTGTTACATATCTCTGAAAATTCTGTATATTTATTATTATCCATGAGTTGAATTAGATTCTTATGTTTCCAATATTGTGGGAGAGAATAAATCATTTTAATACTTTTTTCAACGGAAAACCAATTTAACACGACTGGATCGTGCATAATTATCTACTACGCTACCAAAATATTAGTGAACAGGTACACGGTTACGTTTTTCCGTCTTTAATTTTCACCCTTTTGCGCCTGATAAAGTTAAGACGCAAATATACATATTTAACCTCGTTTATTTATCATCTTTTGAGTACAAGATAATAAATCTGGAAAGATAATGTTAGAGAATTCTATTATTCACATCTAAAAGGTTCGCTAACAATAACAGTTAATAATTAATTAAGTAGCATCAGAGAGGATATCGGAAATAATATACTATCACTTCCCTACCTTTTAGAGCTGATTCAGTGTAGTTTTTAATATTTTTTATTTAGAAATGTATATTCAAACGCTTTTAAGATATATCCGTTCCATTTCTTCTAATTTATCTCCCTTCTTTTGCAGGTTAGTTACTGTCCTGTAATGACGTCCTTTCATCTTTTCGGCCCACGGTGACACGTTTCTCCAGCTACGGTCAGATACACCCGCCCGATCTTTTTACTTCCCTATCCCTCCGCTTTCGGAGAGTGGCGCTGTCTGCTCCCGTTAGCCAGAATAAGTGAGATAACTTGTTCGCCCGAGGTTACGACTCTTGTCAGGCCAGACACAGACACAACCTGTTTCGGATGTTCTCATCAGATTTCTCCTAAACAAATGCTCGGCTTAATTAATCTCTTCAGTGGAATAGAATTTTCTGGCAGTGGAAACTTTTGATGGAATTCGAAACTCAAGGTGTATCTATTTTAATTTCGCCTTAGATTCCAGAGTGATATTCACTCTTTTCTATTTATTGAACGTTTGCTTCGGATTAATATACGAAGAGTGATTTGATTCTCATTTTTAGGGCGAGAATAACAGCTAAAATAATGGCTCCGTGAAACACTTATGACGCTCATATCAATGACCCGAGCGACGAGATTGATAGCAATGAGAGGGTACTTGCGGATGATTATATAGAGAAATATCAAGTGACGAAGATAGCTTTTCTTTCTCAAACGCTTTAGATCATGTTCACTACCAACTACCCGTACCAAATTAGTGGAACGAATATAGGTGTATTCAACTCAGTTGAGTATCTCGGAATCACTCTCGCAAATAACTTAAGCTGGAGTACACCCATTCGAAAAATCTGCGGTAAAGCAACTAAAGAGCTCGGTTTTATAAAGCGCATTGTAGGCAGATGTGATGAAAAGTTTAGAGAGCGATGTTATTTCACCTTAGACTTCATCTGGAATATGCGGCTAGTATATAGGATCCAGCGGAAGAAACGACTGCTCGTGAACTCGAGAAATTGCAGCGCAAGATGATACGATTTGTAAGGGATGCAAGATAGAAAAGCAGGCTTTACGTAGATGCTGTCAGAGGCATGTTCGGAATCCCTGAAAGAAAGGAGATTAGAAGCTAGGCTGCGATCGGATGATAAATTTAGAGAATGTACATTTCTGGAATACGTAATTGGAATTATTGCGATCCCCCTGATATTTCGAAAATGAGCATAAAATAAGAGAAATAGATGCGAGGGCAAGATGAGGGACATTCTTTCCGTGAAGGAAAGGTGAGAGAGATAAGTTAAAGAGATAGCTCAAACGTTTGGTGTTTACACCCTCTGCCACAGAGCAAAAGACGGCTTGCAGGGTATTTATGTAGATGTACTCTTAGAGGGCACCGATTTGTAGGAATTGTATCTCTCCAAAATCCATCGTATCCAGAAAGTGACTAGAAATATTCTAGGTGGATTTATGATTATCTGTTCCACCAATAAGAGACTATAGATATATTTTACTTTTACTTGCCCCCTGCCACACGCCGAAAGACGGCTTGAAGGGTATTTATGTAGATGTATATGTATTTAAATAATTCGCATACTCATTTTGGTGTTAGAACTTTCATTCATTTTATTTTTGCTCAAAATAGGATTTGAGTTTAATTCAATTAAATGTTTTGATTTATGAGTTGATTTACTATGTGGTTTTCTGCATTAATTTTAATTTATTGTTTGTAAGATCTTTCCATAATTTACATTTTCAAAGTCCCGATCGTAGTTCAGTAGTGAAAATTATATCGTATGATTCCAAATACCAAAGTCATTTTTATGGATAATAGTTGGTACAGCTCAGAGTACCTCGTAAATTAAAACGTTAGTCAACGTGGCTAACTGATAGCCTTTCCCTACAAAGAAGTCGCATACCTTCTTTTGATACCGTCATTTTAATTAACCGCACTTATCTCCTCTCTCTAACCAGATGAGCACGACACGCAGATTTATGTCGTCGAGGTCTGCAGAAATTATGAAGGTTGCATACGCTCAGAAAATGAATGTCTCGCCGTCGGAGGAGACGAATACGTGTTTTGGCCGCGAGTAAAGCAGTGACGGGAGTCACTGTTCTGCTAGCGAGCGCGGTTTATAATAAAATTCCATCCCTGGAGGAAAAATAAAAAAGCGTGGCCCGCTTATACGCGAGCATAATCTTATCCCTTCTGAAAGCCATTTATCCCCACCAAAAGTGCTTTGTAAGTACTCCCACCTCCCGTTTTTTAGGACGTATATAAGGGGTTAAAGGTTCTTTAAGGTGGGAGTTTTGAATTAAGGATGGCCCTGGGCATACGTGGACCCGGCTTTCTTTCGGCGTAGACCGGCTGAGAAAAGGTTGGGAATCATGCATAAGAGAGAGAGAGATCGGAAGACCTGAAACTCGGAAGTATATATTATTCGGAAGACGCCTGAAGGTTATCCTGTAGAGTTAGGCAACCCGTCAATCTTGAATGTTCTAAGCTTCTCCCACTCTCCGCTCGAGGGCAGCCTCTCCCTACCCATTCGTTGTACATACATACGTGGAAGGCGTCTTATTTTATTTTTGCCTCTCTCCTAGGGAAAGAGTGTCGCCCCGTCCTCCTCGATCCTTTCCCATAATCCCTTGCGGATCCATTCGCTGCCCAATCTCTGGTTTGCACGGCGGCGTCAAATGGGAAGAAGGAAATAAAGGCGAAGTGCGTCTCCTAGAAAATCCTGAGGAATGTTTCCCTTGGTTAATGCAGTTTGGGATTAAGGGCTTTCAAAATGGGCGACATGATTAATAGCGACTTTTTATAACCCCTGCTGCTCCTATTTTCATTAAATGAAGCGCCATAATTCATGAGGCAATGCTCCATTTCCGTTCGGTTGTTTCACAGAAAATATTTGTGACGTGTTTTTCTAATCGTGATTTATTTTATAATCCATAGTACTGAAGCATATCTACGCAAGTGCAAGTCCCTGATTACGCAATTTCTCTACCAAGTGAAACTTTGTGTCCGATTTGCTGTGGGCCTATGGCGTTTTCATCATTGCGGTATATTTCGTTATTTTCAAGTTTTCTTTTTGTTTGTTCTTTTTGCGCTTTTTTATTGTGTATCATTCATTATTAATGACGTATTTTATTGTAAATTCCTGATATTTTCAAAACTAAATTTGTATCAACTTCTTGATCACCCTTCTTAAATATGGATCCAGCGAAAACTAACAAGAAGTAAACTAAAGATTGTATCCTTTATCCTTATTGGTAATGAGAGCCGTCACCTGACTCCCTCAATTTGTAATGTTCGAAGCCGTTTATCACTTTTATAGTTTCTTGCTTAGCATCTCATTCTATGCCATCATCTTGACCATTTCTAGTCTAAGTGTCAAACGTTGCTTATTATTAAGGCATTATTTCCTGAGACGAATGAGTATATTGCTCTAAAACCACCGATCGAATTCTTGTCTCTGGCAAAATTCCAATAGACGTAAGAATGAAAATATACGTGACCGCAGTTGCGTGGAATAAAAATGCAACTTTTGTCGAGGGACGTAACTGCTGAAATATAAAATTATGCGTAATTTTCGGTTCTAAACTCCATTAATTCTTGTAATCATTGTAATTTTCATTTCAAGGTGAACATACGGATGTGTTATGTAATAAACGTAGCTTTAGTTCTTAATATTCCATCTACTTTTCGACCGAATAGTTAATAACTGAACATAAATACCTTTTAAAATAATTTTGCAAAATTAGTTTTGGATACACACAACATTTTGGTCTCGGAGCAATTTTTTTTACATTCGTCGAAGAGTATGTATGTTACTTTTTACGAAATAAAATGAAATTATTAACTTCTCTTTTAGAGCTGATACTTAATGATACCCAATTCTAGACTAAATCTCTTAGTTAAAAATAATTTATAGTTATATGCAGAAATGTTAGCAATTGATTTAATAATATAGTTTAATGAAGTTTTATAAAGTTTTTTATCCTATTTGCTAGCTTTACAACATATAATTCTTTAGTTTCAGACATTTTATACATCTAGCTTGAAAACTTTATTTATCTAGCTAAATTCATCCCTCTTGTTTCGAAGCAATTTAATCAGATTAGCAACAAAAAGTTTTATGATGCGGAGAAATAAGTGAAACTGCTCCACGGAAATCAAGCATAAGCCAAATGTTTCCTTTGATCTAAAACGAAGAGAAAAATTTTACTCTGATACTTAAATCAGGAAGAAAATAGTGGGAAAAAGTAAATGAATGACCGCCTTTATATCGTTCATAGGATACAGTTTATGCATAAAACATTTTACTCTAGCACCACGCTGAAAATGGAAAAGTGAGGCTTATTTGAAGTATTCTCAAAGTGCTTTCCCTCCGCTTTGATCTCGCACGGAATCATTTAATTCGAGCGAGGATTTGGAACAAGTTAAGATTTGATAAAGAAAGAAATTGAGATGAAACGAGAAAATGCACGGGAAGCTTTTAATGTAATGGCCGTCTTTAAACGAATTGCATTTCTTCTGCGCGATTTCCCATTTCTCTCGCGTTCGATAAATTTGAACATTTCATGAATCAGGCATCTTACGTACGGCCGTGTAGTTCGGGATTGCGATTTCCGATTGTCTTTTGTTCGCAGCTTTAAAAAGCCATCTACACTGGCTGCTCTTAAGCGTTTCCCATCCATACTTCGCTCGATTTCCCGAGTACGTGATCTTCTTATCTCAGACTCCTCTCAGCCAACCACCCAAAAGATGGGTGAGAAGAAGAAATTGGAGGAAGGGAAATATCCTTTGTTTCAGAATTTTTGTAATTTTCAACGCATAGTGTTGAATTTCGTGCATTTTTAATTCAATTATTGTCATAGTTTAGAGTTGTATTAGAATAGGATTCGTATTTATTGATTGAAAGAGGTTAAAAAGTTGGAAAGAAGTTTCGCATCAGTTTAGTGGTTTGGATAAAGTGAAGGATAAATTTTACTTGCTCGGAAAGTGAAATATCTGTCTTCCAGTCCCAGTCACTATTTTTTACATCTGTTTATAACCCTGGGTGTTAGGGTGTACACCTCTATTTGTAAAGTCCTTTTCCTTTCCCATTAGAAGGCTCTTTGAGTAAAGATGTAATAGGAAAGAGTTGCTAACACATCGGATATTGAACACAATAAAGAAAATGAAATTGAAAAAGTGTTCTTTTTCCGCGATATTTGTTAAACACGACATGCGTTGGTAGATGTCTTTCCGTTCACATATCCTTTCTCTCTTGATGTATATTGCAGTCATATTGGTTTTTCTTCAGCTGAAAATTGCGCGGATTCGTTGAAACCTGTGTTTAAAGAAGGTGGTGAGAAAAGTATAAATTGTAAAATTCGTCATCGATTGTAAAGTTGGCGTTCGAACAAATTAATTTACGAATGATTAATAGTGGAGATAGTTATCATGATATTTTTTAGGAATAGATGGTAGAGTAATATAAGCAACTTATCATTATGTTGAACTATATATATTTCCAAAAGGATAAAATACAGGTTGAAATAATTTTGAATTATGCTCTTACATATACAATCCAATTTTAAATCGAACGCAAGAGTCCCTCAGAAATTGAAATTCTAGTTTTGATATACTACATCCCGTTGACCATGAAAATTAATGCAAATTACTACTTATTGAGTAAACACCAATTTTGCCGACCACGAAATAAGAACTTTACAATTCATAATTGGCCTTCTTTCGATGAATGAAAAAATATATATCTAAATTATTACATGATGAGAAATATAAATAAAAGCGTTCTTCTTGGTTTGAGAAACATTTCGTTCTTCTGCTTATACGGTTACTTGTTTTATAAGTTATTATTTTCCGAATCCTCCCGGTTAGCCAAGTTGAAAACGCGCTTGACTTTGGTGAAAGCGGTCACGGGTTCGATTCCCGGTGGGGCCCCACGTGCGAAATTCCCTAATCTGTCGAAGCACTTTTAAAATACTACTACTACTTCAAACCCTCTAAACGTTGGTATGAGCTAGATGATATTATATAAGCTCGGATTGTTGTATTATTCAATTAATGTTGCAGGTTAACATGCTAAATAAATAAATAAGTGTCTAAAATAGGACTTCCAACTAAACTCCTAAAAGGAATTGTCTTCTTCTTTTGGATATTTTTATCATTTTCTTCTACATTACCAAACCCTTATGTTCTTTCATTTGTTTCATTTCCAAGAGATTTTTACCTCTAAAAGGTTTTAAAAGGTAAAATTGTTTACAACTTAAATACTCTATATTTGTTTTCTGTAAATAACTCCGCTTATCTTGAATATTTTATTTTGACGGAAAGATACTAGAATAAGTACATGAAACTTTCCTTTGCAATAAAATTCTTTGTTTTATTGCTTCCTTAGTTTCTATCTTTATGTTTTAACCATATTTGACCATCATTTATTAAACTCTCAGTTTCTGCAGCCATGACATTACAGTCCATACCAATAGCCTTAAATCTGACTACGCTTCCGTCCTTTTCAACTTTTCCGTTTTGCGTTCTCGTATAAATCAATGATGGAATAGACTTTCGTAATTTAATACTATTATTAAAATATATTTTGGTAGAAATATTTCTTATATTCTCGTTACGACAGATTCCTTTAATAATTTGTGTAACCTATCTTCATTAACAAAGGTTAATCACGTGTTATTAATTACTAGTAAACGACCCCATCAAGCACGACGGAACTTGATTCGTTTTAAAAATATATCTATTGTCGTATATATCTGGTCCTCTTAAGCCAGAAACAGTCCGTCGTAAAATCATAATAAGTCAATATATTTCTTACCGTTATTTATAAAATATACTCTACTCTTATTAAGTCATAAGAGCCTACTTTAAAAAATAACCATCTATGATCATTTTCCTTTCTTTTTACACTTCTCCTGATTTCGTATAACCATTATTTTTAATTTAATTCTGTAAAAGAAACAACCCCTGCAGGTAACGAAAAGTTAATTTACGTACATTTCTTATGGAAAAGTATTCTAACTGATTATTCTTGTGTATTTATGTGATCAACACAATATTTATGAATCAATATTTATGTAATCAGTATTTATGTAATCAACGTTCAACAATTGCCTTGGTCGTCAAAGGGGTGAGTTGTTTATTTCCGAAGTATTTACGAATTTTCCGTGTATGATTTCAAAGTTCTCGAAATTTCGAATTTATATGAACTTTTCTTAACTAAAATAAGATGTTATGATCATTTTCCTTTCTTCTGATCCTATGTACCTTTATATATCCCATAAAAGCGTCTATNTTTTTTAAAAGAATCAATCTCTGCAAGTCATGAAAACGTACTTAACGCTCATCTCTTATAAAAACATCATGGGCTCCTGTGTTCGAACCCTGGCCTTTAAAGAGATGAGAATAGTTTTCCTGAGGGTTTTAATATTGTAGAAACACAAAGCAATTTGTTTCAAATCTCTAAGTTAAACCGTTTCTGAGATAAATGGGAGGACGGACGGACAGACATTTGCTTTTTATATATATTTTCTTTATTTAATAGTAAAACGTTGCAATTTGGTCGGAGGACGAGGTGGCAAAGGTCAAGGGAAAGTAAGAATAATAATTACGAGATCTTTCCGGCATTCGCTCGTGGACGTGAGGAAAACCCTTTAAAAACCTCCCGTGGACAGTACAGAAATTAACAATAATTACATAATTACAGTAAATACAATATACTCAGACAACATATAAAATCATACAAAGTTCATTAACTTAGACAATATGTATAATTATCTACATGAATTAAAAAATGACTGTAATAAATACAAACAATCACTCTTTTATAACCTAGTTATATTCTTATTGAATTTTTAGCGTTATTCGGCATTGGAATGAAAAGTTCTCCAGGTAAAGCATTCCATTCCCTTATACTTCTATTGATAAAAGAACACTTCGTCACATCGGTTTTCTGTTTCCGTTCCTTTTTTTCATCTGTGATCGCCGCGTCCAATATAATTAGGACTATGAAACCTCTCTCGTAGTTCGCCCCAGCCATCTTTACAGTTCCACGCGTTAAATACAACCGTTTCCTCGTCGACGCTAAGGATTCCCATCCTAGCTGATCCAACATTTTACTAACGCTCTCATTCTTCTTATGCTTTCCGATTGCGTACCTAGCCGCCTTCCCACCTTCGAGTTTCTTAGTTTGGCCTGTTTCATGCGGGTCCCAAACACGTTGCATATTCGACAATCGGCCTAACCAAGGATTTATACGCCCTTTCCCTGACTCCCTTCCCACACAGATTACAAAGTGGAGATTTCTATATGATTTTGTGGTAATATCCTCGATGTGACTCCCCCATTCAAGATTTTCAGATAATTTAATACCCAGATATTTGCAGTCGGGTACGGTGACTATGGTTTCATCATTCAGTGTATAATGACTCGATTCCGGTGATTTACTTCTGGAAAACTTAATATGTTTACCTTTACCAACGTTGAACACCATTTAATTTATTTTGGTCCTCTCGGCTACTAAGATATTGCACTCCAAATTCCTCTGGATGCTTGTAAGACTTACTTACTTCTTCTGAAGCATGCACAACCTTACTTAACTATTAGAACGGATATAATAAATACAAACAAGAATAAAAAAATTGCGTGTAGTGATCAATGCGATCAGATGTCTTATATTCAGCATTGCTCTTTGTTAATTAACAACTCATTTTATTTTCACCTAACCCCTATACATGCGGTAGACACCGATTGAGAGTCCTTTGAACCTCAGTGATGTGAAGAGATTTCGGGGCTCAAATTGTATTCGTTAAGGGTCCCTTCATTATTTGACATACCACGCTTCTATAAAATTTCAAGTATACCATTTACAGAACAGCGCTTTCGCTTGCTTACATTTTAATGAAAATCAAGTAATGCTGAAAGAAAAAGTACGCCTGATATTTGAGACAGAGAGATAGAGATATATTTGCTTGAAAACGAAAAATATTTAACGAATGCTCATCTCTTCGAGATGTACACTTCCTTTCTCATAAAATAGGAAAAAAAGAGAGAGCGAGTGTTTCCATAACTCCATGTTCGAGATTTTGTTACCCGAGCATTCTTAAGCTTTGTCTAGCATAATTCATAATTAAGAGTTGGATACATCTTTTCGAAAGTTTCCATTTACTCCCACTTCCGAACTTTGTGACCTTTCATCAACTTACTATTCTTGTTCATTTCCTTAGGCTTTCTCTTTCTTCCGCTGCTTCCTTTTTGCCATTAGACCCGCTCTACTTTCTTTACAAGGCCATCATTTCGATTCCGAATGCTTTTACTACATGAAAACCTTTTGATGATAAAAATTTCCGTAATTAGTTGCTCGGTCGGAAATACATGTTTCTTTGGGCTGTTTCCACGAAGGAAAAACAAATGAAGTCCAAATTTAATGGAGGAATGGCTAATCCAAAAACCCCCTTTTAAAGAGCCAAAGGGATGGTTGAACTGGCAACATTTCATTTGATAAAATTTCTACGAAGTAAAATAAAAAGAATTTTAAAATTATTGTAGCATAGCTTAATAACAATTTGTGGATTGGGTTTCTTTCAGAAAAGTATTTTTTTCCTGATTATGCATAATGTCGATGAGAATCGCTACACAGTACTACGCTACAGTACAGAGAGNCTGGCAACATTTCATTTGATAAAATTTCTACGAAGTAAAATAAAAAGAATTTTAAAATTATTGTAGCATTCGCAGATGTTAAAGAATTTCAAGTGTTATTACATCATACAGCAAAAAATACAGCAAACCGAATATTTTTCTCATTGACCTTGCGTAGGTCATTCCACAGTCTTAAGGTTAAATTACGAAAGCATTACGAGTCAGCCTTTTTTCCTCTGCAAAACACTAATGTTTACATAAAAATCACGATGCACTAAACATTAATGGGTAGCAGTAGTACAATAAATTAAAAATTCGGTTCCAACGAGAAATACTAGCACCCAAATCTGCATAATTTAGTTGCCTTCGCGCGTACTATGGATCATCTCATCAGACCGTCATTTTCTTTATCACTCAGGCGTAGTTCGCTCTATTCCAATCATGTCTCGCAATTTCCTCTTATTTCAGTTCCACCATAAGAACATATTTAAAGGCTCTGGAAGCAAAGGATTTTTGTCTCCATTTCGGAGTATGAACATCCGTTTTCTTCTGCGAAGGATTTTTCGATTTTCATTTCGAAGCCCTTATCGCACCTTCCCGCCAACATCCGCCGCCTCCCAGAATTCCTCGTCATTGTCTCCGAATCGGAAATACAGTCAACACGTAAAGATATCATCGCTCGAAATGAGGGAGGCCTTTCGAAAAGGTCACGTAAGGATCTCGATCCTTTTGTCTCTCTGATTCCAAATGGTTCGCCTTGTGCCTCCTCAAACGTATCCCTAAAAGATTCTTTGAAATTCGCCTCAGTCGCTCCGCGTGATCGCAATATACTCCCGAAAAAAGTACGCTATTAGTGCGAGCAACCGGGGTATCGGGGGCAATGTCGGAGCTGCCGCTTTATGCGAAGGGAATTCCCTCGAAAAAGATTCCGACCCTCCCAGTTAGTTTCCATCGCCGCCCCCCGCGGCGCTGATGGTCCCATCATCCCTCCATCCCTTCTCAATTTTCCCAATTCTCTCTCTTCTTGGGCCAACACCTTCCTTCGCACTTCCATATAGAATATCTCCTGACGAGAATACTTTGACTCGAATTCCGCCCGGCTTGCGACTCACTTGCTCTTTAAAGACACTTTTCCCCGCATTTCTCTCGCTTTAAGTCAAAGAATTCGAAGCAACTGCTGTATACATTGGCGTGGGCTGAAATCTTTCGAGTCGAACATTTTCTGTGAATAAAAATAATTAAGTTTGGAGAATCGAACACATTGGTAATGTTAATGTGAAATGATATCGATTTAAGTTTCGTCCTTAATAGCCTCACTACCTCCACCAATAAATACCAACAGCTTTGGAGAGGGGATGAGGCGTGCTAGACGAGAGGTACCGTACCAAAGAAAAATAATTCTTTCGCTAATCAGAGAATTAATGTATTCAACGTATTAATATATGTGTATTTCTCTCTGAGAATGAAACAGGAAACAAGGGAAAGGAACCGGATTAACCTTCTAGGAATCACCTAATTCGCTATTCAATGGAAATGTATCATCTTCAGAGGTCGAAGATGATAGCATTGTTATTATTTTCAACTCCTGAAGGTAAATATTATTCATTATTCAAACTAGTAATGAATGAATTTTAGGAATAATGCTATAAAGTATGGGAACCAGAGAGTGTGTATCCATTCTTGCAGAGGGAATTCTTAGCCGGCATACATTTTTAATTGTTAGAACTAAACACACCTCTTACGCATTACGGTAGCAGCGTTGTAATAACCAGTAGCAAACAAGTTTGGTTTGGAGAGTTGAGGTGCAGGATGGTTTTGCTGGGTTGTCTCTCTGTCTTTGGCGTTTCGCTACCATATATATGGCAGGGGGTGTATGCACCATGAATTTAATTCCCTAGTCGATTACTTTCGCGTATCGGTGGCGGAAAAATTAATTCTTGATTCGTTCTAGCATATGTTTCTTGACCTCCCTGGCAGTATCAGAATGGCCTATGTAGGAGGCATTATATCAGTTACATCGTCTGTTAATGTGCTTTCTCCGAACTTATTTAGTAAATACATTATTTTTAAATCTTCTAACTTCTACAGATTCCCATCCTGCGTCCTTATTCGGGTTTCCCTTATTTTGTTAAGTTTCCTTCGCCTGCCTAGTCATCGTCATTTCATATTTTGGTTACTATTGCAGGAATGTTATATAGTGTAGTTGCAATACTCAAGCAAACTAACACGGAATCCCACCAGTTTTCTCAATACGACGGCGTTTTTAAGGCTCCAATTCTTGCATGTGTTTCCCACGCATGTAAAGCCTTTCCCGAATCCTCCCCTTGTTGCTTTTCCCCTCCGCTCGCGTATCTCTGGCATTCAGACCTCCCTTATCTGCTGCCTCTCCACTTGACACCCGCCTATATACGCTTCTTCAGACCGAATCTCAATTCGCCACAGCAGGTCACTGTCTCACCTCCGCCATTCGCTGTCCCAAGAATTGCTTTCTTAAACCTCTTTCTTAAGCCCCACTCCCTATCTTCCCCATCTCCTGACACTGCACTCTACGGCTCTTAATTTCGCCGCGCGGAATTCATTTTTTCTGAACGACATTTCCAAGGGAGGCATTGGCGAGGATTCTTCCGTTAAAGCGTTTGATATTCCGTCTTCTCGATTAGATTTGGGGCGGATTATTTTTTATTGGATGCGAAATTCTTCTCGCCTCCATTTCTTCCCAACGCGTTGGGTCGTTGCAACGTTTCCATTTCCATTCAGCGGTTCATTCGTATTTATTACTCCTATCTTTTCTCTTGAAGGGGGAGCGGCACGATCTTGCTTACACCAGATATAGATATGTACGTACTCCTGTATTATTCCAGATATTTTATTCCATCATAAACAGCAACAATAAATAGTGACTTTAGTTTTAATTTTGACTATGACTATTAGCCCTTCTTCGAAAACCTCCAACTTTTCCCGTTCTTTAAACAAAGAAGTTCATTGACTGATTCTCAATAAAAAGGCCATGGTTTGCTTCCCCCATTTTCCATGCGAATTAATGAATGTCTATTTCTGTTTTCATTGACAAAACGATGAACTCGTATCTTCAAAGCTACTCCTGGAATATAACATTCTTGTGAAAGACGCAAGACTTATTGAGACGATCAACATGGTAACGTTCTTCAAAATGAAGGTGATGGGGTGAATGAAGGAAAGGCTATTTTATTTCCTCAAATTTTACCTACTAGGCTAATACGAAAGCATTAAACCCGTATTACCATAACTGAAAATGCATAGTAAGGTTTTTATCGCAAGGGAAACCTGTGTATTGCATCATGCGTTTTCTGTTAATAAATAACGACGATTAGCTCAACACACTAAAAGATACACAAGCGAATTTACCGAAAATGTATTTATTAATTTATCTTTAGTTGATGTCTTATATTAAAGCTTGATTTTCTCCACATTAACCCCCTCTCCCAGCTCACGTAGTACCTTCCTTTAAAGTGTAGTTTGAATGATCTCAATATTTATATATTACTATATTATTATATTATATTATTATTATAAAGTATACACGTTAAAAGTGGACAATTGTCCGGTGGCAACGTCGTTTAAACAAAGAAGAAGAGCAAACATCAACACATTCAATATATACACAAAAGTCCACAGCACCCATTATGTCCAACAATACTACACACCTTACAGTACAGACACAGAAATCTTAAGGTGCAACCTAAACACGTTAAGATAAAAAAAATAAAAAGCATCTAGAATTCCTCTCCTGTACCGTATATTAAAAACCAAGTAGCTATATATTTACCAAACAGATTATCGTGAAAAACGTGAAGTTATGAAAATATTGGTAAAATAATCGGAATTTATTTATGGTTTGTCCCCCAATTCCTCGTCGAAATTTTTTGTTTGTACTTGGGAAAGGGTTAAAAATACTTTCAGGCAATTCATTCCATTCTTTTACAATTCTGTTTACGAAAGAATATTTCCCTAAGTTCTTTTTAGATGGCTCGACATATATCTTTCAGAAATGATCGTTTTTACATATATATCTTGAGTCTTTTAACCTGTTCTGAATCCCTTTCCAGTTCGGTTTTCCTGTTTACGCCTGATGTAACTCCATCATTCTGTTAACTTTCTTACGAGATTACAGTGTAACCAAACCCATTTCTGCAAACATTTCATTTACGCTGTCGTATCTGCTAAAACGACCTAATTTGAATCCAGCTGTTTACGGTGAACTTTTTTTAAATTTTGAAATGTGCGACACATGACATGGATCCCAGACTTTAGAAGCTTATTCTAATATCGGCCTGACCAATGTGTTATACGCCAGTTCCCTTGCTCGTCTTGCACTATCCTTAAGATTTCTCTCGACAGAATGTTGAGTTCGTAACAATATGATCGATTTGCAATCCCTAATCTAAGCTCATAATTATGTGGATGCCTAAATAATTTAAATTATTGTAAACGTTAGATAGCTTAAAAAATCACAGTCATATAGAATTTTCATCTACAATATGCGTTAATGTACTATCTTTCCTAAAATTAAGAGGAGAATGAAAAATGAACGGATGAAGTGAAGAATGAAATGAAGGTCTTTGGACTGTGTTAAAGATGCTTAATTATAAATCAGGATACATATTAGCATAATAAATTTGTTACGTTTCTAATATTAGCGACGATTTTCATGTCGGAAATCTAAGCCCGCTTTGAGTTGCGGTTCTATATTTTAAGACAGACTGTATTAAAAGGAACGAGGAAAGAAATTAAATTGCATGTTGCGTCGTGCACTCCAGGAAACCCAAGATATAAAGGGAATTGAATAGGAGGGAAAAAGAAGAAGGTGGAGGAAGAGGTATTTGACTTTTCACGGATACCCGTGTACTTGGAAATCCCAAAGAAACAGAAGTGGAAAATAAACACTTGACTGGGACTGGAACCCAGCTCTCCCGGTTTGTAATCTAACCACTAAACTGCAGTTTTGGCTCCACTCTGTTAAAGGAATATTTTGTAAGAAAGGCGTTCCACATAGTGGTACCAACCACAGCCAGAGGTCCTCATCGATGACTTACAAAGTGATGTTTCCCTCAAAGAAAAGGAGGAGGGAACGGTATTAAGCTTTGCGCGGATAGCCATGCGAATGGAGACCAAAGGATGAACAGAAATGAAAATTACGAACATGACTAGAAAACGAACCCAGGTCTCCCTGAACTAGCCACTGAGGTATCTGGCGGTAGTTGGTGCCACTATTTGGTGGTTTGAATACCTTCCCTGAATATGAGGAACTTTGGTCATTTTCCTTCTGTTACTGCCTGGATTTCCAGCTGCTTAGAGATGGGAAAAGTTAATTAAGAAGGAGTTGATACTGCCATACGAGATTTGTTAGAATATGGGTAGAGAAACTTTTTTGAAAGGCATCCGGCAGCATAAAATAAAGTCAATAGACCTGGATAGCCAAGTATGCAACGCGTTTGCCATTTGGTGAAAGCGGTCCCGGGTTCGATTCCCGGTGGGGGCTCAAATGCGAAATGACCTTAGCTGTCGAAGCGATATTTAATAATATTAATGCTAGAAAGTAAATGTCATCAAATAAACATAGCTTTTCCTATTTTATTATTTTGACCTAATCAAGTGGGAAAACGAGATTATTTAAATGTGTAATTGTTTCAAGAAGTGACGAAAAAGTTTCATAAAACACCCGAAAAGGTCAACTCGTTGGTTAGTAGGTAGAACATCCACCCCAGAAGTGGAAGATCCAGTTTCGAATTCCAGTCCATTCACAACTCCGTTTTTTACCTCCGTTTTTCCTTTCCGTATTACGTATTATTTTATTCGAGGAAAGTTTGAGCATGATTTGGTCTCAGAGTTTGGAGCCTTGTTGCGTCAGTCATGCGCATCAAAACGAGATGAATCGAAGCGGAGAATAGAGAGTGAAGATTCAGAAACAGACTGAAATACAGAGGGCAAAGGAGAATGTCTGAGATGTGTCTGCCGATTGTCGAGTTTGCAATATTATATTCAAAATACGTAGTGTGGAAGGTGCCACAATGGGAGATCTTCCAAAAGGTTGGGTCGAGGGAATGTCAAAGAGAATGTAGCGAGGAAAGGAATGTTGGCGGACACACGCCGGGGCGGAGTTTAAGGGGTTTTAGAGTGTGATTGAAGTCCCTTTTCCTTTGGGTCCGGGCAGTAATCTTTCAATTTTGTGCTCCCGAACTCCAAGACGTGAACTAATAGATTATCGATTCCGGGAACTCGGTCTATTCGCCGCCACACTCTCCCTAGAGACACGGAGGCCTACAATTCTTCCCTTCCCATTTCACTTCCACTTTTATTAAATTCTTCTCACGCCAATCCCTTCCCTTCATTCTGCCTCAAACCCATGCATCAACAGTTTCAGATAAATTCGACTCTCACGGTGTATAACCGAAGTCAGTTAGACTCCACTTCGTTCCTTTGAAAACTTTTCTGCAGCCCTTTCTAAGAGTTGTGTAATTTTTCTGAGAAAACCCACATTGAGAAATAGTCTAAAGTTAGTATTGATATTGCTGGTCCTAACCTGGTGGTATTCCATTGTAACAAAAGGAATTTGACTGACCAAAGTTTATTTATACTGCAGCACAGTAAATAACGACACATACGACCCGTGTTGGGTCAGATATGATGATGACGATGCCATGCATTGAAACCCGGGTAATATGTGTCGTTATTTATTGTGGTTTAGTATAAAGAAATTTAAAATGAATATTCTTTAGCGAGATGTGGTGGAATTCCATTACAAATAAAATACAACAACTTGTACTTTTCCACAAATATAATTTGGTTAGCAACCAATGGTTTCGAAATTTCAGTTCAGAGAAAAGAGGTGACGGAAGAAAGCAAATTAAAGTAAGATTCTCTCTTTTATCATCAAGTATCCATTTTTATATAAATCGGTCTAACATTTTCATCGGTTCATGAACTCTGCAGTGAGTATTACATTGTCCTTATCCTTAAGATTTGAAATTCGGTCAATGATACGTTCCACTGTTGCGGTTTTCTGCTAAGGACGAGTTTTCTCCTCAGTTTATTATTAGTCGTAATTTTTACTTCAAAATTTGCTAATGTTGGAGTAAGAGAGAGAGTTCGGAAATACATGGACTTAAATTTTTATAGCTTCGCAGATAGTGAATTTAACACCCTTTATCTGGTTGTTAAGTAACAAATAAATTGAATCTCTGAAACCATAAATTAAATTTTCCTAACACACGTGATGAAGTTAATAATTAGATAATGCTGATTAATTTCGTGCATGAATACGTCAGAATTCGTGTACTTATTTTAGTGTCCACCTATTTTTGACATATTTTCAATTTTCTGCTTGTTTGGCTTTGGAATTGAAATTAAAACCAGAATTATTGTGTGCAGCCTTTCGAAAATCGTACTGTAAAATATTACTGCCTCCATATTTTATTTTCCTCATGAACAGATTTATTTTTAATTAAATTTTAATAGAAATTTATTTTTAATAGTTTTTGATTGGTGTTTTCAACGCTCGTTGGCTTTGTTGAGTGTAAATTTGAACGATTCATAAATAAAATTCATATCTCGACAGTGTCTGTGGAATACAAATTAACTTCGACTTTATACACAGAATTTTATCATTAGTTCTCACTCAAAATTAATATCTCATTAGCATATATCTAGCTCAAAGATCCATTTTATAGAATATTTACTGCTCAATATTTCATTATTTCATATAGCTCACAAAATAATGTATGTATGTATATATCATCATCATCATCATCAGCCATTTTCAATCCGACGTCGGATGTAGACCTCTCCAAGCGCTTTCCAATTCTCTCTATTCTGAGCTTCTCGTTGCCATGTTACCCCTAAATACTGAATGATGTCTCTGTTCCATCGGTCCCTTGGTCTTCTTCTTGGTCTCTTCACGTCTCTTGGTATCCAGTTCAGAACTGCTGATGTCCATCGGTTGTCGTTTCTCCTTGCAACATGGCC